>CM031378.1:10389279-10709714 GCA_018208015.1 Medicago ruthenica
CTCTTTTATATTGGATGGCCATTAGGGTTTCCCATTATTCCGTTAATGGGCCATCCAGACATACACTTATTGAGTCCATATCAACTAATTAAATATTTAATTAATTATCCAATTAGAAATCTAATAGCCTTATTACTTAATTTGATCACTAATCAATTAAGGCTCACAATTGATAAATAGCTAATATAATTATTATTACGATATTTGTCCACATAATGATATTGGAATATAATTAAATAATAAAATATTCCAACAATCTCCCACTTGGGCTACATATCTTAATAATTATATCAGAATTCTTTAGGCGCACATCTGAATGTTTTATACTTTAGCTTTGGTATCGATACAGACTTTATATTATGGTAAAGTTGAAATCTAAAGATAAATAGCATTCAGACGCGCGCCTAAAGAATTCTGGTATAATTATTAAGATATGTAGCCCAAGTGGGAGAAATTTTTAGTACAAAAAGTAAGAATTCGATTCTTTAAAGTTTGGAAAATAATAATTCTAGTTTTGTTTGTTTATTTATAGACATATAAAGTTTGTTTCCTTTATTTAGGAAAAACATTTATGCTAGAGTTATGTTTTATTTTGTTTAAAGAATCATTCAGTTTATATACATGAATCAATTGTAGCATGAATATTTTTGGCATATAAAATTCAATTCTCTTGAGATTTAAAATTGAATGTTTGGTTTATAGCATGATTGTGATGTTTGATTTTATTGTTATTAAGATTCTGCAATAACATCATTTTTCTTTTCCTCCAATCATGCATTTTTGACATATTTCATGCTATTTATGTTTTCGTTTTTATGCGATACCTGTAAATGTATTGTCATACAGACATTGGTGTGATTTTGACTTGCATCTTCTTTCAAATTCTTGTGAACTTGTCTTCACACTTAAGAGTTGCTGAGTGGCCTTATGGTTACTTAGCGACATAATGGACTAATTCGGCCTACATTATGTTAGTAGTGCCTTGTAAATTTAAAGACCATTCCCATTTAAAAACATTTAATTTATTGTGAAATGTCTAGTAATTGCAGTTGTTTTGGTTGAAGCAACATGTTGCCAAAGTAACCTCTGTTGCGTAGATTTAATTCAACTGAACTTACAAAAGACGTATTATGCAATTATTCATGCGAGTTGTCGTCAGCCCCAAGGAAGGCACAACTTGGCCGGATAATTACATGCATGTGATAGTAAATGTGTGGTGATTATAAAGTAATTTTCCATGTAAATAATAGGATACCCTAAGGTGACTATTATTTGACAGGATTTATCACCCCATTTAATATATATTAAAATTATCTAGTAATTGCGGTTGAGTCGGTTGAAACAATAATGTTGCCCAAGTAACCTCTGTTGCGTAGATTCGATTCAACTGAAATTACAAAAGATGTAGTGTGTAATTATTTATGCGAGTTGTCGTCGGCCCCAAGGAAGGCACAACTTGGCCGGATAGTTACATACCTGTGGTGGTAAATATGTGGTGGTTATAAAGTATTTTTCCATGTGGATAATAGGATGCCCGAAGGTGACTATTATTTGACGGGACTTATCACCAATGTTTGATCATTGCGTTGAGAGTATCGCTTGCAGTTAATTTTTACAATCCGAAGATTGAGAATTAATGGTGCGCTTGGTATCTTGTTAAGGTCTTTTATTTACAAATAAAGATGCACGTTTCTATAATATTTTATTGACATGTGTGATAATGTTGTGTGAGTGTAAACTTATTTATACATTTAAGAGTTTACATCCACACGAATATAATGGTAAACATATGACAATTATAAGAATTTATTCTTTGTCGAAGTAAATTGTCATTGTTTGATCATTGCTCTAAAATACCACTAGCAATTGATATTATTGTTTAAAGACTTGATATTAATGGTGCACTAGGTATTTTTGTGAGTGCTTTTGCTTCTTTTGTTCTCTTTAAGCTAATACAGTTTATGTATCTGTTAATTTGACTTAAATTTTTAACTCTTAAAAGTTTTAACTTTTAGGAATTAAAGAATAATATTAACATTGTTCTTGGATCTAGACCTTATATAAGGGTGGTGAAACTCGCATTCTCTCGCAAATTCAGTATCTAATGTGAGGATCAAGTTTGACAAGTGAGTATACACCAAATCTTATAGGTCTTATGTGATCATAAAGTTAAAAGATCAGAAATCCTATCAGTGTTATTTAAGTTGACAATTTTTTGTCATATTTTCTTTGCTTAAACTAAGGTGTTTTTAAAGCAATATAGAGAAAGACAATCTCTCATTGGAGAGTGATATTTCATTAAGATTATTAGGCAAAAAAAAAATATTGAGCACATTATGTAAATATTTAATCTTGCTGAGACATTATAATTTCGAATATCAGATGACTTGTTCGAAAATTCAGTAATTTCGACTATCATATGACTTGTTCGAAAATTCAGCATTTAGTATTCTCTTTGCACAATTAAGTTTATAACTGTTAAAGTTAGAAATGATCCTTTAAAGGATCAATTCAAAAAGTGTGCAAATAAAGAAAAGCTGAAGCAAGAGAAAATAAAATAGTGCTCATTCGGAAAATACCTCAAAAGATAAGGGCAAATAAAGAAAGGTAATCTTGACTGACTTATGTCCAATGATGTTGAAAGATATATCAATTTAGAATGGACAAAGTCGATAAAGATTGTTTTATTCATTTTTAAACTAATTTTAGATTGTCGTTACTGGCTTATTTTTTGTATTTAAAAGACAATTTGGTGAATCATTATTTGAATTAATTTTTTGTTTTAATTTCTCTTTGACTAAATCAAGATATTTTGAGTTTTATTTTCAAATGATGATTCAATGTGTCTTTTAAGTTTAGTTATTAGAGTCAATTCAGTTATGACTTATGACATTCTATAATTGTTTAAGGGTTTGAAAGCTATAAGTTTTACGTCCCAAAAAATTAAGGAAATTTTGAGACATAAATTGTTATGTTTTCTTGAGGATATTGAGTTTGGGGGAGAGATATGGTAATAGAACAAAATTGAATGAGGAAGACTTAGTTCTAAACTAATTCATATTGTTACTATTATTATATTATATTTGGATCCTCATGAGGACAATATTGTTCTTCCTCTCCATCAAGTTAAGAAGTTAATTCATATAGATCAAACTCAACACCCTCAAGAACTAGGGCTTCTAGTATCATAAAGAATTGACTGAAAAAAGAAATTCTATTTATTTTATTTGAAAGACTCTATTAAGACAGTCATGATACTAGTTTGTTTATTATAATTTTGGAGCTGCATAAGATGGATTTCAATATAGTGTTTCTTAATGGTGACATTAATGATATAATATGGTGCAACGGAATAAAGCTTTTGTGTCAATTGATACAAAGTAGATGGTTTGCAAAGTCGTGAAATCCACTTATAAGTTAAGAAATTTGTCTCTTTAGTGTTACCACAAATTCTCATAAAGTAATTGTCTCATTTGGTTTTGAGATAATATTAAGTAGAGTTGTGGATTTAGTAAGCTCAGTGGGAGTAAATTTATATTCCTATTTTAATGTGTCAATTTTATTTTATTTAGTCAACTATGATATATGTTAGTAATGTGAAACCAAGGAAATCTCTAACAAAAGTTAGTGATGAAAGATCCTAGGGACACCTCTTTTGTATTAGGAATTTCAATACTTAGAGATTCTTCTCAAGGTATTATTCGGATATCACAAAAGAGTTATATCAGTAAAGTTGAAAATAAATTGACATTAAAGTTAAGAAATTTTTGGATGACCTCAATCACCGAGAGAGACTTTTCAGTCTCAAATATTGCCCATTAGGAAATTTATGAATTCAGAAATTTAAGTATTTTCCTACACTTTGCCTATAGGATTTTTATGTACGATTTTATTATACGCATTTGGAAATAGCGTATATAATAAGATTGTTTGGCAGATATTTGAGCAATTCAAAGTTTGAATTGTTGAAAACGCAACCATAAGGATTTTTTAAAGAGAATAAGAGAGCTTATGCTCACATCAGGGATCTGACAATTTGGAGATCATTTGTGTGTCAGACTCTAGTTTTTGGATGTAAGTAGATAATACACATTCTAACTCAAGAAATACGACTGTAAGTATTTATGTCACTTGGTTGCATATTGTTAAAGGTATTGAGAGACCACTTAAGTTATATATAGTGACATAATTCAGTCATAAAGTTATTCAACAACAAATTTTATAGAGTTCATTACCTTATAGATTATTGTTGAATTGAATAGAACATATAAAGATGGACTTTAATGCTAGCCGACTCACTAATCAAAGACATGACATATAAGGTATTTCATATGATTGATGTCATTAAGGATGTCTTGGATTAGTGGGAGTCTCTTTTGTTTTATGTTTTATACTTCTGTTTTGATATCGATACAGACTTTATGTTATGATTTTCTGCAGAAATAAAGTTTATGAGGTTATTTTGGTTATAACCATTTCTGTATCATTTTGTGCAAATATTGAATTTGCAAACTTCAGTTTGATCTCACTAAAGTTTTCAGTTGGACCAGTTGGAAATAGACATGATTTAGAGATCACATCACATGAAATTTCCATGCCACTCATCCATATCGATCTATGTCATCAAGTGCATTGATATGGTGGTCGTCGGGGTTCCGTCACATTATACGTCAGTGACGACAGCCGCGGTGGTCCCATTATTAATGTATGAGGTGGACCAGATTGTAAACTTGAAATCTAAAGATAAATAGCATTCAGACGCGCGCCTAACGAATTCTGGTATAATTATTAAGATATGTAGCCCAAGTGGGAGATTGTTGGAATATTTTATTATTTAATTATATTCCGATATCATTATGTGGGCAAATATCGTAATAATAATTATATTAGCTATTTATCAATTTGGAGCCTTAATTGATTAGTGATCAATTTAAGTAATAAGGCTAATTAGATTTCTATTTAGATAATTAATTAATTGATATGGACTCAATATGGGTGGATGTCCGGATGACCCATTAACGGAATAATGGGAAACCCTAATGGTCATCCAATATAAAAGAGGCTATGGTCCCCAATACACCGTACACAGCAAACTCTCTCTTCTCCCCATCTGAAGAGAACTCGAGGCATAAAGGTACCGGTTGAGGAAGAACCAAATCAGCCGCCGCTAACCCTGTTTGTTTCAGATCACCTCCTCTCTCTCTCTCTATGTTATCGTTGTTGAGAGGGCAGTCATCAAAGCTTTCAGGTATTCCTAATCCCTAATTTGTATCCTTGATAAATCAAACATGTCGTAGATCCTATCATAATCATGTTCAATGTTTTGATTGCTTCCGCTATTGATTCATAATGATTGAACATGTTTTATGAATTCTGTTTTTATTAAGACCTAAATTTCGAACATGAAAAACATAACAAATTATTAAACAAATATATTTTTTTGATATTTTTGGGGTGCCAGAACAAAAAATAAAAAGATTTTGATGTTTTTTTTTTGGCTTCGCCTCTGTCAGTGTACACACAATCCATACGAGCGCTCAATACAAGTACGTACTTTTTTTCTTTCTAATATATACAGGTACATACATATAGCAAACTAGGATGTATACATTATAAAATTATTATTTGATAAGAAATAATAATGTATAATGATAAATTATATCCTAAACCATGCAATGAAAAAAAAAATCAGAATGTACCATTTAATTTATCCTTATTGAGCATGTTAACAATCGAAAGTGCTATAGCTGAAAGCTGAAAAATATTTTTGTTTCTCTTTGTCAATGGTGAAATGACATCATTCTTTTGCTTGAATCCATCTTCACAAGTTGTTGAGTCATCAATGATTGAGCTTAGCTTAACATTACACTCTTCATAACGCTTGGCTTTATAATCTCTAATGGATTCTCTAAAAGTTGTGATAGCATCGGAATATACATCAAGACAATCATCCAAGCATTCTTTGATAAATGGATCTATGTTTTTCTTCTTTAAAAGCCCTTTGATGTAATCACAAGTATTTGTCACATTGTGCCTTGTTAACTTGATAGATATGAGACCTAATTCTTCAAGATTTTTGGCACATTGGGTCCTATGATCTGATTGAAGAGATGTTATGCAAAATTTGTAGCTTATGTTGGGATCACTTTTTGAGCAATTCTTACATGTTTGTTGGATGAGGTGGTTGGCATCAACAATTGGATTGAAAGAACACAAGAAAATTGTGAGGGAAAGCAATAGGAAAGAAGGAAGGCTCATTTTCTTTGTTTAGATATTGTGTGTGGGACTTTTCCTATACGAATTAATCAATCAAGGTAACACTTTATAGATGCAATGAAATGGGTGTGTAGTGATGGGAAAGATTGTACTTTTTCTCAATTTTTATGGGGCGGAGAAGCAATGTTTATGTGAGAATAAATGTAAGTTGCCGTCTAATTAAACAAGGAGGAATTGCAAGCTAAGTTAATTTGGAATCATTAAAGGTGGAAGGATATATGGCCAAAAGTTAAAATGAATTGAAGAAGTAAGATATTAATTTATTTACGTCGAAGGATTAGTTCTAGCACAAAATTAGATGGGGGAGAAGAGAGATGAAAATTAATACATGTACTTCAACTTTACTAGTATTCAACTAACTTGCCTTTTAAACTATCTATAACAATGATTAAAGGATAAATCACATCTCACTCCCTACAATTATGACGCATAAGCCCCTTCTGTTAGTGAACTCCTCGTTACAAAGTTGATTAGATTGTCCATCAAGTTTAAAGAGACAATAATATGAAGAACGACCAAAGCCAAAGAAACGACAATTTATTAGGAAAAGGCTATGCCTTTTTACAGATAGACCCGATCACATGAATCAAGAGGAGGGGAAACTAAATTGAAACTTGAAAATATAATTGACTGTGGTGATTGCCCTAAGAAATTAAGGTTTGCTTAATCAAACCAATATCCTTATCCTTTTGGAGAATGTTTGAAAAGTCGAATTAAATTGGAGTTTAATTCGACAGGTTAATGGGTTTAGTTGCCAAATTAAAGGCATAAAGGATTACTCTCTTTTTTTTTGTTGTTGTTGAGGGAACATATAAAGGGTTACTTGTGTTAGTTTGTTAATTCAAGTTTGTTAGTGATGTAATCATGTTTAGTTGGTTAATCACATTAGATTTAGTTTGTTATTGATTAGTTACAAGTTCCTAGAATTTAGCTAAAAGTTGTTAGAGTTTGTTACTTAGCATGTGCTTCAAGCAATCTAGCATAGCTTTTGTATATAAGTCAATTCACTTGTACATTCTCATTAATCAATAGCACAATTTCTTTTCTCAATCTCTATCATTTTCTCTCTTCTCATTCTCTCTAAATTCCATTCAAATCAAAACCCTAAAGATCAAAATAGTTGCTTAAGAAAGTTAAGCTTCATAGTTGCGCTAACAAATTGGCATCTAGAGCCTTTGGTTTCGTTCTAAGGGGTAATCAAGATCTTCAATCACGTAAGTACATAGAAGAAACGTTGAAGGAAGTACCATGAATGGTAGCAGCAGCTTCAACACTCATCTTCCAATCCTTGAAGCACGAAATTGGAAAAGATGGAGTGCAGTGATGAAGAATCTGTTTGGAGCACAAGATTTGCTTGAAATTGTGCAGAATGGAGTTAACGATTTGGCTGTGAATGCAACAGAAGTGCAAAGGAACGCACACAAAGAATTGAGGAAGAAAGATTGCAAGGCTTTGTTCTTGATTCAACAGAGTCTTGATGAAGCAAATTTTGAAAGAATCTCAAAAACAGTTAGTTCAAAGGAAGCATGGGATATTCTTTCAAAGTATCATGAAGGGGATGATAAGGTGAAGTTGATTAAGCTTCAATCACTGAGGAGGAAATTTGAATTGATGCAGATGGAAGATGAGCAAAAGATTGCAGAGTAAATCTTCAAACTCATCAGTGTTGTGAATCATATGAAGGCTTGTGGAGAGACTATGACTGATCAACAAATTGTTGAGAAGATCATGATGACTTTATCATCAAGGTTTGATTTCATAGTTGTGGCAATTCAGGAATCAAAAGATGTAAAAACCTTGAAGATTGAGGAGCTGCAAGGTTCACTAGAAGCTCATGAATTGATGGTTTCAGAAAAAAGCAGTGAAAGATCAATTCAACATGCCTTACAAGTTCAAACTATCAAGAAGGATGATTATGATAGGAAGAACTACAAGAAAGGGAGGAATAACACTAAGGGAGGAAACTGGTCTAAAGGAAAGAACAAAGAAACTGACAAAAGTGAATCTTCAAAAGAAAGAAACTCTAATCAAAAGAAGAGAAATTTTGATAAGAAGAAGATTCAGTGTTTCAAATGTGAGAAATTTGGACACTTTGCTTCTGAATGTTGGTCTGGTAAGGGAAAACAAGGTCAGAATGATGAGGAACAAGCTAAGATTGCACAAGATAATTCAGATGATTCATTATTATTGATGGTTACAACAACTAGTACTGAGAGCTGCAATTCAGAAAGTTGGTTCTTGGATACTGGTTGTTCTAATCACATGACTGGAAACAAAGCATGGTTGATGGAAGTTGATCATGGAAGGAACACAAAGGTGAAACTTGCAGATCATAGTACATTAACTTCAGTAGGTATGGGGAAGATTGCTATTGAAGGAAAGATTGGAAAAGTAGCAATAATTAAAGAAGTTCTCTATGTCCCTGGAATGCAGTGCAATTTACTTAGTGTTGGTCAACTCATTCAGAAAGGATACTCAGTTACTATGAAGGATAATGTTCTGAAGTTGTTTGATAAACATCAAAGGTTAGTCTTGAAAACTCCCCTTGCAAAAAATAGAACATTTCAGACCAATATGAAAGTTGTAGAGTTGAACTGCTTATCTGCTATGGCAAAAGATGAAGATAGTTGGTTATGGCATTATAGGTTTGGTCATCTTAATTTCAGAGGTCTTAATTAACTGGTTGATAAGGAAATGATTCTTGGTGTACTTAAAATTGAGATACCTAACACAGCCTGTGATACTTGTTTGTTGGGCAAGCAACCTAGAAATGCATTCAGTTCAAGTACTGCTAGTAGATCAAAGGAGCTACTCAATGTTGTGTACTCAGATGTATGTGGTCCTTTAGAGGTTCCTTCATTAGGGGGCAACAGATACTTCATCAGTTTTGTTGATGAGATCAGCAGAAAACTCTGGTTATATTTGATTAAGACCAAAAGTGAAGCATTTGATATGTTTCAGAAGTTCAAAATCTTAGTAGAAAAGCAAAGTGGAAAATCTATTAAGGTTTTAACAACTGATGGTGGTGGTGAGTATACCTCAAGAGTTTTTGAGAAATTTTGTGAAGACAATGGTATTATACATGAAGTAACTGCTCCTTATACTCCACAACACATTGGTTTGGCTGAAAGAAGAAATAGAAGTCTGCTTGACATGACCAGAAGTATGTTGAAATTGAAGAAGATGCCTAATAATTTTTGGGGAGAAGCTATAAGAACTGCAGCCTACATCTTGAATAGATGCCCCACTAAGAAACTGAATCAAATTCCTGAAGAAATTTGGCTAGGATGCAAGCAGTCAGCTAAACACTTAAGAGTTTTTGGCTCCTTATGTTACAAACATATCCCTGATGCAAAGAGAAGAAAGTTAGGGGATAAGAGTGAGCCTATGATAATGGTTGGCTATCATGAAACAGGTGCATATAGGTTATATCATCCTTTAACTCATTCAATAGTGATTAGTAGGGATGTAAAATCTGTGAGAATGAAGCTTGGGATTGGAACAAGAAAGAGAAAAGTTCCAATCACACAGTTCCCACAATAATTGAAGAAGATGATCAAGTTGAACAAGTTCAACTTGATACTGAAGTTCAAGCTGAAGTACATGTTGAAGAGAATCAAGCTACTAGAACTTCAGGGAGACAGAGATTTGCTTCCACAAGGTTAGCTGGACATGAAGTTATTCCAGATAATCTAGTTAATGAAGAAGGGGAATTTGTTCACTTTGCCTTATTAGCAGATGCAGAACTAATCAACCATGAAATAGCATTGAATGAAGAAGTGTGGAAGAATGCTATGATTGAAGAGTTGAATTCAATCATCAAAAACAACACATGGGAACTGACTGAACTACCTGTTAGCAAGAAACCTATAGATGTGAAATGGATTTTCAAGTTGAAACTGAAGCCAAATGGTGAAGTAGCTAAACACAAAGCTAGATTAGTTTCTAGGGGATTCATGCAGAAGGCTGGTATGGATTACTTTGAAGTATATGCCCCAGTAGCAAGATTAGAGACTTTGAGACTGATAGTTGTTATAGCTTGTGGAAGAAACTGGCCAATGTATCATTTAGATGTAAAATCTGCTTTCATAAATGGTCCCTTAGATGAAGAAGTGTATGTAACACAGTCACCAGGTTTCAAAATCAAAGGGAAAGAAGATATGGTGTATAGATTACACAAAACACTCTATGGATTGAAGCAGGCACCAAGAGCTTGGAACAAAAGAATTGACAGTTTTCTTGTGCAGCAAGAATTTGTTAAATGCAAGTCTGAATATGGTGTATATGTGAAGAAAGGAATTGAAGGTAATCAGTTACTCATCTGTCTCTATGTAGATGGCTTGATAATGACTGGTAGTGATGTGAATGAGATAGAAGCATTCAAATCTCAGATGATGAGTGAGTTTGAAATGTCAGATTTAGGAAAATTGACATATTTTCTAGGCCTGGAGTTTATTGAAAATGCAGAGGGATTGATAATGCACCAAATGAACTATCCATCTGATATATTGAAGAGGTTCAATATGATGAACTGCAATCCATCATCATCACCTGCTGAGACAAATGTAAAACTAGTAATGAATGAAGAAGAAGAACATGTGGATCCTACATTGTTTAAGCAAATTGTTGGATCACTAAGACACCTATGCAATAGTAGGCCTTATATTGCATATGCAATTGGTATAATCAGTAGATTCATGAGTGAACCTAGAGTATCTCATTTGCTAGCAGCCAAAAGAGTAACGAGATACATCAAAGGAACATTGCAGTTTGGCATTCTATTTCCTAAGTGTCTGAATGAAAACTCTGTAGAATTGATAGCTTACTCTGATGCAGATTGGTGTGGAGATAAGCATGATAGAAAGAGCACCTCAGGTTACCTATTCAAGTTTCTGAATGCCCCAATTTCATGGTGTGCTAAGAAGCAACCAGTTGTGGCATTGTCAACCTGTCAATCTGAGTATATTGCAGGGTGTATGGCAGCATGTCAGGCAGTTTGGCTTGAAAATATACTCAAGGAGATAGAGATAGAGGTTAGCAGACCTATAACATTGTTCATAGATAACAAATCTGCTATAAACTTAGCCAGAAATTCAGTTTTACATGGAAGAAGCAAGCATATAGAGGCTAAGTTTCATTTTATGAGGGAGCAAGTGAACAAAGGAGCACTGCAGGTTGTTCATTGTTCCACTGAGCTGCAGCTTGCAGACATATTCACTAAGCCATTGAAGGTTGACAGGTTCATCAAGCTAAGGAGTTTGATTGATATGAAGGAAGTGGAAACTTGAATTAAGGGAGGATGTTAGTTTGTTAATTTAAGTTTGTTAGTGATGTAATCATGTTTAGTTGGTTAATCACATTAGATTTAGTTTGTTATTGATTAGTTACAAGTTCCTAGAATTTAGCTAAAAGTTATTAGAGTTTGATACTTAGCTTGTGCTTCAAGCAATCTAGCATAGCTTTTGTATATAAGCCAATTCACTTATACATTCTCATTAATCAATAACACAATTTCTTTTCTCAATCTCTATCATTTTCTCTCTTCTCATTCTCTCTAAATTCCATTCAAATCAAAACCCTAAAGATCAAAATAGTTGCTTAAGAAAGTTAAGCTTCATAGCTGCGCTAACAACTTGTGAGCACTATTATTTCTTGGTTAGGTAAGGATGGGAAGGTGCGGACTATTCATGTGTTCAATGAGGAAAAAAGGTAGTGGACAAATTGGCTAAAATATGCCCATTCTTTGTATGTGCTTGAGAATCCCCTCAAAGGTTCTGGTAATTTATTGTTGTAGCACTAGTATATTATTTCTTTTCTTTTATTGTATTTTAAATTTGACTGTTTTTGTTGGGGTATCTCCCCATCATTTGTACGAAAGAGAATGCATATTTTTGTTCCCATCCTCACAACTCATAGTTAAGGCCTCCTTCTAGTTGAGAAATTCAAACAATAGAAATCCTCCTTCTTCTCTAGTACTTTCATGAGAGAATAAACATCTAAAGTTGTTATTGTGATTGGAGGAGAGCTATGAAGCCTAGATACGTAGTACGGGTGCGGGTACGGTACGATACGGATACGTGAATACGTGAAATTTTAAAATTTAGGATACGATACGGCTAAGATACGTTAACAACACATTTATATTAAAATTTACATGCATGTAAAATCCTTGAAAAAAAATAAACATTGATTACTCTTCAATAATATATGATCATAAAAGTCACAATTTACAAAAAATAATACATGTGATCAAGATAAAAAAATGAAATCTTTTTCGTATAAATCATATTCTATTTTCATTCATATGTTAGAATATCAACAAATACATCAATAAAAGAACTCAAAATAAAGTTTGTTTAATGTTGATTGATTGAATCTTCTCTCTCTCACCAAAAACATATTTTTAATTGGTTAATAAAAAAACAATTATAGTTATTCATATCTTAAATTGAATCATATACATCTCCATTGAATTTTTACAACACAGTCTCATTTTTTACCCTTCATTTTTTTCAGGATACGTCTATGTGAAGTATCTAATAAGTATATGTGTGTATCTGTCGAGTATCTTATAAATATCCGATAAAATATATATTTTAAATAAAAATAATTAATTCTGATACTCTGTGGGTACGTATCCGAGAGTATCTGTGGAGTATCGGTATCTGATATGTATCCGATACGGGTACGTCTCCATTTTGGAGTATCCGGACTTGATAGGAGGAGAGCCTACAACTATGTTGAACAGGATGGTCCGACATATTTTGAGGATTAGAGCAAAATTTATAAGTGATATTTTTTTTTTTATGAAAAATGCTAACCAACACCCTTTGAGTATTGGTTAAAGGATCGAAAGAAATAAATTTGTATACGAAAATGAGTGTTTGACTTGTATTCAAAAGAAAATTTTTCTTTTATGGATAAATCACTTTTTTTATGCACGGATAAATCTCTTTTTTACTTAATGAATATCCTTAGAACATTTATTACTTGATCAATGTTTTTAGAACTTCTATTAGCTAGACCATTTTTATATCTATACTATATATAAAGAGAATAGGGGATTTTGGACGGATTTTGTGCTGAATTTTTTGTTATTCCAATTATACCCTTAAACAAATTTTCCTATAACAATGTTTTATTGTTGGTGTTATTAAAAAAGATTTGAATTTTTGTTATATTATTGTTTTCATTGAAAAAAATAAATATGGTTTGTTGAGTTTGTTACATTTGAAATTCACAAATATCTATACTTATAATTTGATCTATATAAAAAATTTATATAAAATATCAGTTGTAATTTACACGCAATTTTTTTTTATAAAATATCATTGATAATCATGCGTTAGCGCAATAAAAAGAACGAAAAGACGGGCACATAGTGCCTTTCTTTCGCTAGTTAGTCATAATAAAAAATATTGCATTTCATTTTGTTATTTAGTATAGTTGACATAAAGATTATTTTATATGTGCACCAAGGATGAAACTTGAACCTTCTTTTGAGAAAATATCGTGGCCTAATAAGCGTTGTCACGTCATAAATGAATATGAAACATCATAAAAAATGACAAAAAAATTAGATGAGGAACGAAAAAGTTAAATAAGACGATCGAAAACCTGATATTTAAAATAAGGGGACCAAAACTTCAAATTTTTGAAAATAGAGAAGACCAAAAGTGCATTTGAGTCAACTAATTTTTTTATGAAACATAAGAAATTAATCAAATGTAATAAAATAAATTGTTAATATTTTCCTTTTTTGGCATATACTTTTCTTTTTTAAATTTAAATGTGATAGGCCAAGCAAAATGTTACTCTTTCTTTCTAAGTTACAAGAAAAGTGAGTTAGAATGGGCTACACTAACTATTTTATCAGCACCTAAAAAGACAGTCCAACAGAAAAGAAGGTAAATTACACCCCCCCCCCCCCCCCCCCCCCCCCCAACGCTTCTCTTATAAATACCTAGAATCATGATGCCTAGGAGTTCTTCCCAAAGCGAGAATTTCAAGATAGTGTCTTAGGGTCATGGCTTCTGCTAAAACTAGATATATTTCTTAGATGATTGAGAATCTCCACATCCATGTTTCTAGAAAAATAAATAGAGAATTTGTCTTGTTGTCCTAATAGAGAGCAAAACTTGTTTAAGACACTCATCGTTGTTGTAAGATTCTTTGTAGTTGCTTGTCCGAAGAGGAGGACATCATCTTCAAACACATGACGGGAAATAGAAGGGTCATTTCCATATGTTTTCATCAGTTGATAAGCGCCATTGTCAACTTCCGCCATAATAAGGTGAGAAAGTTTGTACATACAAGGAACATACAAGCAAGGAGCATCGGGTCCCCTTGTCGGATACCACATTTTGGTATGAATAAATTAGATCTAGCACCATTCTAAAAGACATTTGTTTGTAATGTTGTTTCACAGTTCATAATTCATAATGAAATTCACGATAGTTCAACGACAACCAACTTCTTTTAACAGACTATAAATAAAATAATATTTGATACGATCATACGTTTTAGCAAAATCAACTTTGATTACAAAATAAGGAATTTTGCCTCTCAATTTTAGTCATACTATATATGAAACATCTCCTAAGCAACGACATCATTCTCACTATATATTTATCCCTGATACAAAATCAGTTTGATAATGAGAAATGATATTAGCAATGTAAGACTTGAGTTTATTGACCACCATGTTGGTAAGAATCTTACAATTCACATTACAAAGGCATATAAGCCGGAATTTATTAACAAATAATTCAAATAATTAATCAAATAATTCACATTTTAATACATATTAAGAAATGTAGTTAATTTTTTATTGAAAAAAATAATAATGAGTGATTTTATAAAGTTATCTCTCATTAACGACATACAAAAAAGAAATCAAAATAATTGAAAGAAGATAGAATAATAAATGAAAATGTTAACGAGTGCCCCCATACACTCTTTAACACCTTTAAATGGTAACTTTTTATACAAATATGTGTAATCAATGCATTAGAAATCGTAATATTTGACTTTTTTATAAAATATTTTCATATTTTGGAATTCTTAAAGAGTGTTCTGGAGGCACTCGTTAACAAGACCCAATAATAAATAGTAGAGGGTATGATAGGAAAAAAAACATTAATGATGCATTATTTTTGTAAATTGACATATAATAAAACACAAATATTTTTTTTTCAAAGTGACATACTGTATAATAAAATACGGAGGAAGCATTTTATAAACTTTTTAAAGAGTTGACCACATAATTTCCAAGACATTTGATTCGGATACTTGTTAGCATTTTTTTTTAAATTTTATTTATATTCTCAAAAGTGTGATTATTAATTGTTCATTCATTTTTGTACCAAATAAATATATCATTTCCTTTTTTAATTGTGTTTCAAAAATTGAATCGGATGGTTTAACTCGTTGAACTGCTTACCTTTATCATGATTCAGTTATTTTACTGGTTTAATCACAAAATCATCCTAATTTTTTAAGATGATTGAAAATGAACCATGAGTTAGAGATCTCACTAATTCAATGTCGGATTCTAGTTTTAAAACGTTACTTTTTTTTGTGTGCAAAATTGCAACTTCAGTCACAACTCGGCATTTATTGTTCTTTTTTTATATGAATTTGATATCTTTAAACGCAAATTGAGTATGACAAAACTCTTCCTTAATACGCATTTACAATAATGGATTCAAATTGAATATCTTCATTAAATTAGAAGAAATCTTTAGCCATCTTATCTAAATATCCTTGATCGGTAATTATTGTTCTACCTACGGTTAAAACTATTTTTTGTTTTGCCGGTAAATGTTAAAAAATGTGAAACAATATAAATATAAGAAAATGGAAAATTCACTCAATTTTTGTTTTAGTTTTAGTTTTTGTTTTGTTTAATGTTTTTGTGTTGTGGATAAGCAACAGAGAGGTTAAACCTCAACAAAACAAAACCTCTTCACTTCACTTCATTCATTGTTGTTGTCACTCACACAACATCATCAATGGCTAAACTAAGAACAGCCATTGATTCATCATTCTGGGACTTAAACATTTCCTCTCCACAAAACCTTGATGGTTGGGCCAAGTCTGTTCCTGGTGACCCTTTTCCTCTTGACGCTTCAGTTTCTAGCAGACTCTATCGCCATCACCAACTCTCTCATATCACTAGCTACCATCCTTCCTTTCACATTATCCCTTCCTTAGCTCCTTCTCCTAAGAAGGAGTATGGTTCCTTTTCACTTCAGTCACTTCTCCTTGATTTCACTGGTCATCGTTGGTAATCTTTCTTTCACTATCTTGTTTTGCTTGATTTTCATGTTTATGTAGTTTCAATAGAATTTCAAACATTTTAATCATAATGGGTTGTTTCGGTTTTTCTGTTTTTTTATATGCTTCTTTAAAAATTGGATTTTTTTTGGTTGATTTTGATATTGTATGTACTTTAATTTACTTGAGCATGATGGTAAATGAAATTTTAGACAATTTAGGCTATGTTTGGAAGAAATTGTGGATAGTTGATAAGCTAGCTTATAGCGAATGAGCTTATATGAATAGCTTATAAGCTAGCTTGTAGTTGTAGCTTATGGGGATAAGATAGTTGATTGAATTTGTAGTGTTTGGTAAAATTAGCGGTTGGACTAGCTTATAAATATGAAATGACATAAAATAAACACTTTTAATTAATATTTAACTTTTTTCAAGTAAGATGACGGGTAAAATTGAGAGTAAAAACGAGAAGTTATAAGCTCGTGAGAAAAAAATGTTAACAAACAGGTCCTTTTTTGTCATATGAGCTTATGAGATATAAGCTTAAAGGGTCGTTTTTGTTTTTTGTAGGTCTGTCTTTAATTTTTCTGTTTTTTTGTTATGCTTCTTTAAAAATTGGATTTTTATTTTTTGGCTGGGGGCTATTGAATGGCTTAAATAGGGGCAATAGGGGTTTCAATTTCTTACTTTTAAAGGGGGTATTTTTAAAATATCTGATCTTTTAGCACTTGAGAAAGCTAATTCTTTTGCTTCTTTTTTGAAGAAAAAATTAAAATGACGTTTGATTTCGTTGTTGATGGACGATGGTGTGTGTGTATTATTTGAATGGAACCAAACGAATGAAAAGCTAAACAGTTTCTTATGTTAATACAAAAGAAGAAGGAAACAGAAATTTTTACATGTTTGTAGCTTGCAATTGACAAGTTGATAGTGTATCATCCAATTCTCATTTCTTGAATAAATATTAGGAGTTGTTGGTTATTTTCAAGGAGTGTGTCCAATATCCGTGTTTGTGTCGGTGCTTCATAGTCTAAATGTTTTTGTACTCTCTTTTGTTATCTTTTGATAAATATGAGTACTATAGTCTATAATAATCCATGTTTTGATCATTAGTTTCGGTTCTACTAATTTATCTTCTTTAATATAAGGTTATGTTTGTTATGCTTAAATATCGTACTTCATATATTGGTTGTGTTTATACATTCTACTTCTAAATACTATGTAGCACTGACACTTCAGATTGAAGGCATGTCTTAGTGTCTGATACGTTTCATGTCTGACACCAACACGACATCACATGTTTAGTTGCATATTATTACTTACATTGTCTCATATTATTACTGGTGTCTTGTGTTGGTGTTGTGTCCAATATCTGTGTTTGTGTCGGTGCTTCATAGTTAAATGTTTTTTACTCGAAACTCTAAAATTTCATACTCAATCTATACTTACACTGTCTTCTCACTGTCATTCAATAATTTCATGTTTCTTATTTCACTATATTAGGTTCAATATAAACATAGCTCCACTTATCAACGTACTCATAATGATATTGATTTACCATGTTTATGTAATCTATAAAACATCATGGTGAATCTCAACTTTTTAATGCACTCATACAGCTTAATTATGGTCGATATAGGTGGCTTGCAGCAACTGGACAATTCCGTCCTAGGAAAATGATAGATGGTATTAAAAATGAGATTTGTAATGCTGCTGAATTCAATCTCTCCACAGTTAAGGGTGTTGCAAAGCATTTCATCAACAAGTCACTTTTTTCATATGGGTTAACCTCACAGTTTGCTTTATCTCCTTCAACATCTGTGTTGTTTGGTTTAGAGGGCCATGGTGAAAAAGAAAAGCGCCGCAAAAAAGTGGTGTTTTTTCAGGAGGTACAAACTTAACAACTTTTTCTTTATCTTTCATTATCTGATGTGGACAGTCTACCATGATAGACTTCCTTTATACTCTCAAAATGTTAAGTGTGTTTTGTATGTATTTTATTTATAAACTGTTTTCATTCCTTTTCTGAAATTGAAAAATATGCTGCAACTCATAATGCTATAAATTGGATCATGCAATGGTTTGGTAATTGTTGAAGTTTTAAAAAATTATGAAAATTTGATAAGATATTAAAATGTTGATATTTCAGTTTTAACAGTCCCATCTCCTAAGAGGTTCTTCTTCTAAAAAGCTGTCTTCATTTAGTAAAGTGATTATGTTACTTTTTTCATTTCTTTTTCAATTGTTCATTCACACATGCTTACTCTTCATTTCAATGTTGCACTGTTGTTGCTTGCATGTGTGTCTGTTTGGTCTGTAATTCGACTATGTGGCTTGAGCATATAATGAATCATCTCAAAAGACAATATTTCTTGCAGCTTTCTGATCATGATCTTACAGTGGAGGCAGCATGGCCTCAATTGTTTGTTGACCACAAAGGAAGATATTGGGATGTTCCTGAGTCTATATCAGTTGATTTGGCATCCCTTGCGGCTGGTCCGGGATTGCGATACCGCTTTGGGATACATAAGAACAATGGTAGTCCCCAGGCTACTAATGCAACTGATAGCGACACACCGCTGTCTCTACTGCCAGGGTTATGTGCCAAGGCTGCTGTTACTTATGATAAGATCAAGTACCTCTGGAGAAACACGGAGCCTGAGGAGGAATACGAAGACTTGTTTGCACGTGACACGGGACTTATGGAACCTCATGCAGCAGTATCTGGAATTATTGGTAAATTCTTTTGATTAATGCTGTCGTTACTGTTTGAATTGAGAATCCATTAGTATGTTTGTGTAATCGGCAACCACTCTTTTTCATTTTTATGGTTCGGTTTGCTTGCTTTTGTCAAACTTTTTTCATTCATACATCATTTTTAAGTTCATCCCTTTTATGTTTTATTCTCTCTTTTTTTGTTAGAATTATAGGATTAGGTAAAGAAAAAGGAAAACATAGTTAAGGAATACTCACAATGTAATAAAAATATATTGACACGTGTGTTATGACGATATACAAATACAAATATAAACTCTTATCCTTTTTATCTTAGTACCGGACTTTTAATCCTTAATCAAATAGTAAATGAAGTAGGAAGTATAATCAAATATGAAAATCACTCCGATGGGATCATCTTGAGTACTCTGATCTATTCTAAGATAGAATCAAGATGACCTGAGATTTATTGTGTTGATTTTTTTGGTCTTAATCCTCTGGTCCCTAGGGGAAAGGGGATCTGGTAATCCGGAATTCGGACGGGAGGTAAATAAAGTTTGACCAATGATTGTTTCAGTCATGATTCAAACTCTGATAGGACCCTGGGTTTGGGCCTTAATCCAATAAGAGTTTATTGGGACATTCCCTGAATTTTAGGAACGTTTTGGTTATAAAAGAGAGGGAAGCCTAGTGAGTGAGTCATTGGGAAAGTTTTTTAAGAGTTTGTTAGGAGAGAAATTTTCTCTGGTCTAGGAGCGTAGCTCTGGTTAGGAGTTCATAGAACTCTGGCTGATGCATTTCATTTTATGCTTTCACCATTGTAAGAGCTTCTAGCTCATCACTTTCCAGTCCAATAATACAGTGTTACCTTTGAATTTACGAGTTCTATCAAACTCGGTTTCTTTCGAAAGATTTGTTCTTAACTTAAACTCATTAATTACATTACAAACTACTTGGTTCCCCGAAAATTACGCAAAATCTAAACATGCTAATAATAGGTTCTTATAAGTTACAAACTCCCTCACTTATGGAATCAATATGAATGGATTCAAGGAATTTCTTTCACTGCATTTTATAAAATCCACTTGATTTTCATACTAACTCTTTTTTCGTCATCGGTGAATTGATGGTTGTTAGCTGGCTAGATATTACGGCAATTATGTTATAATTATTTTTGTTTTGTTATGGTTCATAATAAATTCAGGTAGTTCCTGTGCTTCCTGGATTTGGAACGGGAAGAACCTTATTGATTCGGGAGAGGATCCAGCTGTGTCAAAGAGAAGAAAGAGACCTAGATTTAATGCCGAAATTTTTGGTTCAGTTTGCTATACTTTTCAGCAAGGAAGGTTCACAAAGAATTTTGGGGACTTAACCCGGGTAGATGCTCGTCTAGATATATCTTCAGCTTCCGGACTTGCGAAGAAAATTCTGAATGGTTTCAAGAGTTCTAGTGCTGACGTTATTGAACAACCATCAGCCTCACCCCGGCTTAACTTAATCTTTCAACAACAGGTACACATTTTCCTTGATAAGAGCAACTATCTTTGGGTGTCTTTAGGCCATTTTTGGATAAACAACTTAATTAAGCGTTTATAGCTTAAGCGCTTATCATATAAGCTCTTATGTATAAGTTATTTCTACAGCAAAGGTAAAATAGTCAAATTGTTTTCACATAAACTATAGCCTGTTTTCATAAGCTACCTTGGAGAGCTTATGGACATGCCATAAGTTGTTCCCATAAACTCCCCCAACCAGTCACAAATGTTTATGCTGATAAGTGCACTCAAATAAATCAATTTAAACGGACTCTTAATCAAAAACAAGTTTTCAGTAACTGTAAAGAATTTTTACGGAGTAGGAAGAGGATTATAATTATTGATATTGACCTCTACACAAGCATATATATAGTTTATACAATAAACAAAACTTGAAGTTGTACATTTACAGTTATAATCTTGTTTATGATCTTCATGGTGATAGCCATAATTGTAGACACCTTGGCTATACTATTCAAATGAAAAAGGAGGGAACAGATTGAATGCCGCAGTGAAATGTTGATTAATTCAATATGCTGGAATTGACATTGTGTTCTGGATTGGTTTATCTCAGCTAATCCACTATATCTATGATTCAGAAAGGAAAATACAATATTAAGGCTGTTTTTCTAAATGTCTAATTGTAGGTTGCAGGTCCAGTTATATTTCGAGCAGATTCCAGAATTTCGATTGATTCTTTGACCAGGAAACATGGGATCTCCATGGAAGATTTCATTTGCAGCTTGAATTTCAACATGCGCACTTTGGAGTCTGGAAAAATTGTTGCTTGGTATTCACCAAAAAGGAAAGAAGGGATGGTTGAATTGCGCTTATACGAGTTTTAACTGAAAGCAATTTTCACCATTTTTGTAACTTTCATGCATGACACTTTTAATGCAAGAAGGTGACATGTATCGTTCATTTTAGAATGCCAAAATGAGTTAGTTGATTTTTGTAGTATCAACTCAAGAGTTATGTTTAGTTGTAAGGTATTCGATGCTTCAAAGCCAATTACACTTTTGTCATTCTTAATTGTCATAGTACAAATTCAAAAAGATACAAAATATTGAAAATTTAATTGCGACCCAAAGTCATGTGAATGTGATTCAATGTCTAGACCATATTTGTTTGTCATTTAGGCTATACACTACATTAATTGAATGAATCTAAAATGTAAATTTTTGTTTATAATAATGACCGGGGGGGTGGGGGGTGTATATGGTTAACAAACCAAAAAAAGGAGAGCTCAGAGGCTATTTTTTCATCCAATTGTTCAGGATAAGTGATGTTACCGTACATCACAAATATTTTCATCATAGCTCTCCACAAATGCACCAGCCGGGAATCGAACCCGGGTCTGTACCGTGGCAGGGTACTATTCTACCACTAGACCACTGGTGCTTGTTGTGTTATTGATTAAGCACATGTATTTATATTTATATGAAGTTACCTCTTCATCATTAATGTGTTAACCAATCAAGTATGAACCCTAGAAAATGTTGACTCTTCAATAACTTTATGAGAAATGATAGTTGTATAATTATTTTGAGACAATTGTTGTTCTTTTTCATATTCTTATTTAGTTCTCATTATCTTCTCGCAATTTTCTTTTTCTATCATTTTGACCAATAAAAAGAGAGAAGGAGAAGATTGTCCCAAAAAATGTTATCATAGTTTCAATCTATGCCTTGATATCTGCAGGTCAATTTTTTTATTTTTTTTAGGGAATATGCAGGTCAAATTTGAACACTTTTTTATTGCAAAATTAAAATATCAAATTTTAAATCCCAATACAAAATGTAAACATTGGATACACGATGGTACATCCCAATACAAATTTTAAAGACTGTGTACTCGTACACAGTACCGTAACCGTACCTATGTATCCCTGATTGAAGCTAAGCTAATGAATTCAATATATTATAATAAATAGAAAAAGAAATGTTCAAATATATCATGTGATTGCATTTCTTGAAACCTAAACATACCATTAAAAGGTCTATAGTGATAAAGTAATTAAGTAATACAGAAGTATAAAGATAATTTTTTTGCTATTGGCTGGCAACCAACATAGTTAAGTCATAAACCTAAAGTAATTAATAAAGCAATTGATAACTCAAAGTACACACATTGGTGGCAACAAGTTGGAAGTTGGAACCATTGGCTCTGAGGATCACCAAGACAAAAGAGAATCATCATTTATGCAGATAAATTTTGAAGTCACAACAACAAATGAGTTAGAATCCTTATGCAATTAAAGTTGTTTCCCAATTTGATCCATAGTAGCCAAATGAAGCCTAGAAAGTGATACAGATTTCCACGAAATATCTTTTGATTCTCACAGCTACCAATTTCAAGTTCATTCTCGTCATTCACTTGTGCAAATTTACCAGTAAGACGATGGTACATGACAAATGTGTCGGAGAGATTGGAAGTAGGATCTGCATTAAGAAACAACGGGAAAATTCGATTGGCTATTGTTATTATTCGCATAGTTATCTACATTTGCCTGAAAAATTAATACTCAATTGTTTCTAGAATAATTTAAAGAATAAATAGTCAAGCAGATTCTCATGTTGAAGTTGTTCCAGGAAATGTTGATTTAACAAATCATGCAGAAACAACTAAGAAACCAAAAGGAAAAATTTCGTCACTGAGAACTCACAAATGTCGTCGCGCAGAAATAATTAGAGCATCGCATAGAGTTGTGCCATTTGTTAACTGATCAACAATTGGAATTAAAAAAAAAATCAAGGATTTTGATTAGTGTTTGAAAGAGAAGGATTTCTAACTCCAGCCTAAAGGTATCATTGCGTCACTGAAGGAAATAGGGAGAATAGTATAATATCATGAACACAACTGTGTATAAGTATAATTTCAAATCAAAACTTAAAATTATACCCAGCAATATTGAAAAAGAGCAGAGCTCGTAGCATCTGCAGAATCAAAAACTCCCCCAAGGAATGTCAACAAAGAATATTTTAAGACCAATGATTGATAACAGTTCATTCTACTCCTAATACATTTGCCATGAATACATTATTATCAAAAAGGCTGCTCCTCTTTGTCTCACACAGTGGCCAAAACCTACTCAACTACGGCCAACAAGTCACTTGATTTACAGAAGCAGTGCTTTGCATCAGTCCCCAAATCCACCTGAAAAACAATTAGACCAATGTTTATTATTTATTAATGATGAAAACGACCTTAGAGTTACAATGGCATTAGAATTCATCAATTTTCTTTTCTCAAGAAAGCAGTATGGTTGGCATAACAATTGCTCTAATCTTGCCAAATATCACTTGCTCAAATACTTCCCACAAAAGTTGTTCTTCAGATATAAATATTTCTTTCGACATTGATTAATTCATTAAAAAAATAGAAAACCTTTATACATATGTGCAAATATTTTAAAGGTGACTGACCTCATAAGCATTTATGTCAGTGAATAGTACCTGCAAAAGAATAATTGTGATTATAATTTAAATTTGGAATGAAATCAAGCAAGCTCAATTAATTCAATCAAAGACCAGGAACTATTTTCCTTTATTTCGTCATATGAACCAAAAGTAATACTATGCTACCCCTGCACACCACTACCCGCATGGCATGCAGATAAGTGAATCTCTAACTTCCTCCGTATTATCAAGTTTAGACACATTAAAACAAAGAAATAATAGAAACCATGGTCATTAGATTAATGAGTAAACAGTATAATGAGTAAACAGAACGTGGTTCTTAAAAAATGTTACTACTTCTGTTGCTTCAGTCCCTGAAAATTTCTTTAGACACAAATTGGTCTGCTGAAGGGTGAGCTTATGACCTTATGACCAAGTTCATAACTTGGGAAAGGTGAACTCATCACTCAGAACAAGTTAAGAACTATGTGGACCAGATACTGTACAAATGATAGAACCAAACAGGATTGCAAAATAACACAATTTTGAAGAAACAGATAAGGGAAACTGCATAAGAATGTAACGGAGACATTGTGTTAATTGCAAAACCAATGAATCCTCACCTCAACTTGCAATTAACACAATGTCTCTGTTAGATTCTTATGTAATTTCCCTTATCTGTTTCTTCAAAATTGCGTTATAACCTTGCTTAAATCTTGCTATCACAAGGCCCACTCAAGTGCTCATATAGTTATATCATAAGGTCTCTTCTGGTTCTGCTACTCCCCAACTTGGATAAGGCCTACTCAAGCGCTCATATAATTATATCATTCAGCCTAACAAATTAGCATAAAGATTGAACTAATAATACAAAAACTTGTTCTACAACCTATAACCTCAAAAATGTTATATCACATTTTCCAGAAATATCTCATGTTACAAAATGTGTGTATGCATACTTATCCATTCGATAACAAATTTATTTGATCTATTTTCTTGCAGTAATTGCTAATTTGATGTTGTAATATCTGTTTCTTTTTTTTTCAAGAAGCATATTATTATATGTTTCTTGTAATCAGAAAATGTAGTAATACACGTGATATATATGTTTGTGTGTGTTATATACTGAGCTGCTGAGGTTTTTACCCTCTCAACTAATTAGTAACCTTCTCTTCATATTTTAAGTGTGGTATCATTGTATCAAAGCTATATGAACAAAGTAGTCAATAATATGACCCTTGTCAGCCCAAAAGGTGGGCTGGTGGTATTATCCAAGGTTCAAGTCCAAAGACCTTCTAAACCCACTTGGGTTGGCCTGATGGTGTTGGCTTGAGACCTTGGAGTGTGCTCCTTTCTAGGTCTCAGGTTCGATTCTCTTCAGTGCCAATTTCGATGGGCTTGGCTTCTTCGGAAAAAAAAAAGTCCAAAGACCTTCTGTTTGAAAGGGCATGTTAGATAAACCATCTATGAGCTTCAATTAACAGGTTTTGGGATGGTTGGTTCTTATTTCGGTAACTTTCGATGCAATTGTAAACTGGGAATTAGAGTTTGTGATTGGGGTTTTGGCATTCATATTTCATCACCAATAACTTAGGGTTCATGGTTGCTTGTTTGGATCTTGGGATTAGGATTTAAGTCACAAGTTTGAGCTGCTTGCAATTGCAGAATTAGGGTCCATTCCAAATCTGAGTCAACTATACAAAGCATAATATTGATCACAAGATTGTTGATATATTAATAAAATAAAATTGAGAGTTTTTAGATTACTCTTTTGATCTTTTCCGTTTCTACTTCACCTCTTTCATAGTAATTAAACAACATACCTTTGAACCAGCTTTTACATTTTCAGCCTCGGCACCAACATTTAGGACCTGAAACAAATACAAAAGGAAATTATTATAGAGAACAAATATTCAGATCTAAAACAACACAAGGTACCTATGTAATATGTATACTTACTTCTCCCACCAGATATCGCTCAAATTTAACAGCTGACTTGGGCAACAAAATTCCACCAGCGGTTTTCTGCCCAAAAAAATATATTCACAAATCAGCTATGCATTCAATCGTGCACTGACCAATTTATAAGTGCCAATTACAGAATACCTTATTGACATTATAACAAAATCAAACTAATCATAATAAAACAGATGAAGCCAACTAGTTAAATCACATTCACACATAAAGCATAGATAAGTATATAACAATAAGTAATATGTATGGCATCACAGCATTATAACTTACAGAGTTTCAATAACAAACTCCCTAGTCTACACCTTCTTACATAACTTATGTGTAATTCAAAAAAACATATAATGATGCATTTAGATTGCAATTATCTCGATAATAAGGGAACATCGGTGTTCCTGTTTTCACTGACAAAACAGCAAACCAGGCTGATGATATTCAATGAGGATATATCAGATTAGGCAAGCCACCAATGTGATACAGCTTAGTTTTTTGTTAGTTGTTTTTGCAACAAATTGACACACCAAACACATCAAAATCGTGACACGGCACAGCATCAAACCGCAAGTTAGCTAAACCAATAATCCCTATTAACAAATCCAACATTCACCCTATAGTTTGAACTTATCCTGGTAATTATTTCAAGACTGCAGACACCAAACATTGGAACAACAACAAGTGAACAAGTCAACAACAACAATAAAAATAATAACAACAACATTAGCAATAACACCAAATGAATAAATAATTAAGTTCTGTAATCTACTCATAATTTCTGCAGACTAAGAATAAACAAAATCCCAAATTAAAAAAAAATAATTTTTTGGATAAGATTGTGGCATACTTCTGATAACTCCTCAAGACGAACAAGAACCCTATCAGCCTGAGGTACAACCTGCAATCCAAAAAATAACCAAAAATCAAATACAAAAACAAAAATATAACCTTTCAAGAACAAAAAACTAGAAAATGAAAAGAGAAATTGGAATAACCTTAGAGGGTTCCCATTTCTTGGCAATTGCATTAACCTTCAAAGAGTTCCTCTTCAAAACTGAAAGATACCCAGATGAAAAAAAGTTAAGAATTTGTTAAAATGAAGAAACGGGTCAACAAAAAACTGAATTTTTTGATGAGTAGAAGAAGAATTATACTTGGGAGTCTTTGGTTGGAGAAAGAAGCGGTGGGGGTTTTGTGAAGGAAGGGAGTTGTTGGTATGGTGAGGAATGTAGAAGCCATGATAATGGATAAGAGATGAGATGAGATGAGATGAGAGAGTGAAGTGAACAAGAATTATATGAAGCAAAGAATGGACTGGAATTTGGAGATAAAGTGTTGTTATTAAACCCTTTTTAGAGTGATGACAAAGAGGGTGTGAGAAGGTACTAGAAGGTAACTTCAATTTTTTTAGAGGTTGGATTTATGATTTTTGAAATTCTTGATTAAGATGATTTTAATTTTATTTGCTAAAATAAGTTAAGATACCCCTATTTGTAACACTCATTCTTATTGAGTAAAATCAATATACGTCATGGCAGCCCCAATATCGCGACAATCCACCAAATTTATCGATAATCTGGTTTGTTTTTTAACCAATGGCAATGGGCCAATCTCAATAAAAATGTCATAGCAGCTCCAATATCACTACGATATGATGTTAAGTGGGTAAGACCTCTCAAAAAATTGAAATGTAATGTTGATGCAGCTTTCATAAATAATAAAGTGGGTATTGATAAGTACCCCAAGGACCATCAAGAAATTTTATCAAAGCCAAAAATGCAAGCTAGACTCCCGTGTTCTCCATCAAAGAAGGTGAAGCATACACATTAGTTTAAGCTATCAAGTGGGTGGTGGAGTTGAAATTCAAATTCAATGATGTTATTTTTGAGTTAGATGTTAAAATGGTGTTGGATTTTTGTAATAAGTTGACTGTGAATTTTATTTATTTTGGTTGTATAGTTAGGGATTGTATTGCTTTAGTGCATGATTTATGTCCAAACTCTGTTGGTAGAGTTTACTATGACACACACCAATGTAGTAGTAGTCCATGAGTTAGCAAGGGAGACTACATTTACTGCTAATCCTCAAATTTTTGAGTTGTTAATAGATTATATTGTTTCTGCTATTATTAATGATAAGAGATAAGTTTGTTTTTGTAAAAAAAATGTAGGTCATACTATTTTATATGTGACTCATTTTCATAAAGTGTGTGATCCGCGTTTATTCAATAAAAGAATGAGTGTTAAAAACAAAATATTGTTAGTATTCCTCATTTGTTAGTTTAGTCTTGAATCTTTAATTTTATTTGATTAGATAGAGACAATAAATGTTTCACAGTGTTTCTTTTAACTAAAATTATTAATTAAATTAAATATGTGGAATACAGCAAAAAAAAAAGAACACACACATTCAAGGTCCTTAAAATTAAAAAAGATAAATATGTGAACAAACTCATAACACACATGTTAATAACCTAAAACAACAACATGCTTATAAATGTGATTATGTTAGAGTTAGAAATTTGAAATTTAGAGGATTGTGGTGTAATAGTAAAATGGGGAGGTTTAAGTGTAGCAAAACTGTAGAGAATTATTTATGATGATTGGATGTGACTAAACTCATTAGTGAGAGTGACCCTAACCCATAATATATAAAGAGTAGTGAATGTGTTAGTGAACTAGATTTAGCTCATTTCACAAAAATCACAAAGAAAGCTAGAGGGAGAATAGAGAAAGAAGAGGCTTGAAGAGAAAGAAGTGAGGTAATGGAGAAAATTATTTTCACCAATTAAGGTTAATAAACAATTGGGTAGTTTGAGTGTTTTTTATTATGTTTAATTTTATGGTAATTGATGTTGATCATGTGAAATTCGTGCTCTTATTATTATGGTTAATTTGAGTATGTTAAAATTGATGAAATCACGTTTTGTTTGTCAAAATTCATGTTTGGTTATAGTAAATTGGTAACTTTGTGAATTTTGATGAATTTGGTGTAGAACATGATAATTGATGTTGTTTTTGTGTTTAATAAGTTGAATTTGAGGATGTGTATAGGTTTGGTTTGAGAATTCATGAGATTATGTTGGATAAGTTGTGAATTAAGTTGTTGTTGTTTTGATGAATATGCTTAATTGGATGAAAATGATTAAGTTGTTGTTATGATAATTGAAATAAGTAATTATGATTATGTGGAACATGAAGAAATGTTGTTGTTGTTGTTGTTATACCATGTTTGGTTGATAGGTTGTTGGTGAAAATGAGCTTTTGAGATGATGTTTGAATTAATTGAAAAACATGGTTATTATTGATGAAAAGTGATTATGATTAAGTTGTTTAAGTTGTGTTTGAAGTGTAATTGAGTAATTAATGTTGGGTTAATGATTTGAATCGAGTTTGGAGTGTTTGGAATCGAAGGATGTCGTTAAACGGAACTTTTCCATGAGAAAACGCGGAAAAAAAAATCATTTTGTTGTCCTAGGAAAGACGCACGACTGTGCGCCCTAACCGCACGGACTGTGCGTGACTCTCGACGTTAGAGTGCACGACCGTGCGTGTCAGACGCACGACCGTGCGCCCCCTGTTTTAGCCCAAAACCTTGTTTTTCTTGTTTTTAAAGGTTCCA
Organism: Medicago ruthenica; assembly: GCA_018208015.1. Lineage (NCBI taxonomy): Eukaryota > Viridiplantae > Streptophyta > Magnoliopsida > Fabales > Fabaceae > Medicago > Medicago ruthenica. The sequence continues at coordinate 10,419,068 of CM031378.1, forward strand.
AGACACGTGTTTGGGTCTCAAACCCCTAAACTTGATTGATGAGTGTTTAATTATGATGTATATGACTGATTAACTTGTGTATGATTGAAGGTAACTTCGGATTGGAAATATGTGAAATGAACCTGTGAATTATCTTTAATTGAGCCGTAAGTTGCATGCGAACTTGTTAATTGACTAATGATGATGAACGATGATTAAATGTATGAGATGATGATGAGTTAGTTAGTGGTAGGTTAATGGAACCTTGTGTTGAGTAATCGTGGTTTGTGAACTATGCGATTAATATTGAATGAAAACATGACGTTACTATGATGATGTTGTGATGATTAAACATGTCGAATGTGATGAAATGATGTGGTGATGATAACATGACGTATGATGTATGGAATGTATTGATTTGATAATGCAAATGATGTTGATGTAGTGATATGTTATATGATGGATTGAATTATATAACAAGCATGATGCGTGCATTGTCGAGTCTATACCACGTCCATGCATACATGGTCTGTCGAGTCGGGATTGTTATAATCACCAACATGCCAAGGGATTTTAAGAATCACCAACATGCCAAGGGATTTTAAGAATCACCAACATGCCAAGGGTAGTTTAGTAACATACTTCTAAACAAGCCAACATGCCGAGGGATTTGATAATCCAGCATGTCGTGGGATCACTCAGTAATAGACTTATGATATCCAAACTTTGGTACCACGTGCATATAGAGTCGCGTTAGGCGCATTGCATGAACATGATGAGTCGTATGTGACAATGTTTTGGTGTGAACTTGTGCATTTATGTGGTAAATGTATAATTGAGGTTATTGATGAGATGTGAATGCCTTATAATTGAATTAACGATGAGATGTGAATGATGCAAAGTTGAGTTGATAATTATCTCGTGATGACTTATAGTTGGTTTGATGATTATTGTTGATGATGTATAGTTGAGTTGATAATTATCCGTCGATGTGATTATGCTATGTACGAAGTGTGAGCCTTGTTTTGAAATGTTGATGAAACTAAGTTGTTAATGAATTATAAATGAGTTATGAATGTGGTAAGATGGTAACCAAACTTATTATGTTAAATGCTTATATGATGTTGTTTTGCCTAAAACTTACATGCGTTTATTGATCCTTTTTGTTGAACGTATATCTTACCCTCCAGTGACTTTTTGTCGCCTGCATCCTCGTGGTGTAGACTTGCAGGTTGAGAAGTAGCTTGCTTTGTGAGTTTTTGCTGAGGATGACTTCATGCCTACTCCTTTTTTGTCTATGTTTTGAGGATGTCTAGATTAGATGCTCTGATCTAGGAGTTTTGGGGATTTGTACTACTTTATTTAGTTTTGGATTATAGTTGAGAGATCCATATGATCATGATATTGATGTACTTATGCTTTTGAGATTCTTATGATGTGACCCGAGATAATATCTGTCGAGATGTTTATTCCACTGTGATATGAATATATTTTTGATAAAAATTTTATTATGAGAATTTAGCATGAATTGTTTATTTGATTTGTAATACCTCGATGTTGTTGAATTGTGTGATTTATTATTTAAATAGTAGTCTCTAGGATCAGGGTGTTATAAAGTGGTATCAGAGCAGGTCGGTCTAGTCTGGGCCAACACTTGGTTTATTGTCTTGTTGCATGTGACATGTATGTGGATTACTGTCGATGTCTTTCTTTCCTAACTAGACGGGCCAACTCTTATGGATGAAAAATTGATCGTGGTTTATAAATAAAAAGAAGTGAAAAAAAAAGTTTCTTTTTAATATCAATCCAATGGGTAAACTCGCACGCCTGTTACCGCTCGATATTTTTAGCAGGTTAAGCGAAACGGGTACCCTACCAGTGACTATCAAAATCTCAACTAATCCCGCTAAAAAGGCGGGTTAAACAGACCAACCCGACAGATCTTACACATTTTGTCATCCATGGTTCATAAGTTTCGATCTTTAGCAAAGAGAGCGTATGATGTCCCAAACGGGAGAGATCAAGACGTAAGTTCGAATAGAGAGAGTTTTAGGTTTTAGAGGGGCATGTGAGCATTTAAGAGGGCTTATACAATCTAAGAAGCCCTGCATAAATGTTGGAGTAAGCCCTAATAGCCAATCTATTTTGATTGGATTTGGCTTTGTATCATGACTTTTATATATATATATATTTATGAATATATATATATACATATATATATATATAAGGCATTTATTTATTCTTTTGTTCAGTTTCAAAATAATAAATTCCCTAGAATAATTAGTCTGTTTAATGGAGCATTAAGTGTGACTTAATCGTGAGATCCATTAAACGAAATGACATTATTCTTAAAGTATCCGTAGTCAAGCTTTATTGTGAAATGGGATAACATTAAAGCATAGAGACTATTATGTGGGTAGACTGATGATCACATCTCACGGATCATAGATAAAGAGTTATCAAGTCTTCACATAGGTATAAATATTAGGAGTAATATTTATACTGGATTGACCCACCATGAGAATACTACATAGTAAAAGTTATGAAAAGTGTCATAAGATATTCTCATAGTGATAGTGGTGTATTCCACCCTTTGACCCGAAACCACTATGTACCCTAGATGTAGGAGTCGAGTGCTTTATCACCATTCAAACGTTGTCTGTAATAGGATGACTATAAAGTTGGTTAATGGGTACTCCATGAATCATGTTGAGGGACATGAGTGACCTAGATGGGATTTGCCCCTCCTACATAACAGGAGAAATGTCTATGGGCCCAATATTGAACTAGACAAGGATGACACGGTCTATGCCTTGTATTCAATATAGACATGAGGGCAAAATGGTAATTATACACATGATCATTATCACGGAAAGGTTTCGTCAGATCACATGACATTCTCGTCACTTGGGTAACAGTGATGTGTTGCTAGATACCACTCACTGTTTATAATATTAAATAGGTGATTTAATATTATTGCCAACGTTACGGGAACCTATAGGGGTCACACACAAAGGACAGATAGATGAGAGAAATAAATAAGTAAGACTTATTTATAAAATAATAAGTAGGACTTATTAGTAATTAAATAATTAAGTATGACTTATTATTTAATTCATGAAAAATAGAGAAACGCGGTCCACCGTAAGGTACGGTGTGTTTAAGTGAAATATGGTGCACCGTAAGGTACGGTGCATTTAAGTGCTTGACTTGTTGACCACACAAGTGATTCTATAAATAGAACCCTTGTGGTGAAGCATTACAAACTTTTGTTGAACGCTTAACCTAATTCACAAAAGTTGTGAAACCTAGCCGCCGCTCTCTAAACCCTATTCTCTGAATCTCCGTTGGAATTGACATCGCTACGTTGCTTTGCTCGTGATCAGAAACAATTCTGCCACAAAGTTTCTGCTCTGTAATTAATGATTTAATCAAGATCCGTTTTCAATGGGATTTGTTCCGCTAAGAGGATTAAAATTTTTTAAAAAAATCCCTCTTAAATCCCTTCAATAAAGGCCCGATCTAAAGTCGTCGGACCGAATTTATAAGTAGCATGTCATGTTTGATGACTTTCCTTGAAGGTGGAGGGGAGTCTCATCGCATCAGGATCCTTTTCCCTTTTCCTTGTAATCATGTAATGTAACACGGCTTGGTCTAGAATCATGTCCCACAACTAGGTCTAGAATGTTCTAAAGTTTATTTGGTGGTGGGTCGGCACAACGGTACCAGTATAAAAGCATGCGCAATCGTGAATAAAAAGACAGAGCGAGCAATTTTATCTTATCCACCAAAATTGCTTTCTCCTCCTGAAACAGAAACTTTTACTTTTCCTTTTTCCAATCAATCATAACCAAGAGAAGAAAGAAGAAAGAAGAAAGAGGAGGAGGCTGAAATGTCCGATTTCAATGGAGAAGTGATCAAAGACTTAGGAGACATCGTTTGCAAAATGTTCGTCCTTTTGGCTGCCTTGGTAATAGCGAAGGTAACAAAGGATAGCGAAACACTCTTCGCAAACCACTACACTCCTTGGGTTGTCATCGCTTGTTTATTACTTTTCTTAATTTGGATTTTTTCCATCCTTGTACCAAATCATATTACTATTGCAACCTTAGTTCCAATCTCATTCATGTACGGTATTGCATGTTTTGTGTCGTTTGCATCATTGACATTCACTTCACTAAAGATTGCTGCTATATTCAATTTAGCCTTATGGGTCATCATTTTTTTTCTTATTCTCTTCATCAACTATCAAAACCAAAACCTCGATGTAGCTCCTCTCTTGTTCATGACGAAGCTGCACCTGTTGACGAGGGTCAACTGGTTTCACACAAGTTTGATGATTTCAATGTGTTGGATCAGGGTCAACCCAGAACCCAACAAGAGGTTGATGCCCCCTACCGTCGCTCTGACAGCGATATCGACAGCATGCTTGATTTGGAGGAGAACAGGAACAGGGTTGTGATGTTGGACATGGATGGTCGCTAGGAACATTTTGAAGAATTGTGTATCCATCCCAACAACCACTGAAAATGATCAATATTAATCATGTGGGAGTTTCAATTTTGTTTCTGGTTCTCATGTGTGGTATGGAAGGGTCTTTACTTTACCCAGGGATATTGCGGGAGTTTTTGATTTTTTTATGGGTCTTAGTTTGGCATGCTGTAGTGTGTATGTTTATGATTATACTGTTTTCTATTTGATTACAAATGCTACTCATTGTTGTGCCTCTGATTTTCAAATTAGTCCCTCGACTCTCAAATCGCTCCGATTGCTTTGTTTTCATTTTGATTGCTAATGTATGATTTATCTGTTTCTAGGTCTTTTGCAGAAATGCATCTTTTCTGTCTGCTTCTGGAGTTTTTACATTTCTGGTAATATATGTCTGCGTGCATTTTTTTTTTGAATGTCAAATAAATATATATAAATAAATGAAAAAGAAAAATCTCCTACAAGTGTAAAAACATATACAAATCACGAGTACAATAACAAAGTCAAAGGAGCTCTCCAACAATAAAACAAGAGCGAACAGAAACTAAAACAACACCAGAAAACCATCTAGCCTCCTATCAGGATCAACCCACCCCAGTCAAACAGGAGGAAGACTTGGAACAAACCCCACAGACAACCAACCCCTAGACAAATCCACCGCATGCCACTATCGGTGCCTACATAGAATGCGTTCATGATCCCACTCATAGAAGGAACATGATGGAGTTGGGACATGAGCTAAAATTAGTCGACTCTACATACCCATTACAGTCTGTGTGCATTTATTGTGACATAAGCTTGCTTTAGGAAGTTAATCATAATGTGACTGTCAACTTGGTACATGATGGAGTTGACCATATAACTTGTAAGTTCTTCCAGTTAAAGACATTGGTAATATGTGACTTTCAAGGCAGAACTATACTGTTGGTAGTTTAGGATCTATGCAATTATAGGAATATTGTATCATGTAAACAGTAAAATAAATCAACTATATTTATTTTGTTACTATTTCAGTAAGCCTAAGTCCAGTTGAAACACAAAATTTCAACATCACATGTCTCTATTATCTCTCATTCAGCAGTCGGCATCTGTTATTAAACCCCTGATAACCGTTTTGATAGATTATAGTCAAGTCAAATTCTTGTACGTAGTGTGTATGCTATATACTTATACCGTTTTTTATTTGATTGTAAATGCTAATCTTATATAAAATTGTTGTGCCTCTGATTTTCAAATTAGTGCCTCGTTTCCGTTAAAAATATTAGAGACAATGATAATTTAGTGACAATCTTGATGGATTAAAAATATTTTAGAGACGACTTAGTTTATTTCTATAGTTTAGGGACTAATAGATTAACAGTTTATTCGTTAATAATCTCCCATGTGTTTGTATTAATTAACTTAATCATCCTTTATATTAAGAGACAAAGCTTTTGTCTTTGTTTGAAAACACCATAACCCTTTTCTCAACTCACTTTCCCTCACATTCTTACTAAACAAACACCTTTTTTTTTTTTGAAGAGGAACAAACAAACACTCCTTCTTGTTAACATGATGAAGAACAACCTCAGTTTCTGTTTGTTGCACTCTTTGTTTTGCCTCTTGTTGCCAGCTCTTGTTTTCTCTCACACTCATGGTAAACTTCCCTTATTCTCCTTTCTATTTTTGTCTCAGTATATTCATTGTTATGTATGCTTATGTTATTTATTCTTGGAGATTTTTCTGAATTGATAGTATTTTGTGTTAATACTCTTGAAAAAGGCTTTGAAAGTTTGCATCTTTTTCTGGATCTCTAGACTTTTAGCTACATTACTTTTTTTATACAGCCAAGTAAAGGTTTTCTTTTTAGTATATGGTGGTATGAAGAAAGAAGAGAGCTTTAAGAGTGAAAATTAGATCCCAAATTTCTTAAATCTCAATAGCTTGTATTTGAAAATTGGATGTTTTAATTTTGTGCTATTGAGCTTAGAGCACTCTACATTGGCCTATTCTCTCATGTTTCAGAGATTTTTTTTATGTATAGGAAACTTAAAATATTACCAAAGTCTTAAACTTTGTTTAGGAAACATAAACTAACTATTCACGGTCTGTTTGGATTTGCTTATTAGCGTAAAAACTTGTGAGATTGGTGGAGAAATCTTTATGAAAATAACTTATGACATAACTAATGAAAACAGTTCGACTTTATTTTATGTTGTAGAAATGTGCTGAGACATTGAGATTTCAGATGTACACAACAGTAATTTGTGATATTATATGTTATCTTACGTTTTATGTAGTTTCTGAAGTTACCTCTGCATGAAGTATGGTGACCCATACTTGCTCGATGTAACAATTTTTTGATGTGCTGACTTGCTGGATCAGGGTCAACCCACCACCCAACAAGAGCTCGATGCCAGTGACAAATTTGTAGGAGTAGGAGTCTCGTCCTCTTGTATGCCATGCTTAATTAAGTGCGTAAGTAAGTTGTTTATCCAAGCAGGACCTTACTTTTTTTTTATTGCTTGATGAAAGATTAGATCATACATATTTTGAGGGGAGTCTTGTCCTCTTGTATGCCTCATGCTTCCTAGCCATTAGTTATTTCAACAACATTTATAATGTTTGGTTGAAAATGTGTCTACCATTGTCTGTCTGGATTGAGGGGGGTTTGGCAGGCTTTCAACTCTGAAAATCCGAATTGGCCCTGAACTTCTTGTCGAGGAACTATCCTTCGTATGGTATTTCAAGATGGCCAAGTATGTTGGTTAAGTCCAACACTGATTTCCTTGATATGCTACATTCATTTATAGCTCTATTTGTCATTTGCAGGGATAGAAGTATATACATACTTACATTTAATTAAAGCTCTAGTAATCTAAAGTAACAAATTTGTTTTAATGTTAAAATCAGTAACTAGAGTAGGTCATCCCTGTGAAACTGAAACCATAATTGCAAATATGACATAGTTGATTACAATTTATCATCTTTGTACATGGTAATTATGGATATAATCAACTTTCTTGGTATCTCATGGTAATTTAATCTAGCAGGTAATTTACTATGAAGTGCTGCCTTTCACAAAGCCGTTGTTCTAGACTTTCTTTTGTTTCAAAAAAAGACCAGCAAGTAAATTTTGCGTCATAGTAACTCATTGTTTTTCTAGATAGAAACCAGTCTCAGATCAAAATATTTGATCTTTATATGGATTTTCATTACTTAATTACTGGCTGATTTTCTGATTGATTATCTTTATGAATTGAAATTTAACATGACTTATTTTGTGCAATAAAATTGGTGGAAAGTGTGAGTATAGTGCAAGTTTTCATAATGATAAATGTCATTAGAGGACAGGCCTTTGTCATTGTTTATGTTTTCAGAAGAAAGTGAAGATTGAATGTCATTAGGTTTTCTGCATGTTAGAGCTTAGCTCTGAAAATTTCTAGTGTGCATATATATGATCAACCACTAGTTCTTTGAAATAATGCACTACACTAATTATTCCCTCCATATCTAATGGTTGCCGTTCTAATTCTGTTTGGATTTGGATTGACTTATTTGATCTTATATAATGGAACAAACACTTGTAAGACTGCTTGAGAGAGCTTACAAAAACAGCTTATGATATGTCCGTAAGCTGTTTTCAGCTTATTTATATGTGGTGTTGGATCTAGGTCAATCCAGCAACCAACAAGAGGCCGATGCTGGCGACAGATGTGTAGTCTCGCCCCCTTGTATGCTACCAGGCTTTGACAGGGATGACGACAACATGGTTGATTTGGAGAACATGAACAGGGTCGTGATGATGATGGAGACGGATGCTCGCTAGGAATTTCACACTTGCTTTTTGAATGTCCATTAAATAATTTGGTGTGGTGTAAGATTTGATTTTGGCTAAATTTATCTACAGCTATGCATAATATCACCTCCGTAAATATTAACCACTTTGTTGGTCTTATTGGGTAGCAGTAGAGTCCGGATGGAGAGACTTAGTGTAAGTTGGTTCGTATATATTTGGGTTCTATGGGAAGGGCGTAACAGGGAGATTTTTAAGAACAAAGAGGGGTTGGTGGAAGAGTGGCTAGAAGAAGTTCAAATTTGTCTTGGAAGTGGTTAAAAAGCAAGGTGTTCGGCTTTGACTTCTCTCTCAGTCCATGGATTTTACATCCATTAAAATGTTTGGGATCGGCTGGTTGAGTACTTTTCGTGTCTCTGCTGTCTGTGGTTATGTTAGTCGTTGTTTGGTGGGGGTGTGAATTCGGGGTTGTTTGTAGGCAGCAATGATGGATAATTAATTGTTGGTTTCCTTTTGTTGATTTTATGCATTGTTGGTGTCAGGACTTGGGGAATAAATTGCATAATATTTTCCAATTCTAGGTCTAATTGTTTAAGCTTTCTAGTGTGCTCTATTGCACATGAGGATTTAATTGCATTTGAGGGGCCTTATGCTAGGATGAAATGTGGTAGTGTCATTGTGTTGTGAAAGCTACAATTTAATGATTACTGGTGGATTTAATTTAGAGTAAGAAGTTTGAAGTGCATTACAAGCAATTTTTTTGTGTGGTGTGTGCTGCAATTAACTGAAATTTGCGAAGACAATGATTGGTTGGAATGCATCAAGCCATAGTCCGTTGACAAAGAATAAACCATCAATTGAGTCCTTAAACTATCAAAATTTACTAAGTACTTCCTAAACTATATGATATCCATCAATTTAGTCCCTGGTATTGAGTTGTTAATTGATGGATTTTCATATACTTTAGGGACTAAATTGATGGATTTTGTATAGTTTAGGCACTAGTTAGTATATTTTTACGGTTTAGGGACTATATTAAAGAGAGAGCGATACTTTAGTGATTAAATTGATGATTTATTGGATGATAAATAGGCGTGTGTTAAAGTGGTGGCTTGGTTTTGGCGTATACACATTGAGGAAGCTAGTTAAAGACAATCTCACTGTAGTGAAAATTTTCTTTTCAATATTTGACTTATACAAGGATCGGCAAAACTCCAAAGATCAATATTTCTTCTACTAAAGCATTTTCTCCCGCAGTTCAGGAACTTTTGGTAGGAGCTTTGATGTTAAAAAATGCAATCATATGTTAATAGCAGACATGTATATCTCACCCTACTATCTTGTCCCACGCCCTATTGAATTTCTGATTATTTAAACCGAAAGTGTAAAATAGGGTGTGTGAAAAGGTTAGAGGGTGGGAAAAGAAACTTCAACAAGTTTTATAGCACCTCTGTTGGCCCATTTGGCTATATTTTGATCTTCAAAGGTCCACCACCACACTTAAGTCAATTTTTATTAATATTTTTGGCTTTTTTTGCAGTCGTGACTGCTGCAATTTTACAACAATATTACTTCCCCCTTCTGAAGTACTATTTTATAGTCAAGCATCGTCTTTATGTTCCACAACTTTTAACTCTTGAAGCGTACTTATGCCAATGTTTGTCCAAATCCACAAGGTTTTGCCTCATGCTTTTTCATGAAATGACTAAATAAACCGAAATGTATTTTAAGCATCAGAATTTGGCACGAGACACTATATTCTAAACACATTTTATATGATCTCCGATTTTATATTAATTATTCATCTCTTTTCATATTGTAAAATCATTAAAATTAGATGTATTTTATAAGGCGCTGGGTTTGAGCAACACTTTTCTGTTTCTAAATCCAAAATATTTATGGTTCTGAACATAGAAGTGTTGTTCATCGGATATCTTGAATTTTTGCAGCACGAATATCATTGCTTATAAATAACTAAGGTATTCACCTTTATACTAATCTATCAGAGTTTGCAAAAGATTTAGTTCAACTGATAATGTCGATACCGTGGTACTGAACATCTTCACCCGAGTTAGAATATTAGATTGAGTAAATAGGCAATTGTCTAATTTTAGATGTACAAATAACAGAACTCTTTGAGAAATTGGAGGGGTTTGTTAGCAATCAAAGGGTTATAGAGCAATTTTCTTAGTAAAATGACCAATCACGTACGTATACTACCAACCACAATCTAAGTAAGAAGCACCCGACCTAAAGTTGTCCGTACAAAAGTTTATATTATAAAGTATTGTAATACGGCGGCGAGGGAATTGTCTGTTGTTTGTTGCAGCATTAGCGGAAATGTGGAACTGCAACTTCAATGGCGAAGTGATTAAAGAGTTAGGCGACATCGTTTACAAAATGTTCGTTCTTTTGGCTGCATTGGTAACACTCAAGTTAACAAAGATTACCGACACGCTCTTCACTAACCCCTATACTCCTCAGGTTGTCGCTGCACTTATGGTATTCTTTTTACTCTGGATTTCTTCCATTCTTGTACCAAATCGTATCTCTATTTCAACCTTATTTCCAATCTCATTCATATTCGGAATTGCATGTGCTGTTTCTTTCGCAGCATTGACAATCATTTCACCAAACATTTCTATATTCAATTTGGTCTTATGGGTCATCGTTTTTATAGTTATTCTATTAATCAACTATCTAAACCAAAATCTCTCTGTAGCTGCATCTTGTAGCGAGATAGAATTAGTTTCACAGAAGCTTGTTCTCAATGGGAGCCGCCATGACGAGGGAAGTGTTACGGTGTTGGAAATGGGTCAATCCAGCACCCAACTAGAGGTTGATGCTGGTGGCGACGGATGTGTGGGAGTTGGAGTTTCGCCCCCTTGTATGCTGCCAAACTTTGACACGGATGGCGACAGCATGGTTGTGATGATGATGGAGACGGATGCTCGCTAAGAATTGTGTGTTTGTCTGAAGTCTGAACAACCAATGAAAATGAGCAAGCGACATGAGGAAATTTACAAGTGGAGAAGAAAAAATTAATCTTGTGGGAGTTTCAATTTTATCTCTCGAATTCCTGCAATGAAATGATTTAATCTTTTCCTGGGAGTCTACCTCTGTCGGTCTCCTCGTCGCTAGGGTCAATTCTCTTCTTGGAAGTGGTTTCTTGGTAGCTATGAACCACATATATTCCTCGGATTTGCTGTGTCTCAGTGTTGGATATGTATCATCTCTGACACCGACACATGATTACATTGACTTGTGTCATTTTTTTAAAAATTATTATCAGTGTGGATGTGTCTGCGTCTGTGAGTCTGTGCTTCATAGCTTGGTAGGCACTATGGGCTTTCCTGCTTGCTCTGTGACTGGGAGGTGAAATTTGTCCTCTGCTGGAACAGAGATAGAGGGGGTGATAGGGGTGGCATGGCTCGCTGGTGGCTGGGGCGTCGGTGCTTTGGGTGTCTTGGTATGGCTGTATTGTTGGTTCTCTCTGATGCCGGTGTTCTGTGGGGGGTTTCTCTGTTGTGTTCTCTTTGATGTTGTGTAGGTGGTGTGTTGGGTGTTGTCTTGGTTGCTGGTGTACCTTTGGTCAGGATGTATGCTTTTATTTGTTGTTTGTCCTCTCGATGTTGAGGCTTCCGTGTTTTGTTTTCGTGTGTTGTACTACTTGTATCTGGTGTGGCTTGGTGTTACTTTTTGGGAGTAAAATGGCTTGGTGTTATTTATTATCTTTACTGTGTTGTCTATTAATTTAATATTCAATTTCTAGTGCTTCAAGAACATTATTATTTTTTGTTAAAACTAATATAACTATACTTTGAACATAAGTCCGCGAGACATTTTCATTAATTGATGTTAGAAGGCACTTCGTTGAAGCGCTGGCCGTGTGAGTTAGGAAGGCCAGTTGAAGCTGATCCTGTATTTAGCCCTTGACACTTATTCTCAAATTGCTACGATTTTTTTTTTCATTTTAATTGCTAATTTATGATTGATCTGTTTCTAGGTCTTTTCATAAAGGCAGCTTTTCTGTCTGCTTCTGGAGTTTTTACATTTCTGGTAATATATGACACTCATTACTTGGTACATGATATCTGTGCATTTATTTATTGTGACATAAGCTTTCTTTAGAAAGTTAATCATAATGTTTTTTGATTGCTTAATGAAAGATTAGATCAAACATATTTTGAGACACAAAAGGGGTAATACTGTTATGCACAATTTTGTTCTTAAGATACTTGTATTCTACAGTTAATTCTCATAATGATGAAGCACTTCCTAGACATTAGTTCTTTCAACAGCATTTATAATTTTCGGTTGAAAACGTGCCTACCATTGTCTGTCTGGATTGATGGGGGTTTGGCAGGCTTTTAACTCTGAAAATCCAAATTGGCCCTCAACCCTGTCTTTGAAATAATTATTAAATTTAAAAAATTTAAATCCAATTGAACTTCTTGTTGAGGAACTATCCTTCGTCTTGTATTTCAAGATAATTGAACTTCTTAGATGATCAAGTATGTTGGTTAAGTTCAGCACGAATTTCCTTGATAAGCTGCATTCATTTAAAGCTCTATTTGTCATTTGCATGGATAGAAGTATATACATACATACTTTTAATTAAAGCTCTAATAATCCAAATCAACAAATTTGTTTTAATGTTAAAATCAGTAACTAGAGTAGGTCATCCCTGTGAAACTGAAACCATAACTGCAAATATGACATAGTTGATTACAATCTATCATCTATATACATGGTTATTATGGATATAATCAACTTTCTTGGTATCACATGGTAATTTAATCTAGTAGGTAATTTACTATGAAGCGCTGCCTTTCACAAAGCCGTTGTTATTTCAGAAATAGACCAGCAAGTAAATTTTGCTTCATATTAACCCATTGTTTGTCTTGATAGAAATCAGTCACAGAGATCAAAATATTTGATCTTTATATGGATTTTCATTACTTAATTACTGGCTGATTATCTGATTGATTATCTTTATGAATTGAAATTTAACATGACTTATTTTGTGCAATAAAATTGGTGGAAAGTGTGAGTATAGTGCAAGTTTTCATGATGATTAATGTCATCAGAGGACAGGCCTTTGTCATTGTTTATGTCTTCAGAAGAAAGAGAAGATTAAAAACATGCTTTTTGAATAGAGAATGATACTGCAAAGCTTTTGTTGATCTATAGAACACTTCAAAAAATACTGAATTTAAACTTTTAATGCAGGTTTTCTGTGTTAGAACTTAGTTCTGAAAATTTCTAGTGTGCATATTTATGATCAACCACTAGTTCCTAGAAATAATGCACTACACTAATTATTCCCTCCATAGCTAATGCTTGTCGTCTAAGTCTGTGATTGACTTATTTGATCTTATATAATGGAATAAACGCCTGTAAGACTGTTTGAGAGAACAGCATATCATATGTCTGTAAGCTGTTTTCAGCGTATTTCTATATGCTCTTCAGGATAGCTTTTGAAAACAACTTGTAGCTTGTGCAAAAAACAGTTTGACTCTATTTTATCTGTTGTCATATAACTGACTTATACATGAGCACTTATGCTAGTGCTACAAGTGCTTAATTAAGTTGTTTATCCAAATATTGTATTTTTCAGGAACAAATCAGTTTTTTTTTTGTTGCCAATTTTGCCCTGAACAGTAATGTTTCATGTGCAAATTTGAATACTATTCCTACTTACATGAGAACTGAGAAGTGAAGAATCAATACGAAGTTCAAGAAAACTGAACAGGAACAGTATAAATAAACTATAGACATAATCTTCATTTATTATTATACTCTATCTCTGATATCAGCAGGCTGAGTGTTCTCTCTGTCCTACGGGAAACCGTACAAGCGAATTGTCGACAGTATAAACAAGAATAGAACAGATCAAAAGCTTCCTAACTTGAATTACACTCCTGGTTTAGGGTGCATGTCCTTATAATATGTCGAATTATGCAAAGGAAGCTGCACCGACAACAATGTTGTAAACTGCAAACCTCTGGAAGATGATTTCGTTGAAGTCTTTGCTCTGAATTGCAGTGTAGAGTTACCAACTCTAATTGGATTTGAATTCCTTTTCATTCATGTGAGCTTCTTACAGAAGCTTGTGAAGGTGAAGATAACATGGATTGAAAATTTGACCAAGGCTTATTTTTATTGAGGGTCAACATATTCAAGTATTAAATAGTAAAAGACATGTGCATTCACTTTAAGTCCACTTTTATTATAATACTTTTGGCTTTTTGTAGTTGCGACCACTGCAATCGTATATTATTTCCCCCTTCCTATGGCATTGTTACACAACTTTTAGCTCATGAAGTACTTATGCAAATGTCTTTCCAAATCCACCATATTTTGCCTCTTGCTTTTGCATGAAATTGAATAAGTAAACCTAAATGTATGTTAAGCATCAGAATTTAGCACGAGACACCACATTTTATATGATCTCCGATTCTATATTAATTATTTATCTCTTTTCAGAATATGAAAACAATAAAATTAGATGTAGTTTATAAGGTACTGGTTATGAGCAACACTTCTATGGCCCCAAACACGTATATTGTGGATTTAGACACACTCACATATTATTATTGATATAGTAATATTTTATTTTTTACTTTGTATCATTTGTGTGTAATACAAAAAAATTGTGTCTAGATCCAAAATATTTATGGTTGTGAGTCTTGTGACCGTAGAAGTGTTGCTCGCCGGTTATAAGTGTGCTCGCCGGTTATAAAGTCTTGAAATTTTGCAGCCCAAATATATTGCTTATAAATAACAAAGGTTTCACCTTTATAGTAATTTATTGGAGTTTGTAAAACTTAATTCAACTGATAATGTCATGTCTGATAATGTGGGATTGAACATTTTCTGCTGCGTTTGCTTGGCCGTTTAGATTACTAAGACGTGTGTTTCTTTTGCTTTTTGCCGTGGAATAAATAAGCTCCAATTTAGAGAGTTAGACAAAACGCACGTTTAGTGCCTCATTACCGTGAAAACAAACAGAGGCTTTCATATGAGTTACAATATAAAATTTCATAGTTGTATGTTAGGGGTGTTAAAATCCATCAAAAAAAAAAACCGAAAACTGTAAAAAATCGAATATTTTTTGATGCGTTTGGATGTTGCTTTGTAAAAACCGCTAGAATCGGATCGGATTTCGGATCATTTTTTCAAAACCGAACCGAACTGCACAAGTAAATATTAATAGTTTTTTTTTTACAAGAAGTAAATATTAATAGTTATTTATTCTTTTAATAGTATTATATATTGAATTGTTATGTTGCTTGTTGTTTTTTAATCTTATATATTGTACTAATTTAATCTATATTATTATTACTTCATATGTTTAAAAAATAATCGATAATTTTTATACTGTGATTTTAAATTTTTAATATATTTTGCATCAAACCTATTATTTTAATGTGTTTGTGTAATATTAATATTAATAAAAAATTATATTCTTTGAAAAAAGTAAATAAAAATGTATATATTTTGTATTTTGGATATAGAAAACCGATCCAAATTAAACTGCGTATATTTTGATCATATCGGTTCGGATTTTTTAGAATAGTCATCCAAACCGAACCGAATGTGATTTTATTTTGGATCGGATGACATTTTATCTCAAAATCGATCCAAGCCACACCGCGAACACCCCTAATTATATGGGTAAGTTTTAAATGGTGTATTCCACTTAGTTTAAAAATATATATTATATACCCATTAATTAGTGTTTTTGTTCGGATACGGAGGTTTGAAAAAAAGCTTGACTTTTAGTCTAAGCAGCTGGCTGAAAATCTTTGCCTCCAATCCATGTTCACAATAATATTCCTCCAGTCCAGGAAAATAGGCCCCATTTGATGTAATTGTGATTAACTTAATCAACTTTATGTTAAGAAACAAAATATAAGAATGAATGAGAGAGATGATAACGGCTACATGGGGACCACACTATTGTCCTGTAAACCCATCACCACACCCATTCATCAATCCCTTTTCTTTGTTGGAAAACACCTTAACCCTTTTCTGCATTCACTTTACCTCACATTCCTACCAAACTAAAACTCCTTGTTAACATGATGAAGAACAACCTCAGTTGCTGTTTGTTGTACTTTCTCTTTTGTCTTCTGTTGCCAGCTCTTGTTTTCTCCCACACACATGGTAAACTTGTTCTATTTTTTCATTTCTATTTTTTCATTATGTATATATAGTATTTTTTTTCTTGAGATTTTTCTGAGTTCTGAAAGTATATAGTTAACACTCTTGAAAAGGGTTTGAAAGTTAGCATCTTTTTCTGGATCTTTGAACTTTTAAAGTGGTACTTTACATTGTTTTCTTTAGATGATCATTGCTCAAGTAAAGGTTTTCTTTGTACTATTTGGTGGTATGTAAAAGGAAGAGAGCTTAAAGGGTGAAAGTTAGATCTTAATAGGTTGTATTTGGAAGAAATTGGAAGTTTTATGTTTATGCTAGTGAGCTCAAATCATTACTCTACATTGGCCTTTTTTTTTGTGTATAGGAAACATAAACTATTACCAAAGTCTTAATCTTTGTTTAGGAAACATAACTATTTAGGGTATGTTTGGATTGACTTGTTTATACTTATCTACTAGCCTAAATACTTGTGAGACTGTTTGAGAGAGCTTATGAAAACAATTTATGACGTGCAAATAAGTTGTTTTTTAGCTTATTTCTATAAACGCTTCAGGATAGCTAATGAAAACAACTTATAGCTTAAAAGAAAACCATTTGACTTTATTTTATCTTTTGTTATAGAAATGAGTCAAATGACTTATTCATAAGCACTTAAGTAAGTTGTTTGTCCTAGCAGGACCTTACTCTTTTTTGATTGCTTGATCAAGGACTGGATCATACATATTTTGAGACACAAAAGGGGCAACACTTTTATGTACAATTTTGTTCTTACTTCTTAAGATACTTGTAGCTTACGATGAATATCATATGATAAAAATGGTTTTTTCACTTCCAACATCATTTAAAATTTTTGGTTCAAAATGTGCCTAACCCTGTGTGTGTAGTTTGAGGGAATTTGGCAGGCTTTGAACTCAGAAAACTTGAATTGGTCTTCAACACTGTCTTTGAAATAATTATTGAATTTAAAAAATTTATATCTAATTGAACATCTTGAGTAACTGTCCTTCATCTTCTGGCATTTCAACATAATTGAACTTCTTGGCTGGCCAAGTATGTTGGTTAAGTTCAACATTGGTTTCCTTGACAAGCTGCATTTATTATGATTTGCCATTTTATGACCAAATTACCAAGGGTTGAAGTATATACATACAGTTAGAGTCTATTAATCCAACGCAACAAAATTCTTTTTAATGTTATTAAAATCAGTAAGTAGAGTAGGTCATCAGTGAAACTGAAACTATAACTGCAATATGGCATACTAGGTGACTACGACCTATCATCTACGTACAAAATGAACATCATCTATTTTCTTGGTACCTTTTGATGTCTCTAGAAATAGTATTATATTAGTGCCAATATGTGCTACTTTGTGTAGTTGCTAAAGTTATATCCCCTAGAAGATGAAGGACATAGTAATTTAATCTGGTAGGTGATTTACTATGAAGTGACTCCTTTCTTTCAGTTGTTCTAGCGAAGACTTTCTTTTGTTCCTGAAAAAGACCAGCAAGTAAATTTTGTTTATTAGTATTTCATTGTTTGTCTTGATAGGAATCAGTCACAGATCAAGGTATTTGTGTTTTTGGTCTTTCTATGGATTTTATTACTTAATTTCTAACTGATTATCTGATTGATTATCTTTATGAATTCAAATTTAGACAGATGATTTGGTTCTTAGCATTTACTTTTTTTGTGCAATTCAACTGGTGGAAAATATGAGTAGAGTGCAAGTATTCGTGATGCTTAATGTCTTCAAAGGGCTGGCTTTGTCATTATTTATGCGTTTAGAAGAAAGTGAAGATTGAAAACATGAATTTTTTAATAGAGAATGATACTGCAAAGCTTTTGTTGATCTACATAACACTTCAAAAAATATTGAATTTAAAATTTTAATGCAAGTTGTGTGCTGTGTTTGAACTTAGTTCTGAAAATTTCTAGTGTCAAAGTGCATATTTATGATCAACCACTAGTTTCTAAACATTGTTCCCTCCATTTCTAATGATTGTGGTTCTAAGCCTGTTTGGATTTGGATTGATTTATTTGATCTTATCAAATGGCATAAACACTTGTGAGATTGTTTGAGAGAGCTTATGAAAACAACGTGTAGCTTATATTAAAACAATTTGAGTTTATCTTTTGTTATAGAAATAACTTATACATAAGCACTTATGCGAGTGCTTTGCATTTTCAAGGAACACATCAGTCTATTTTTTCCAATTCTTCTTTGAAAAATAATCTTTCATGTGCAAATTTGAATCCTACTAACGTGAGAAGTGAATAATCAATATGAAGTTCACGGAAACCGAACAAGAGTAGTATAAACTATAAACATAATCTTCACTTATGTGTATATGCATGTATATGCATATTTACTATAATATATCTCTAATATCAGCTGGTTGTGTGTTCTCTGTGTCTTGCAGGAAACCCTGCAAGCGAAATTGTCGACATTTTGAACAAGAACAGAACAGATCAAAAGCTCCATAACCTGAATGACAGTCCTGGTTTAGGGTGCATGGCCTTACAATATGTTGAACTATGCAAAGGAAACTGCACTGATAACAATGTTGTCAACTGCAAACCTCCCGAAGATGATTTCGTTGAAGTTTTCGCTCCTAATTGCGGTGTAGAGTTACCGACTTTTGGTACCATAACTGGACACATTGTTGGCTGTCAAAGAAAGTACCTTGAACCATCATTAGCCTTTACTCAAATTCTTATTAAAGATAAGAAATCTTTGTCGCTTTTGAGAAACAAATCACATACTGAGGTTGGAGTAGGTCTTGTTGGACTTCATAAAAAGGGACCTTTTTTTTGGTGTGTTTTGTTTACTGATGGAAAGGTAAACTCTACATTTGTGCTTGAGAATCATGGTGCGGGGATCAAGCAGAAAAAAGGCTGTTATAGTGGGAGCAATACTCCATGCAGTCGAGGGCAGAAACATAGTGTTTCATCTTCTAACTTCTTTTTCATGTGCTATGTTTTCATTCTTTTATTTAAACTTTTGTGATCAATTTAAACTACTAATTCAAAATCTTCACATGACAATTCTTAAGATGTTTTTTTGTTCATATTGTGTTATTTGTTTATTATTTACATTTACCGCTATTCTGCTACTAGGATTTGATTTCTTTTCATTCATGAGTTTGTTACAGAAGCTTGCAAAGGCGAAGATAACATGCATTGAAAAATTGACTAAGAAGGTTCATTTTTATCTGAGTGTCAACATCTTCATGTATTAAATTGTAAAATACATGTACATTTGCACACAAGGTGCACAATATTGTTGGTTATTATTGATTCTTTCGGAAAAAAATGAGAATTTTGAGTCATTCAAAAGTACACTCCGAACAAAATATAATGTCTGGAACTACACTTTTCGAAACATGTTTGAATTTTTAGAAATCTCAGGGGAAGAAAGTTCCACTCCCTTTGAAATAGGTCATTTGGGAAGGCTTAGGCCTAAGTTGGATTGTTCTGCTTGGGCAACAGGTTATTTGCAAGTGGATTGGCCTGAACTATACTGAACAGTAACCATTTTGTAGTTTCAACTAAATCTAGCACCCACGACCAAGGTTTGTGGCCGAGTTTTCATAACTGTGCACGGTGGTGCTTCTTACGCGCTGCAAAACCGCATTCTTGCTCATTGCGGAGTTTTGCTTCCTCTCCTGCATGGTTGTTAACCTCTATTAGTGGCTCTAAATGATGGTTTTTAAACTCCCTTCTACTATATTGTATTCTTTAGTATTCTTTTTAGAATATTGCTATAAACAACATTTCTCATTCGTTATATCCAATTTACATAAACAAAGGAGGGTTGGTAAATACCAAGCATTGTTACCACAAAGTGAGTAGTATCATACCCAAAAACATCCAATCACATGTCCACACACTAATATATACTGCATATGGCGATTGAGAGGATCCAATTTCGGACACCCATAGGGTATGAGTTTCCACTCGATGGGGTGTTACTACCATGCCCACCTTACCTCATTGTTATCACTCTTGTGAATGTGACTCGTTTCATATGTATACCAAAGTACCTTGAAATGACTTGATATTAGCTTGTAATATTTGAGTTGATTGTTTATAAATCCCAATTTAGTAAATTCTTAAAGATGTTTTTGGGTATGTTATTTCTGATTTTGTGGTAATAATGCTTGGTAGTTATCCAACTCTCCCACATTTGATATAACTATCATTGAGTTCGTATACAAGACAATGACAGTCAAATAAAAAATAATTCAATGACAGGCAGGAAAATGAACGCAATTACATTCTTCTTGCCTTCTTGGCCGGAGTTCTACACTGGCAATCGACCTTTACCTTGCAGTGGAATGTTGATGTACCTCTCAAAAAACTGGCTGATTTTTTCTGAAACTGTTTCGATAAGTTCTTGTCGATAGTAGTTATTGAAAATGAAAACAAGTACAAAAATAAGGAGCCATAAGACCAGAGTACAGCAATGTTCAGTGAAATCAGTGTCAAGGCTAAAAAGGACAAAGCATACCCCAACAAGAGTAAGAGTGAGATTTGGAAAATACTAATAGAATCACTTGGAATAGGGTTTTGTAAGAGAGTTTGGAGCACCCAAACTAAGAAGTATGCCATAATGATGTAGACACTTGCTGAATAAATAATATAATGTTGTGCTAATAGATTCTCCCCATCATTTGTGCACTTCATTGCAACCATGGCTGCTAAAGTGGTGAACATTTTATAAAAGATTTCTGCCAAATCTTTAAACACTTCTTTATTATTCCTGTTTCACATGCATTAATCACCAAAACAAAGTTGAAAACATAAGTTAGTTGCTTGAAGTTTGAAGGGAGGAAAATCTAAAAAATATATGCAATATAAGCTAAGCGAGGTGCACTACTACTACTACCTTGAAGCCGCACTGCTTGAACCTTGAAGAGAACCCATGCGTGTCATTTGATTTCTTATGCTTAGCTATAACAGCCTGTATTTATACATGAATTAAAGAAAGTATCCTTTCATTGATTTTTTTTTTTTTGAGTAAAAGTATCCTTTCATTGATTATTAGTTTAAAAAGATGTCGTCTCAAATACATAAATTAATTAGTATAATTTATAGGGCCATGCTAATTTACCGACTACCGAGTGCCCGGTTAACATACATTGGATATAATGAATATAAAGGACATCGTTTCATTGTTGAATATGGTTGGAAACTTGGAATTATTGTATCTCTCTATCTATTATTATAAAATGGAGAATAATGTACAAACCTCTTTCTAATTAATGACTATTTTGTCCTCCATTTTTGGCCACGTTTTTCCAATTTCTGTTACATATTAATTGGCATCATTGTATGTTACAAAATAATTGCCTTTTAATTCATATGTCTCGGTTACACTTTGTAATTGTACAAAGGTCATTCATGCAAGATCTTTATATAATAATTCTTCTTTCCTCTATAAAAGTTGTTATCAAAGATGAGCTTTCATGGTGGGCCCGATCTTGTATCTTGCTCATTTTATTTTTATTTTTCCATGAGCTTTCATGATGGACTCGATCTTTATTAGCCTTGACTTTTTAGTCCTTCTGGTTGAATATAAGGCTTGTTTGTGGTGCATTTCGGTAGCTTTGAATGAAATTGAAATGCAATCTTTGATTGAAGTGAGAATTAGTGTTGCTTCTCAAGATTCTTCCACGAACCACTTCTAGATTCTTATCAGGAGAATCCTTACTCTTGTGACGGTTCATCACATGATCTTATCATTTTTTCAAGAATGTGATCTTTGTCTTGATTAAAATATACTATTTGTATCCATAAGTGTTATATCAACCGGTAAATATTAAAATTGTCAGGCTAAAGATATACTGTTTGTATCCATAAATCCTATTTGTGTCCAATGATGATCGTCTTTCATTTATCGGTGGGAGTTTCATGTGATATTTACGACTCTTTCTATGAACAAAAAACAAAATATTATTTGTTAAAGTTTGTTAAAATTTGAGTGACCTTGTTGATTTGTCCCTCAATAAACTCGGTTTATTTTGGATTTTTTCTTCAATTAATTCCATTGTTAATGTACCAAATTATTCTTTAGTTAATATTTTAAATTGCAATAGTGTTTATTATAGTCTACTAATTTTTCAAAATAAAAATATTATAGTATACTATAAATTAGAAAATAAGTTTTTTTTAAGGAATTAGAAAATAAGTTAGTAGGATTAATATAATAATGATAATATTTTTTCTTGAGGAAGTAATAATAATAAATTTAAATGAAACTTATATTTAAAGACATAAAAGTTTTATTTTTTGAAGAAGCTAAAATGGAATATAATGAACCCTAAAAACTTGATTTTTCTAGCACAACGTTGTGCTTAGTGGAAACCAGAAAAAAATAGTTTTATTTATAATTGTTGCCACGAAATCCATTAAAAATTTTGTGTCATTTTTTTAAAGAAAAGAGGCATGATTTCATGTTAATATGAAAATAAAGTATCAAATTTAATGAAACACAGTCATAAAATTATGAATTTCTCATTAAAAACGATCCTAAATCTAAACCAAAATACCTCGTCAAATCATTGACAACTTGTAAGCGAAGTTGATCAAAATAATTAGTATTATAATGGTTTTGGCAGTTTGGAAAAAGCATTTAAAATATAAGTATAGGCTATCTCACTTTTAGGTATTTTTGCTAGAATAGACAAAAAATTGTTGGTGAAAGAGTCTTAGAAAGAGTGTTGATCAAAACTTGAAAGGAAGCCCACATGCAACTTGGGTTTAAAATGACATGAGGTGATGTTGAAAAGTCTTCTTTGATTAAAAAATAAATGATTAGAAGTTCTCCCTCACAAAAATATAAAATAAATAATTTATAGTTCATTTGCGCGTGTCCAAATATTTTTTTATTTGAGAATATGACCATTCAAATATCTACTAACAATATATAAAAATCAAAGTACAACAAAATTTTATAATTGTCCTTATTAAAACTCATGATCTCATTAATTTTATGTGCATAATGGTCATTTTGCAATATTTAATTTATTTGTTTTTTTAAAAAATTAATTACGGATAATGTTCATCACAAGTGTAAGCAATTTTCACGTATAACTATGAAATTAATTAATTAATTTTTTAAAAAATTAATTAATTAATTTTTTTAAAAATTAATTACAGATAATGTTCATATATACTAACAATATATAAAAATCAAAGTACAACAAAATTTCATAATCGTCCTTATTAAAACTCATGATATCTTTAATGTCGATATTTTGAAAATAGTCATGAGTTTTCAAAATTTTATCATATCGACTATCATATATCGGTACATACAAATTTTCTTTTGCATATATAAGCATATAAAATCCTCAACGAGTACGGTTTAAATATTTAACGGTGTTTGAAATATAACATAAAAATTTATTTAATAGACACACTACATTAATGTTGATATTTTAAAAATAGTCATGAGTTTCAAAAGTTTTATCATATCGACTTTCTCATATATATATATATAAATTTGTTTCCAAAATATAACATAACAATTTATTTAATAGACACACTACATTAATGTTGATATTTTGAAAATAGTCGTGAATGTTCAAAATTTTATCATATCGACTATCACATATCGATACATATGAATTTTTTTCTGCATATATAAGCATATAAATTTCTCAACGAGTGTGATTTAAATATTTAACGGTCTTTTAAATATAAAATAAAAATTTATTTAATAGACACACTACAGTAATGTTGATATTTTGAAAATAGTCATGAGTTTCCAAAATTTTATCATATCGATTTTCTCGTATATGTATATAAAAATTTGTTTCCTAAATATAACATAAAAATTTGTTTAATAGACACATTACATTAATGTTGATATTTTGAAAATAGTAATGAGTTTTCAAAATTTTATCGTATTGACTATCACATATCGATACATACAAATTTTCTTCTGCATATATAAGCATATAAATTCCTCAACGAATGCGATTTAAATATTTAACGGTGTTTTAAATATAAAATAAAAATTTATTTAATAGACACACTACATTAATGTTGATATTTTGCAAATAGCCATGTGTTTCTAAAATTTTATCATATCGACTTTCTCATACATGTATATAAAAATTTGTTTATTTAGATATAAGTACATCAAATCTGCAATGGGTGCGGTGCAAACATTGAACAATGTTTTGCATATAAAATAAAAAATTATTTAATAAAAACACTACATTAATTTTGATTTTGAAAATAGTCATGAGTTTTAAAATTTTTATCATATCAACTTTCTCATACATGTATATAAAAATTTGTTTATGGAGATATAAGTACATAAAATCTGCAACGGGTGCAGTGCAAATATTGAACAGACTTTTGAATATAATATAAAAATTTATTTAATAAAAACACTACATTAATTTTGATTTTGAAAATAGTCGTGAGTTTTCAAAATTTTATGTACATAAAAATTTGTTTTCGCATATATAAGCAAATAAAATTCATAACTGGTGTGATTCAACTATTTAACAAATTTTTGTTTATATAAGAGAAAAAAACTAATAGAAACATTACATTAATACTTATAATTTTCATTTAATATCTATAAACATTCTACAATATTAAAATTTAATTATTTTTTATATAATTATCACAATGTTACGTGACTCATGCGAAAGCACGGGTCTTTTACTAGTTTGTTGATGAAAGAAAGAGAACTTTACTTCGTTAGTGGATACAACTGGCCTAAACATAATACTCGCTCCGCCCTTTTTTTTTGTTACAACTCGCTCCGCCCTATAAAAACAAAAACAAAAAAAACATCATTATTAATGAAGTTATTATTAATTGGTATACACATTAAAAGCTGTGACATTTTCTTGTAAATAGTACCAATTTTTTTAAAAAAGTTTCTTATAAAAAGGACCGGACGGAGTATAATAAATGATGTAATTGATGAAATATTTTTCTATCATGTGCAAATTTGTACAGGTTAAACAGTTCAAAATAGTAAATTTGTATTGAAATTTGTGCAATTTATATTAAATATATAACTTTTTACTAAATAATTATTGTTTTTCAATAAAAAAATTGCTAGTTTAATTGCTTTAACATGTGCAACATTGCACATATTAGATAAATCCATTGATGAATGTACAATGTAAATGAACTCTTAGAATTTTACTTTAAAATATTTTTATGGGAAATGCTAACATGTGTTTATGTGTTTGTCAAAAGAAAAAAAAACATGTGCCTCTACGACACATGTTAAGATACTAAAAATAAAAATTATATATTAGAAATTGTGTTAATTTATTATACAAAAAATTTAAATTTAATTTTTGTCAACAAATACTTGCTTTTTGTGGAAACTTAAACATTTGCGCATGACCCTACTTTTATTTTGCCTTCATTAAAAAATAGTTGTCTGAAAAATAAATGTATAAAACTGTAATAGGTAAACTAAAATAAATTGGTGCTAATTTATTTGTTTTTCGCAAACTCTCCATAGAAGCAACACAACACTTTCAAGAGTTGTTCCTAATTTAATTACTTATCCTTTTATTTAAAAAAAATCTCTTACATAGACTTTTTTAGAGATTTTTTCTTTTAGAACTGTACATTTTGTAAAAGCTTATATTTTGTTCTTTAAAAAATCAACTGTTTTCTTGCCCCGTTATAAAAAGTTTCTAGATCACTTTTACTTTTGTTTTTGAGCAATATGATTCTAGGACAAATTGTTTAATCATTTTAAATAAGGACAAAAACATCATTACACCACTGTAGTCTGCAATTCAGTTTCTTTTAGGGAAAAATGTTTATAGCATTTCAGTTATAATAATAGTGTTAATACAACTGAGAACATCAAACTGAATTGTGAGACTAGCTGACAATGTGGCCTTGTATGCAAGGACATGAACTGCCACATTTACTTGTTGCCTATTAAACTCCACCCTAAAGTTTGTAAAATGTGAGAAGAAGAGATTATGAAATGATGCAATGACGTGGCCAAATTGCGTTACATCACGACGATTGGAGTTGAAAGCATAAGTTGTTACCTTCGAGTCTACCACAAAATCCACATTGTCGAACTGCATGTCTACTAACCATTGTAGCGCATAAAACAATCCAGAGCTTCACCCACTTCAACAGTATACTTGGGTAAAAACACATAGTTTTAGCAAGCACATATGTACCATCTTCATCGCGTAAACAAATACCTATGCCAAAACGATTCCGAAAAGATGAAAAGGATGCATCAATATTACACTTTATCCAACCCGGTTGCGGTTTCTGCCATGTACCAGACATATTACCATCAACAAATCTAACATTTTGAAGACACAATTCATTAAGATTCGGAGTAGAATTACTTGTACCAATGCACCAACGCACTCCACCTCGAAAAAAAAATGTGCTCGGAGGATACATCACAAAACATAACTCGGATTATGACCCAACTTGGCGGCAAGATAATTGCAAGAAGGAAAGTATCGTGCTTTAAAGAGACAAGAAACTAGAGAATTTGGTTCAGTTTGGAACTTCCATCCTTGCGTTCCAAGCATGGGGAGATTGAAAGCCGATAAATCTTTAAAACCTATACATCCATGATTTTTGTGCAAAGACAATTTCTCCCAAGACAACTAATGGATACCACGATTATTAGGACCCATGTGATCCCACCAAAACGAGTTCATCATTCTTCAATTGTAGTAATGAGTGAAGTATGAAGTTAAAAAATACCCATGACATAAGATGGAATCTCCTGTAGAACAGAATTAATCATCGCCTCACGACCGACTTTAGAGAGATATTTATGACTCTAAGAATTAATATGATTCCAGACACGATCCTTAACGTAAGCAAAGGTTGTGTTCCTATCTCCCCTATCATTGACGGTAAACCCAAATACTTACCAGTTCCCAACACAAACTAAATCCCCAGGATATTTGCAATAGAAACTTTCAAGTTAGCTGATACATTACGACTACAATAAATTTCAGACTTGGGTAAGCCGATTGCTTGCCCCGAAACTGCCTCATACACCGGAAGCATATTCTTCATAACATGTGCTTGGTTCCTTCATCGTGATCTGATTGGTTCCTTTAGGATTAAGCGCAATATTAGTCATTTTAAGATCAACAGGGAATTGAATCGTATCCAACCAACCACGTCATTCATTAAAAATACAATCACTACACAATTCCTAAAAGTGCTGATAAAAACCCATACTGTAGCCATCAGGACCTGGACACTTATCAGAATGCATGGAAAAAGTTGCAAGCTGAAACTCCTCTTTGGTAAAAGGTGTCATGGGAGATATATTATCCTCATTGGAAATTGATTTGCGAATAACATCAATGATAGTAGCTGAGACACTATGTTGCTTCTGAAATAATTATATGAAATAAGATTTTGCAACGAAGCTCATACCTTGATTGTCTGTGATTTTATAGCCAAAGTCGTCCTCAAGGGAATTGATACGATTATCTTTCCTCCGAGCTCTAGCTGAAGCGTGAAAGAACTTTGTATTGCGGTCTCCATCCTTACACTAATGTGCCTTTGCTCTTTGCCACCAATACGCATCATTTTGCGTTAACAACGTGTTCATGCGCTTCCTCAAATACAACAACTTATGTTGCTGCACACCCGCACTACTAGTCCGCGCAAAATTCAAACTATGGCGACATTCCTCAATGTCAATTTCCAGCTTGTTACAATGATTTCTACTCCAATAATACATCTCTTCAGCACATTGACTTTGTCACGAAATGATTGAATTATCTGAATACATCTGCCACCATTCCTTTACCACATCATCAAAACCTGGTTCAAGTTTCCAAGCATTTTAAAACCGAAAGCTCTGTTTAGACAAATGAGGTCGCACAATGGGAATACGGTTCAACAAAATAGGACAGTGATCCAAAAGTTGGGGTTACCAAGATTTCGAGATTAGCTGACGAATTTTAAACCAATTTTGGTTAGCTAAAGCACAGTTCAACCTTTCCACTACCCCAATTATACACATGTCCATGTGGATGGCAGCTCTGCTGTAATATCCCGCTTAGACGTAACTTTAATCAGTATCAGATAAGTTTTGAGTAAGTAAGGGCGAAATCGTAATTTTTTGGAAGGGTTTTATATAGGGGGACCAATACTTTTTCTTCATTTTCTCTTCTCCCTTCTCTCTCTAAAATTCAGAACCCTCTCCTCCTCTCTCTACAATTTCGGCCCTCACCCTCACTATGCCATAATCCATCAACTTTCTTCCCAATTCTCTTGGATCACAAGCAAGCTAAACTTTGGGAAACTTGGAACAAGAGAAAGCTAAGGAAAATCAAGTAAAGAGGAAGAATTCCAAGCTAGGGTTTTGCTTGTAAAACTTGGCAAGGATCAGAAGCAATTGCTAGGTGAGTTCCTTTATATTAGAACGCACCTTGGGTAAGTTTGGGTGAAAATCCCTTGTTTTAGAAAGTTTGATAATTTGTGCCCTAGAACTTTGGTGCATGCCAATCCTTGTTTATCCATGTTTTAAGTCATCAATTTGTAGTTAAAATTCATTCATAATGCTGTTGGGAAGCTTGGGTAAACTTGGATAAGTTAAAATGGTGGAAAAATCACGGTTTGAACCTTTTCTGTCATGTCATGGTCGCTCTGCGAAGTTGGACTTTGCTCTGCGAAGTTGAGTCTGAACCACTTCGCCTAGACTTAGCTCTACGAAGTTAGACTTTGCTCTGCGAAGTAGACTTTGCTCTACTAAGTTGACATCATTTGTTTTTTTGACTCTTTTATAAATGTACCAACTGTCCAAGTGCCATGTACAACATTAAAAACCCTATTTTTCTCAAGGAACACTATTTTAACATATCCTAAAGGCTTCCAACAAATGAGAGTATAAGTAAACAAGGACTAGGCAAAGCACTAGAGGTACAAAGGGTAAAGGTAAGAGGAACAGGAAATTGAGTAAGTGGGATAGTCAGTCCCTAAGTACGACATATGATAACGATATGTCTAAATCCTTTGATAGGAAAGCAAGTTTTAAGTGTACGCAATTAAGCGTACGATTGTACAAGGAATGTTTTAACATTCAAAGATTAGAAAGTTCAGTAAGACTAAGTTAAGACGTGCCACCTGGAGTTCCCGCTAGTTGGAACGTCGAGGCCACATATAAGTTGAGAAATTAATTAAGTTAAGAATGTATTCATGAAGAGTACGAAGGTACAATTATATTTAGAGTAAGAGACGGGATTATTACGTCTTAAGATTTTGCAACTCAACATTATTAATATAAAGATGCTTGTCGTACCTTTTATTGTTCCCGCTAGTTGGAGCATGTAGGGTCATGTGCAAGCTAAGATAATTAATTTTAAAGACTTATGTGTCTCCAGTGTTCTCGCTAGTTAGAGCACGGGGGTTCCAGCAAGCTGGAATGGTGTAGTTACCATCCGTGAGGATAGCCACACATGAGAGTTAATTAAAGATTATATTGTGTCTCCAGTGTTCTCGCTAGTTAGAGCACGGGGGTTCCGGCAAGCTAGAACGGTGTAGTTACCATCCGCGATGATAGCCACACAAAAGTAAGAGGAGTCCGGTGTTAGCCTGATATGATAGGAATTTTCACCGGTAGCAGGGAGATGTATTCCGGGGTTACTC
Source organism: Medicago ruthenica (assembly GCA_018208015.1). Taxonomy (NCBI): domain Eukaryota; kingdom Viridiplantae; phylum Streptophyta; class Magnoliopsida; order Fabales; family Fabaceae; genus Medicago; species Medicago ruthenica. The sequence goes on from CM031378.1 coordinate 10,449,123, forward strand.
CACTCGGATGCACTCCATAAAATGAACCAAGATAAGTATTGTTTGTTCAACGCTAACTTTCTAACTTAATGTTATAAGAAAGATGTATATGTATATTATTGTTAACGTACAAAAGCAAGTATATTTTTATATCGTTTCCACAGGGATTATTGCGATATCATAAACCGTTCAACGTCGTTTATCATCTTAAGTTAGGGTTTAATCTTTTTCTTTTACTAACACTACTCGACATTAAAAGCATTATAAATAAAACGTAGAGTAATAGGGCATAAAAGGTGTTAGGATTAAAGTTCGTCAATCAAACGTCGATTGTATTCGATTGATCATAAATATGGATTCTAGCTTTTTCTTATATACGACATTATCACGTATTACTCGACAACGTCATTCGTGTCCAAATGACGTCGTGAGATCGATCGTATCGTTTAATCGACGATTTCTCAATCTATTAAACGATTCGAAAGCTTTACGATCCAACACTTTGTGTAATTATCAAAACCAAATCCCATTTCTAGAATTTCTTATTTTGATAGAATATTATTCTAAACCTAGATTCAAAAGTATTTTTCAACATCATTTAAATCAAATATAAGAGTGGAAAACAAGAACAAATTCAATGGTATATAAAAATGCTAGAATCATATATTTAAAATATCAAAGGTTTACAACTAAGAGTGATTGAGTACCTAATAATCCCAACAAAGGAGATTAGTTGATCATTCTCATGACAACTTTGCAAAAGTAGAAAGGACGATGGAGAATATGCTAAGACTTGATTTCTCAAAGCTACTTAGTGTAATCTTCACTTGAATTCCTTTTGCTCTATGAAGTTTGCCTCCTTTTATGCCTATTCTCTCTCTAGAAATTAAAGATTTCAAGCTCTGGAAATTATAAAAAGTGATATTCAACTGATGATACTGAAAAAATGAGCTTAAAAGCTTTTATATTTCTGAGTTTTTATTCGCTCGCTACAAGCGACCAGCCTGTCGCTGTAGCGACGAAGTTTTCTTGGCCAATGGGAGAGCTCCACGTCATCACATAGCATTAAACCGCCCTTGGTCGCTATAGCGACGAGATCTGTCGCTATAGCGATGGATTCTGCAAAATTCCCTGCCTAAGCTCGCTTGAAGCGTCCGGTCCATCGCTTGTAGCGATGAACTCTCAATTTTCCCTGCCTAGGCTCGCTTGTAGCGTGGCATCTGGCACTTGTAGCGATGAAGTCCTGAAATTCCCTGCCTATCCTCGCTTGTAGCGATGAGGCTTGCGCTTGTAGCGATGGCTTTAACAAAACTTCAATTTCTTTGCTCAATTCAGGTCCAAGCATGAAATTCCTGCATAATTAAATGGGGTAAGACATAGGATCACAAATTTAGCATTTTAACCACAAATATGAGCTTATCCTAAGATAACTTGTAAAACAAGTAACATAAGTGCCTTAAAATATATCAAAAGATAACTACTTTTAAGCACTTATCAAACTCTCCCCAACTTAGCATTTTGGTTTGTCCTCAAACCAAAGAATCAAAAGGAAATTTTCACAGCTTTTAACCAAAGTATTGAGCAAGAAGCAAAAGAATCAAAAGTTTGAAGAAACAAGTATCAGATGAATGATTCAAACGTGACTGCGCAGCTAAAGAAAAAGAAACAAGTATCAGAAGAAGCAAAAGCAAAAGAAACAAGAATCAAATGATTCAGATGAATGATTCAGTTGAGTGGTAATGATAGAATGAGTGATAAAAGCGCGCAGCTAAAGTTAAGTTTCTCATTAAACGAGATACATACTATGAATGTGAACTAGTTCTAAACACAAAGCATCAAATCACTCAATTCTTAACAAGCAACATGTTTAAATTTAAACCAAACCTAACACACTTCTATATAAAGTATATGAACACATTGAAATCTATTGTGAGGGTATGAACACTCATCCAGCAAACATGATAGCATTCCAATCAAATTATGTGTCCATCTAATTATCATTTCTAAAAGCATAAAAGCAAATGATCACAAGGTCTTTAAGGGTTGTAATTGGGCTTGGTTACAAAAGAATTGTCATATGTGGGATATTGAATTCAAATGGTCAAGCAAGAGGAACATTCATTCTATTTACATACTTCCTCCTTATTCAAATACAACTCTTGGTGAACTACAAATTTTTCTTTTCTTTGATTTGATCTTGACAACTTTTTCTTTGATTTATTGCAAACCTTTTCTAATTTTCTCTTTTCTTTTTCTTGGTTTGCTTTTCTTTCTTTTTTTTTTCTTTTTCTTTTTCTTGTTGTCAAGATCAATTATCACCATTCACCACTACTTGACATTAACACAACCTCCCTTTTCTCCCCAACTTGGTTCAATGATACCCTAATCGAATGTTCCTTTATCATTTTGGCAAAGGTCAATAATCACGATGGATAAGGGTTCAAAAGAAAGTAATTATCAGAATTCAATAATGAGTTAACTATGAACTTGATTTTTTTTACAAACTCCGGCAATTTCAATAAGCAATTGAGCTTATGAAAGTTGACAGTTCATAGCTAACAATTCTGATTCAATAGGCTCAAAGGGGTTAACAAATTCTCACTTCTCACAGGGTAGGCTATATGGTCAAGTGTTTCACTCATATTCAAAAAAAAAATTGCCTTGATCATTTCAATGCTTTCATGCAATTTAAAACAACAATAGATTTAACATAAATTAATCGAGTTAAACATGAAATGCTGGTCTCCTGCATATATATACAATGATTGAGGATTCCTCACATTTCGGCTAGTTCTAATTGGTTCAAAACTAAACATGTGCTTGCGTAAAACTGAATAAATTAAATTTGTGTGTAAAGAACTTATTCACATTCAAGAATATACCTAGAAAAACAAGAAAACGAGTACCTTAGCTTTTGAATCTTTCATAATCTTTCTTTCCAATTTGTTGGGAATTTTCAAAAATAAATAACAAAATTTTAAAAATAAGCATAATATACTAAACATAATAACCAAAGTATACTAACATAATAACCAAAGTAAATTATCCAAAGTACATAAACATAAACATAATTAAAAAGTACAAAGCATAATAAAATTGTTCAGGAATAAATAAAACGAAAGAAAGGTAGAACAAAAAATTCTGCAGCTTGCAAAGAGATCTCAATCTGAATCCATGTCTGAATCCATCAAATCCGCAGCCTCGTGGTCAATGCTCTGTGTGGCCTCAGAGGAGTCATCACCATGGTCATCATCATCACCTCCAGCAGCATCATCACCAGCTGCATCTGCACCAATAAAATGGCTTGTCCCCAGGCCAAGCAATGTAGCGATGAGCTTTAGCTGCGCGCTTTTATCACTCATTCTATCATTACCACTCAACTGATTCATAGCTCACTGCTTTGCTTTCAAACAAGCACTTAGCTTTTGAATCTTTGATAATCTTTCTTTCCAATTTGTTGGGTATTTTCAAAAATAAATAACAAAATTTTAAAAATAAGCATAATATACTAAACATAATAACTAAAGTATACTAACATAATAACCAAAGTAAATTATCCAAAGTACATAAACATAAACATAATTAAAAAGTACAAAGCATAATAAAATTGTTCAGGAATAAATAAAACGAAAGAAAGGTAGAACAAAAAATTCTGCAGCTTGCAAAGAGATCTCAATCTGAATCCATGTCTGAATCCATCAAATCCGCAGCCTCGTGGTCAATGCTCCGTGTGGCCTCAGAGGAGTCATCACCATGGTCATCATCATCACCTCCAGCAGCATCATCACCAGCTGCATCTGCACCCGCCCCTCCAGAATAACATGGCCTGTCCCCAGGCCAAGCAATGTGCTCCTGGAAATAAGCTGGAGTCCAAGTGGAGTAGCCTGCCTCGTGCATATGACTCTGCATAGTCGTCAGGGCTCGATGGTGTTGACTCATTCTGAGCCATGATGTGAGAATATGCAGTCATGTGGTATGGATCCCAACTAGAAAAGTCCAAAGGTGGATAGGTTGGGGGTTGAGGTTGGCTAGGGTCTTGGGGTGCAGTGGGTGGTACCGAAGATGGTCCAGCAGAAGAAGAAGGTCCAGCAGAAGAGGGGGTGGAGCAGTACCTATTGATGTATCTATCATCAATAGGGTTTTTGATTTCCTCGTCGACTTGGTTGGGCAAGTGGATCCTGGCTTTTCTACAAAGCCCCATAATCAGGCCAGGAAAAGGCAGTGGGCACTTTGGTTTACCCGGTGGCAGGATACCACTTTCTGCCACAATCCTCATTTCATTAGCTATTATCCTCGCAACATCAACCTGCTGGTTGCTGAGGATGTAATAAAGTAAGGGTGTGACGTCCAGGGTAGTGGAAGAGGTGTGAGATTTGGGCCTAATGTTATACAGTATAAGGGTGAGGATAACCTGAGCTGGGGTAGTCATATCATCCCTAAAAGCTCTAAAAGGCTTACCCGAGGCCTTGCTCACATCGTAAGTTTTCCCCTCTTGGAATATCTCCCGTGCGATTAACTCGTGATCCCAGTTTCCCCGTGCCTGATGTTCGTGAAAGGCACACAACCTTTTGTAGTCTATTAGGTCATCCGGATAGCTAAGATCCAAAGGGTTACCTAAATAGTCACTGATTGCGTTCCTATGAAACATAATGGTACGCCCTCGGACAAATGTCGTCCAGGTGAAGTCATCAGAGGGGTCTGCTGGTATGGCGTTGGCGTAGAACTCTCGCACGATGTCATAGTTTATCTTCTTTGGAGGATTGCATAAGATTCCCCACTTCCTTTCATTGAGCATATGAGCCATGCCGGAGTACTTTCCTTCCTCAGCTATCTTGAACTCCTTCTCCGACCAAATTCTTCTAGTTTTGAGCTCGGCGTAACGCTCCTGGTTACGCAAGCTAAGAAACCGGTTTGGATCGTGGGGTTGAGGGTTAGGTTTTGGTCTTGAAGAAGATCCCTCAACGTTACGTTGCCTTTTTGAAGATGTTTTAGGTGCCATGCCTACAAAATAAGATTAAACAGACAAAACATGTAGGATCCAAGTCAGCATTAGAATAAAAGAAAAAATAAAACTGAGTCTGGGCTTCGTCGCTACAGCGACAGGATGGTCACTTGTAGCGAGCGAGCCCAGAAAATGCTGGTTTCCTGCGCTTCAAGCGCCATGTAGCCATGACCAACCCTTTTTCAAAAATTGGATTTTTCTCCTATCTAAACTACTTGTGGCATGCGAAATCAATCCTAAAGCTAAAACAAATGAATCAAAATCATTAAAACTGCCTAATCATCAAAAACCTAATTTTATTTTGAATTTTTACAAAAAATAGGGTTTTCAAAATACGAATTTCTTGCAAAAGATGATGATAGGCTAGTTTGTGTGATGATTCTAGTTCATTTTTGACAGCTTAAACTATTGATTATCATGGGTATTTCAAAAAGGCACAACCCTAATCTAAAAATTTAAAAACCCTAATCTGTCACTTTCTAAAAACATGTAAACACATTCAAACAAGTTGAAAGCTTAAGAAACTATAACAGGGGGTTACGAAAATCATACCTGGATGAGAGATTGGCAAGATAACAGAAGGAATTGAGATCAATTGCAAGTATTAGCAGAAAATGCAGAAAATGAAATGTAAATGTTGCAGAAGAAATGAAAATGGAATGGTGTGTTACTGTTGTGCTATGGGGTGCAAAAATGGAAGAAAAAATGGATAGGGGTAATGAATGGGTGGTTGGGGGGAAAATGAAGGGTTATAGTGGCATTGGAAACTGAAATGTCAGTTTTTCCTGCTGTCGCTACAAGCGCGCGATACGTCGCTACAGCGGGAAAATTTTAACATCCTCGCTACAAGCGACCATACGTCGCTACAGCGACAGAGTTTGAAAGGCATCGCTACAGCGACCATACGGCGCTACAGCGACAGAGAGTTTGAAGCTCATCGCTACAGCGATGAAATCTGTCGCTGTAGCGACCATGACAGTAAACAGAAAAATGAAATTTTCAGCTTTTGCCACTATCCCTACATGCATGAATGGCTGTACAGAACTAAAATACAACTTAAAAAGCAACATACTTACAAAATTGGGGTGCCTCCCAACAAGCTCTTGTTTAACGTCATTAGATCGACGCCTGTTTCGCTTTTGCTTACGAATTGATGAGTGAAATTGTCGTCGTGTGCCGAACAACTTCACCGCCAAAATACGGCTTCAGCCTTTGTCCATTCACTGTCCACGTGGCTTTAGTGATAGGATCTTCTAGCTCCACAGCTCCATAAGGCTTGACCTCTTTGATCATGAACGGACCGGACCACTTGGATTTCAATTTCCCCGGCAACGGCGCCATTTTGTTAACGTACAAAAGCAAGTATATTTTTATATCGTTTCCACAGGGATTATTGCGATATCATAAACCGTTCAACGTCGTTTATCATCTTAAGTTAGGGTTTAATCTTTTTCTTTTACTAACACTACTCGACATTAAAAGCATTATAAATAAAACGTAGAGTAATAGGGCATAAAAGGTGTTAGGATTAAAGTTCGTCAATCAAACGTCGATTGTATTCGATTGATCATAAATATGGATTCTAGCTTTTTCTTATATACGACATTATCACGTATTACTCGACAACGTCATTCGTGTCCAAATGACGTCGTGAGATCGATCGTATCGTTTAATCGACGATTTCTCAATCTATTAAACGATTCGAAAGCTTTACGATCCAACACTTTGTGTAATTATCAAAACCAAATCCCATTTCTAGAATTTCTTATTTTGATAGAATATTATTCTAAACCTAGATTCAAAAGTATTTTTCAACATCATTTAAATCAAATATAAGAGTGGAAAACAAGAACAAATTCAATGGTATATAAAAATGCTAGAATCATATATTTAAAATATCAAAGGTTTACAACTAAGAGTGATTGAGTACCTAATAATCCCAACAAAGGAGATTAGTTGATCATTCTCATGACAACTTTGCAAAAGTAGAAAGGAAGATGGAGAATATGCTAAGACTTGATTTCTCAAAGCTACTTAGTGTAATCTTCACTTGAATTCCTTTTGCTCTATGAAGTTTGCCTCCTTTTATGCCTATTCTCTCTCTAGAAATTAAAGATTTCAAGCTCTGGAAATTATAAAAAGTGATATTCAACTGATGATACTGAAAAAATGAGCTTAAAAGCTTTTATATTTCTGAGTTTTTATTCGCTCGCTACAAGCGACCAGCCTGTCGCTGTAGCGACGAAGTTTTCTTGGCCAATGGGAGAACTCCACGTCATCACATAGCATTAAACCGCCCTTGGTCGCTATAGCGACGAGATCTGTCGCTATAGCGATGGATTCTGCAAAATTCCCTGCCTAAGCTCGCTTGAAGCGTCCGGTCCATCGCTTGTAGCGATGAACTCTCAATTTTCCCTGCCTAGGCTCGCTTGTAGCGTGGCATCTGGCGCTTGTAGCGATGAAGTCCTGAAATTCCTTGTCTATCCTCGCTTGTAGCGATGAGGCTTGCGCTTGTAGCGATGGCTTTAACAAAACTTCAATTTCTTTGCTCAATTCAGGTCCAAGCATGAAATTCCTGCATAATTAAATGGGGTAAGACATAGGATCACAAATTTAGCATTTTAACCACAAATATGAGCTTATCCTAAGATAACTTGTAAAACAAGTAACATAAGTGCCTTAAAATATATCAAAAGATAACTACTTTTAAGCACTTATCAATTATACAAAGAGATATGACAAAGTAGTCATCAGATGTCAGAAAGTGATCATAGACTTCCCCTCGATCACTAAGTATGAGATTATGAACATGATAAGAATATGATTAAGGCATATAGCGATCCTAGTTTTTCCCTTGATCGCAAGATATGTAGAGACGGACGACGATCATAGGTATCCCCAAGATTGCCAAGAGTTAGTGCATGGCGACCCTAGGTTTCCCCGAGATTGCCAACAGTAGGTTGGGTGGAGCTCACTAAGACATTATGTCTCACCCCAATCCTTCTGGTGCAGGTTTTCAGGTAAGCAAGAGGTTCGTGATGAAGTTCTTCAGGGAGACGCTGAATGGAGTGCAGATGCTCGACTTGTACCAGCTCAGGAGGTTGTCAGACAATTGTATAAGTGTATTTTTATGGTACTTGATTGGTTGTATAAACGAGCATGTTTGTATTCATTCAGTTGTATTGTATTATTATTGAAAATTTTAATGTATCCAGTATCAGACTAATACACATGCTAAATATTCTAGACAAATTTAGTATGGGTGTTACATCTGCAATTATGTTAAAAAGTGAAGGGGTAAAATAGGGATTCCACATGCCCTTTTTTTCTCACCATATGAACTCCCTCTCCCACATCTAACCCCTCTCGCCTCCACTGTCCTTCTACTTGTCTTGTGGCCACTACCCCTTTCTTTACTCGATGTCGTCCCTCACGTCTCTCTCTCTCTCTCTCTCTCTCTCTCTCTCTCTCTCTCTCTCTCTCTCTCTCTCTCTCTCTCTCTCTCTCTCTCTCTCTCTCTCTCTCTCTCTCTCTCTCTCTCTCTCTCTCTCTCTCTCTCTCTCTCTCTCTCTCTCTCAGATCTACCAAAATCAAAGAAAGAAAACACAAATTAGAACTAAAAACACAAATCAGAATCAAGAAATGCAATGCAACGACGTCCAACCTCCCTCTTTTCTTTTCTTTATTTGTTTGCCCAGTTGCGGCTCTCTCGTCGTGTCTTCAACTTCCTCGCCACCAAAATTTACGACCCAACGTTGGGGGTTGCAGCGCATATCTGAGTGTTTGACCCCGACATTGGGGTGTTTCGACCGTAAAGCGTCCTGATCGAAGACCGATGAGACTGTTGAAGGAGATGGCGATGAAGATGTCGTAAAAGTAAAGGAGGGACGTGTAAGAGAAAAAGCCGAAAAGCGCAGGAGAGAGTGAGAAAATAGAGAGACTAAATTTTTTTCCTTTTTATTTTTTATTTATTTTGAGCTAAAACATTTATTAGAGAAATAATATTTGTACAACCATTTTTTGACAACTATTGAAACAACTCTCTCATACTCACATGTGTTTTTATTCTCTTTATTTTTTTTCTCTTTCTATTGTTTTTATCAAATAAAAAGAGGGAAAAAGTAGTTGTCACGTAAGTTGTCTAAAATTGGTTGTACAACCTCCATTTATTATTGCCACATGGATACCAGGTATGGGTGTAGAGTGAAGGTTTGCCATCCGAGGTGTCCCATATATCACCTCTTATCAAAATATTTTTGACTGCTTTAGTAAAAAAAAAAATGTTTGACGGCTTGAAAAAAAAAGTTTGACTGCTCTAGGTTTCAAATTTTTCCAGAAAACTAGTCTTTGTACACGTGTGCATGCGCAGGATAATTCATGTAAAATTATATATAAAAACATGTGTACGTACGGTGTAACTGTTTTTGTGGTACAATGTCAACATAGAAATTATTTTGATTTCCTCAAAAAAAATTAGGTCCCCTTATTTTAATAAATCCATGATTTTGGTCCTCTTATTTTTAATTCTGAAATTATGGTCCTTTAATTTTTTAAATTTAAGAAATTTGATCCACCTATTAATTTGACTTTCAATTTTGATGACTTGGCAATTAATTAAGTGACATGACATTAAGATTATGCTTAAGTGGAACAATTTGTTTTCTGAGGGACAATTTGTCATATATTTGAATTAATAAACAAAAATTCTTATGTACCCATCAATAAAAGGTGGGTAATAAAAAACAAACAAATAACTTTGATTGGTGTCAATTCAACATGAGTACACAAGTTGTCACCCTAAATAAAACATTTTAAATAACATATTTTATTTCTGAATTACAATAAAGATGGGAAAATTGAATCGCCCTAAATGGAAAACCTTGACTAATGAATTCATTGTTCAGTCACAACAAAATCACCAAGCTTAACGATGCACTCCAATTAACACTGAACTTTGGAACCCTGCCTGTCAGTGAAGCGTTGCTAATGAATTCGCTAGATCCGGCGGCGGCGGTGAATGTCCCGTAGTTGTTGAAACCTTCTTCCGCGGCGTTTTTGTTCACAGGGTAGTCGGTGAAGCTATCGTTGTTGCTAGCGAAGTTGTAGAAATTTGTTGTACTCAATGCCAAATAAACCAATGATGTTATTCTTGAATGAGTCGATTCCACCAGGTTTACTCGTTTAGTGAAATTCTCGCCGACGTGGTAGACACTAAAATTCAATTTCCTCTCTTTATTCCGTTATCCTTCTTTTTTGTTTTTGTTAATTTCAGAAAAAAGTTTTTTTTAAGGAAGAAATAAAAAGGTATTAAAAAAACAAATAAAATTTTTTTATTTAAAATGTTTTATTTAATTCAAAAACAACAAATTGTGACATGGCTTCCACTTAAATATATTGTCAATGCCACATCACTCAATTAATTACCACATCACCAAAATTGAGATTCGAATTGATAGGTGGGACCAAATCTTTTAATTTTGAAAAATTAAGGGACCAACATGGCGGAATTAAAAATAAGGGGATCAAAATAATTGATTTATCAAAATAAGAGGACTAAAATTGCAATTAAGTCAAAAAATTATTTTGACTTGTCCGCATCCTTTCTTAATTTAAAAATATAACAATGTTAAGAGTAGGCAATTAAAGTCTTAACATTTGGATAATTTTTTTTGGTTACTAACATTTAGATAATTGAAACAACTAAAAGAAACTAAAAATATCTAGGTTCATGTGATTTCACATAGCAAACTGAATAATATTTTCTAAAATTGAATGTGGTTTTATTTATAGTAAATAAAACCGTTATAATATGTGGTTTCAATTGCAAATTTTAACTTAAAAGTGCATATTATTTAAATATTTAATTAAAAATATGAATTAAATCCTGTTATAATAACATCAATCTGTCATTGAGGCAAATATCTAGTTTTTTTTTTTAAAAAAAAAATTACAACAATATCACAAAAATAATAACAATATAAGTTTAAGGGTCTTGTTAACGAGTGCCCCCGGACACTCTTTAAGGATCCCAAATTTAACAATTATTCTTTCAAAAAGTCAACTTGTTACAATTTCCAATGCATTTAATACACAACTTACCATTTAGAGTGTTTAAAGAGTGCATGTGGACACTCGTTAACATTTTTCTAAGTTTAAATATGTACTATATGATTAAGTTGTATTTTTTTAAAAAGAAGTTCTTGTAAGAAAAAAATTTAAACTCGTGTACAATAAAATAAATGTATAATTAATCACAATAATAAAACTGAAATATAGCATTTTAAAACCTAGACCGATCGGTTGAATCGGTCCGACTAGGACCCGGTTCGGTCACCCCAACAAACTATATATGCAAACGAACAGGAGAAAACCGGTGTGACCCGGCCGGATGGTCAAACTGGTGAACCGGTAAAACCCGGTGTGGCTCGGCCCGGTTCGGAGTTTGAATGAATTTTATTATTGAAATTCCAAAAAAAAGGCAAAGACAAGAATTGATCTTGAGACATTTGGCATGTTGCTTCAAAACATATCAGTCAGCCATATAAACTGAACTGTCAATTTTGTCTCTAACTCATATATATTTAATGCTTGTAATTTAGAAACATAATAATAAGTCCCAAATTACTGTAAACTCACGCCATCGATCACCATGCAACGATAAAATAGGTTTTATGACTAAAATATATTTTGTTAATATTTTTTAAAAGGAATTTTGTTATTCTTTTTCTTGATATTGTGAATTTGATATATAATGAATTTAGTTAAAATATATATAGATATAATTTTAAAATATAATTTCCAGAAAAATTGAAAATATTATGTTTTGTTTAGCAATGAAAATATTATGTTTCTTTATACTCGAACATGACTCTCCCTGTGAATTCCGAACACCCCATTTATCCACCTTAAAAAAAACTGAATTTTTAATCATTAGACTACTTGACAAAAAAAAATACTTGAATATGACTGGACATATCTTTTTAGTGAAGTTATTTCTAGATGTTTGTGTTATAATCATAGTATAAAATATTAATTTGAAAATATTTTAGTTGAATGTGTGTAATTTTTTTAAGCGTAAAATATATATTATGTTAGTTATTTTTTCTAAATTTGTATTAAAGACCAGATCAACAGTCATGCGGTTCAACCAGTGACCTACTGGTCCGACCACTAACTTAGTGACCTAATGTCTTAACCGAATCGATCACCAGGTTTTAAAACACTGCGAAAAGACAAATATGTTAATATCGTCTTAAAGCTAATAATTATAAAGTAAATTGAAATGCTTGACCAAAAAAATTGAAATGAAGCATATTAGATTTGCCCAACTTATTCCCACATGTTAAATTAAATGTAATACTCCCATAGATTGCATATAAAATAGTAATACGGAGAGTAGGAAGTAGAACTAAGCTAGAAGCAATTCATTCCTCTTGGTTCGTGGGGTATCTCATAAAAAAATGCATTGGAAGTAGAGCGAAAACAGAAGACAAATAATAAATAATTCAGATGCATTATGGTCGTCACTTGTCACGCCATAAAAAATGTACGGCGCCATCGGTGGGTTCAGTACGGAGTAGCAAATTTTTCTATAGTCATGGTCTCACAGGAGAAAATCATACCATGACCATTGTAAGAAGGGCATCTTTAGTTCAGATGATAGGAAGACAGGAATATGATAAAACTATCATATTCTGGTTTAATTTGTTGTTTGATGCTTCAACAGGAAATGGTAACTTAAACTTATTTCTAATCATATCATACTCACTCTTTGTTATTTTTATCCTTAGTTTTTGGTAAGTTAGAATTATCATATCATGATTAGCACTAAAATGCTTATTTTGCCCTCTCTCAATTCATTGTTCATGTTCTCTATGCTCTCCATCCATCGACCTCTACCTCTTTCTCCATAACTCTTCAACTTCATCTTTTCTATTTGTTACATCCATCGACCTCTAGCTCTTCCTCCGTAACTCTTCAACTTCATCTCTTCTATTTGTTACAGGTATGACCCCAATTTCACCCTACAATCACTTTTTCCTCAATATTATGAAAAAAGGTAGTATTTCATTTTTTATTTTTTTACTCACCAACTTAATCCTATCCTGACAATATTATAATGATAAATAAAAGTATTAAAAAGTTTAAAATATGCATGAATTGAGTTTGACTGAGTAGAAGAAATTAAGAAAGTGTCTGTCAAAAAAGAAATTAAGAAAGTGATGATAAGGCTTTTTTGAGGAAGTGTTGTTATAATGTTGGAGTGTGTTTTCGGTACCAATCGGTGTGTAACCTCTTTGTTTTTGTAAAAAAGGAAAATACAGTTTGTTAGGGCATAACAAAAATAATTCAGATGGGTTCTACCTCCGAGAATATGGCTTCAAGGTTAGTATTTGTATATTGATTCTTCTTAATTCTTTTGGAGTTTCTTCCCTTCAACCAACTAAGTTAATTATGTTTTCTGAATCTGATTTTTTTCTTTTTCTTTTCGTGATCAATGTTTTTTGAATCTTGTTATGTGATTGATCCAGATAGAATCTTTTATAAAAACAATTTGTTTTCACAAAAAAAAAAAAAGAATACAATTTCTTTTAAAAAAGGAAAATTCAGCTTGGTTAGGGCATAACAAAAATAATTCAGATGGATTCTACCTCCGGGAATACAGCTTGTATTAGTATATTGTTTCATTCTTCATGTTCTTTTTGAGTTTCTTCCCATCAAACAACTAACTTATGTTCTTTTTTTTTTCTTTCATGGTCAATGACTTTTTAATCTTGTTTTGTGATTAATGCATATTGGGAAACAGCAATAATAATGAAGTGTTTAAGGATTTAGCAGAAATCTTCTATAAAATGTTCACTTATATAACCGTCATGGTAGCAGTGAAGTGTACACATGCTGGGGAGAAGCTATTTGCACAACATTATATTGTATATTCTGCAAGTGTCTACATCATTATGTCATTCTTCTTAGTTTGGGTGCTCCAAACTCTCTTACAGTTACAACAACCTATTCCCAGATCTAGCCTTTTCCAAATCTCACTCTTACTCTTGTTGGGATGTGCTGTTCCTTTTTTAGCATTGACAGTGATTTCATGGGAAATTGCTGTAATCAATTTGGTTTTTTGGGTCTTCACTTTCATACTTGTCATTTTCTATAAATACAATCAGCAAGAGCTCATCAAACCAGTTTCAGACAAAATCAGACAGATTTATGAGAGGTACATCAACATTAATCCGCCGCAAATTAAAGATCAGTCGTCGGTGTAGTAAGAAGCCCCACATGGATGATGGATTCTCGTCACCGTGCCAAGCTTCTGCAATTATGTAAACAAATACCGGCTCAGATAAGAATGTAATTGAGATAATTTTATTTTCATTTTATGCATTTCAACTGAACCATATTAATATATGAGCATCACTCCCAATTTGCTGTTGAACATTTTGCATTTATGACAACAGAAATACATCAATAGATAAGATGAGTAATTCAATTTCCTTCTTCTCTTAATATGTATGATTTGATCAATGCGAAGCGAAGATTATTGAGAAGCGGAGGTAGTATTTGATTTGAGTGTTTGTATACAAACTTCGATGGTTAAATAAAGGTACCTGTGTTTAATATGTCTTGCAGTTTTGTTCCCAAAAAATAATCTGAAGTTTGTTCCTAAAGGTAGTGGTGATCAGGTCCAATTGGCTTCTTGGAATGCTACCTTTAGTAATTAGGGCTATCCCAAAATGCTACCTTCTGTAATTAGGGCTATCCCCAAAGCTCATGACAGAAAATAACAAAACTTACAGTTCTAACAAATTTGGGAAAATACTAGGGCTATCCCCAAAGCTCATGACAGAAAATAGCACAACTTACAGTTCTAACAAATTTGGGAAAATACCTAATTGACAGAATTGGGTTGTAATTTGTGAAACCTTTTTAGATAGGAATGTTGGAAAAATATGACATAGAATTATCATTAAGTCATTTTTCCAACATTATATTACTTGATGACATTATATATATCCTCTCTTCAGAGTAGTTTCATTCTAGGAAGAAGTACTAAAGATAATGCCATCATCCTTGGAGAGATCATTTATCATATGCAAAAGAAGAAAAAGAAGAAAGGTGATATGGTCTTCAAGCTTGATTGGGGTTTCCTTAAACAAACCTTGATAATGTTTGGCTTCATCCTAGTTATTATATCATCGCTCATCATCATATACAGCCTCTCTTCCACTTCCATTTCTCTCCTATGTAATGGGGAAAAAACTGAGATCTTCACCCCTACGCGCGGTCTTAGGCAAGGAGATCCCATTTCCCCATATCTCTTGTTCTTTGTATGGAAAGATTGGGTGAAATGATTCATGAGGAGGTTCAACATGGCAGATGGTTACCTTTGCAAGTTTCTGCAAATGGTCTAGTAATATTTCACCTCTTCTTCGCGGATGAGGTGGGGTTCCTCCAATGAGCTCTGAATATAAATCCACAAATTTGTATTTGCCACACATTCTTCAATTTCTTCTAAAAATTGTGATTCCTTGTTCGTAAGAGAAGTGGCGTTCACAAGTCACAAACCATGTCCAAATTCACTTACATCATGCTTTCTGCTACAAAATAGGTCAAGTAAATTTCTTTTATTTTATAAGCGCAACTCCACATTATTCCCTCATTCCTACAAAATTTGATGAAGTTAGTAATAACTAAAGAAAATAGAACAACAATTTTCCCAGTTAACTTCATTAATTATTGATTCTTTTTTCAGAGTTATGAATGTATTAATGCTCATTGAATATATAACTGTATAAAAATAATTAATATTCATCGAATATTAATAAAGATGTGTCTAACATCCCCTAAATATATTAATGGCTGTTTGATCTGCTTACAATATTTTAAAAATCTCAAATATATAGGAAAATATAGACATAACCTCCAAAAGTCTAAACATTTCTCCTCTCAAACACACTATTAAGATTTAAACCAACATGTATGAATCATGTACAAGTCTTCTCTAAAATGAACAATTCCCTTTAGAGAATAAATTGTGTAATATCAATTGTTAAATAATAAATCATGGATATTATATAATTCATAATAACTCATAAATGTTAACACTTAATTTTATCATTTTATTAATTATTCATTTTAATGAGTCAAATCAATTGGATTTTGATTTCCCCACTGTAAATTTTGTAGATTTTGAAGGAGTAAAGTTTGTAGATGTTATTGATTTTTTGTTATTAATATATCTTAAATCAATGAAGATTATTGTGATTACCATGATATATGATCATGTAAGAATTCAATCACACTTCATTTAAAAAGGAAAACAAGTCATCAACTCCCATCCAAAATTTCCCTCCAACCCAAAATTTATACTGAACCCGAATATGTTATATTTTAAATTTAAAAAGCATTCGTTTTTACGCTTTTTGTTGTTGCTTATAAGCCCACAGTTTCACATCTAAAATGAGTTTGACCATTGAGTACAAAAATTGATCTCAATCATTTGTCAACAAAAAAAAAAAACTAATCTCGATCATCCATTGAGATAATAATTAACATATCAATGAAGTTAAAAATGATTTTTTTGTTTATAATAGTGATCAAAGTTGATATTTAAAATTGAATAATGGTTTAAGAAACGAAGTATTATACTGATCTTTTATCATGTTTTTCATACAATTATTTTAAATATTAGGTATATATTAAAACATAGATCCACCCTTTCAAACCCTTCCCATCCAAAATCAAACTCCGAAATATGCTTAAATCTAGCAAGGGTCTCTTTGGACCGGTTTATCTAAACTTATATATCGATATAAGTTTTATGAAATTATTTGGGAGAATTTATAAGAACAGTTATGACTTTTTTCATAAGTTTTGTTCAACTAATTTTATAACTTCTTCAAGATAGTTTATGAAAACAATTTATAGCATATAATACATCAACAATCTCACTTGCTATAAAATAGCTCATATAAACTTATAGATAAGCTTGTATCATGATAACCGTTTGTGATATAAGCTGCAAATAATTTGTTTATCCATACTTGACCTAAATGTTTTACTGTGTAATTTAAACCTGAAAATTTGGGTGAAAAGACAGCCTCGCACTTGACGAAAACAGGGATGACCGAACGGAAATCAAAACTGAATGTTTCCAATTAAGAAGGCAGTGCACAGAGGAGTTGTAGGTATGTAAGTAAGAACAAAGCTGAAGATGCAAATCTGTTGCCTCAACAAGAATGGAGGAGCTTTGTGTATTGCCAGTGAACCATGGCAGTGATGGTGATGGTAGAGTTATGATGGTAGAACAAAGTTTCTACGGGTTAAAACATTATAAGGAGCTCATTGCTGAAGAAGAAGAAGAAATAACTTCTTGGCAATGAGGAAGGACTTTTAAAGAGGTTTCTTAGGATTATAATGACGAGGTAACTTCCTTCGTTTTTAAAAAAATAGAAGGAGCCAAATTCAAAACGCGTGGGAACCGATAACGTCCACTTCCTTCTTCTTTTTTTATTTTATTTCATGTTAATTTTTAATTTAAAAAAATGGAAACATTGTGTTTTTTGTTTGACTTTCTTTGTATCTTTCTTTTTTTTGTTTGACTTCCTTTGTATATATTTTTTTGTTGACTTACTTTGTATCTTTCTAACAGCACTTCAGGAAAATTGCTCTTCTCCGATACAAAATTGCTCATTCCCATACAAACTGACAAAAATACATCTAACATAAGTTAACTCACTATGTATATATATTATTATATTACATCACTAAAACATAAATATTATTACACACAACCTAAATATTATTACATTACATTGTAATTCATTACATTCAACAATGAATATTATAACATAAATTAAAGGAATTTTTTTTTAAAAAAATCGATTAATCAGAATGACCAATCTTCTTGGGGTAGGGGGCCGGTAGACGAACCTACCATAACCACCTCTACCGCTAGCAGGAAAACACATTCAGGCCGATTCTTGTCGATTAATCATAATGATCCTAACAAGACTCAAATATTCTCTCGTCGATTAATATAATGATCTCAATCGTCGTCATAAAATAACAACATAAGATCATTATGATTAATCGACGAAGGAATTTGAGGTCGTTTACGCATGTAGTAACAAAACTTAAAAAAAAATTTAGAGAAGAGATGGGAGATGGGAGAATAATTGAGAAGAAATGAGAATGAGAAAAAATGAAAGAAAATGTTTCAATTTATAGGTTTTTTGCTTGAATTCTATTGGTCGAAGGAAGTAACTGCTCCTCCCTGATTGGCCACCGTCCAAACCACCGGCCAACCTACGTGAGTTAACTCACGCTGACATTTAACTTGCGTGAGTTAACTCACATTGTCCACCGTTCACCTGCGTGACTTAAGTCACGCTTGGCCACCGGCCAAAATAGCGAGCGTGACTTAAGTCACGCCCATTACAGGTCAGCGTGAGTTAACTCACGCTGACTTCTGGTGTAGCAGAAAACAACATTGAATGTTGTCAAAGAAGCCATTAATGACCCCAAACCAATACACACTCATAATTGATCCAAATTACATCATTTCAACACCATAATCACACATAACCACATAATCACATATAACCACATAATCACACATTATCGATCTAAATTATACAAATTTGTCGTTAATCACGCAATAACACAATCGATCCAAATTACACATAATCGATCTAAATACACATAATCGATCCAAATTATACAAATTCGTCGTTAATCACACATAATCACTTAATCACACATAATCGATCCAAATTACACATAAACGATCCAAATTCATCGTTAACGATCCAAATTACACATAATCAGTTAATCGCACATTATCGATCCAAATTACACAAATTCGTCGTTAATCACACATAATCACTTAATCACACATGATCCAAATTACACATAAACGATCCAAATTACACATAAATTAACGACACAAATTCGAACACATTACACTATTACATGTTAATAAATATTACACTTCAATGGATCAGACACAAAGATGTAAAATGTTATTTTGAATCAATAACCTAAACATGTAATCTACATCGAAATCACTACGGATAATATTTGGATAATAAACCGTCTTCCAAAAGTCTTCCTCCTTATCCTCCCCTAAGTCCACGCATGACACTTGTACAAATACATTTGATGTTCTTTGATTTTCACCTATATGGACAAAGTATGTGTCAAGTTGTGCCTTCAAATCATCCAACTTGTCGGTGGGGGTTAAATAGACCCTAACCGTCTTGTTCACGTGGGAGTATCAGACATGAGCTTCAACATTGTCTTGAGACATGTTTCACTTCACAAAATAAATAAATAGTTGAATAATTAGAGATATATAATTTTATAAAATGCGAGCAATAAGAATAACGAATAAAATTGTTGATGTTTTGTCCATCACAAAAAATGTCATATATTTATATAATTTTATTTACATATTGGCCACAAAAATTGGTATTACATAATCGACCACAAAAAAATATGTCGGTGTAATATCGACAAAAAAAGGACAAACACCGCCTAAAAAGTGTAGTAGCCTATCTAACTAACTAGTGATAGTGCATAATCTTCATTTTCTTCAATTACTTCAAATTCTCCATTTGGTTTTTCCGGAGTGGGAGTGTCGCAATATATTGGATTGAGTTGATTTGTTGGTTTTTTCGGCGGCTTCGGCTCCTTAGAAATGAGGTCTTTGAACAAAGATTGTCTATCCATAAATGGAAACTCCCATTGCTCCGCCAGGGCCGGGAATTAAGCCAAGACACAAGATGTGGGAATGTGGGTTAAGTGGTGGAGCACCTCGGATTGAGAAATATGTCTCACGTATACCTCTTTCCGCCGAAACCAATTGAACAACGGCTCTATTGTAGCAAGTTGCAACAATGTGACCCATATCCGGTAATGTCAACCACTTATCTTCGTATGCAATTCCACCACTATTTGTTGGAGGGTGTAAACCATTCAAGATATATTGAAAACTCTTCTCCGAACCAAATATCTGCAAATAGTCACTCTTATTAGTTTTCAACTCTTGAATAAGTGCACTACGAACCAATACATGATTTTCCTCATCGATACCCATGTGTCTAGCTATGACCTGGAATCTACAATTACCAGCTCCTTTAACATTCACAATATTTTCGATGAAAGGTTTCATGAACTTTGAGAAGTGTGATATGTATGGTAAATCCGGAATATACGGATTCGGGTGTCTAGCAGAGGTTGAAGCTTGTGAGCGGGATGAATTGCCTAAATGTGCACTTTTCTTCCTCTTTGGAAATGTTGTCTTGACATGTGAAGATTGACTATCGGGATTTTGAGAATCAACACGCTCCCATGTAAAGAGGATTCGACCCGTGGATGACTATTTCAGTGTAGACCTCACCCTTTTAGGTGCTCCCTTGGTTACCACCTTTTTTTGGAGGTGGAGACAACATTGTGTCTTCCGGAAATGCAAGTTGACGCATCACCTCTTTGATGTGGAGTTTCATCTTGTAAGGGGTTTTTTTGAGCCGTTCCTGAATGCCATTCCACTCCTCCATCACCGAAAAGTCATCATCAACCTCTTCTCCGCATACGCTTAACCTTTGCCAATAAAGCTCTATTTCATCCAATCGAATAGGCAATTTTTCTTTCTCTTCATGGAAATAATACATGCACAAGGCAAGCCGTACAATGTCTTTTGAACACGCAATCTTTCTTGGCAAAGCCGAATGTCTTGGAACGGTTTGCTTCGTCAAAGATGATAAAGCACAATGCGGGTCTAGATACATAACCCTCCAACTCGGAGTACAAAAAGTCTCCTTTGTATCTATGTTCAAAGACGGTACGAGATCCTCCCAAAACTTGCTTGTATCTCGGACAATTGGATAGCCAACATCTTGTCTCTTTCATCCCAACATGATGCCAAATCTCCCACACTACTCCTCAAATATTTTTTCAATTTTCCATGAGCCGATTCAACAATGTTGGTGGTTCTATAACCAAGATGCAAGAATTTATCCGTCCATGCCCTCACAAATTTTTCCTTAACGGTGTTAAATATTGTGGTTTGAACATAATCAATGATTTTTGGATATGGTTTGCATACATCTTTGAATCGTATTACCGCACTTGCATATGCATCCTCCGTAGGAGATTTATCCAAATCATCTCAAGCATCCATGATTTTGTCAACAATTTCACTTGCCTTCGCCTCTTTCACTCCGTTAAAATATTCCTAGGCAACGTCAAACTCTTTGTCATGTCGATTACCCTCTTCTTCTCATCCTCTTTAAGTCTTCCCGCAAGAAGGTGACTGCTTTGGCTCCAACTCTTGGTTGTGAATTCCACAAAGCATGGCCAACCACCAATCACTTGAATTCTTCTCAAAGTAACCATGCAATCTAAACAAACAATCACATTTTCTTGAGCCCGTGTCTTCAAGCTTCAACTTCTTCTTCCACTTCGGTGGTTTGTATACACCACTCCTTTCACATTGCAATGTCACCATTGGCTTCTTTAGACTAGATTTATCTATAGATATAGTAAATCCAGCCCTTGCCGCTTGTCGACGAACCCAACCAAGCAACTCATCTCGCTCTCGCCATCTTTCGTTTGTAAAAAAAATGAGGCGGTGTTTACTTTATAACCGTGAGGCTTCGCAACACCGATAGGTACCAGTTTAGGTTTTTCTTCAATGTGAGCTTGAAATAGAATTTTGACTTTAAGCTTCACATCAACGGTTGGTTTGACATCAACGGAAGCTTCGCCGGAAGCTTCAATTATGCCCGATTTCGGCTCAATGCCATTATCCACCATATTATCAACCATCATTGTGTCTATTGAATAGAAAAATAACAAAGAAAAAAAATATAAATAACTTACGCAACAAGCTAAGAAAGAAAAATAAAATTGGTGCAAAAATTCAAATTTTGGGCACTGGCGTGACTTAAGTCACGCAGAGCTCCAGCGTGAGTTAAGTCACGCCCAAGTCGTGTACCAGACTGTTAAACATAGCTCAAAAACCAACAAAATCAAGAGAGGTTAGATGGTACATTACCTGATCTTTGACGTTTGATAAACGAAGAAACTTGTTTCCCGACGATTTGCAATGATTTTGGCTCAATATTATGCTTCAAAAATTCTCACTTTTGTGTTTTTTAGTGGTGAAGAGAGAAAGAAATGGTGTTTTGAAGTTGAAACTACTGGGTTTTGTCCCAAAACAGTAATCTTTGCAGTGTGAGTTAACTCACGCTGAAAAGCACTGTGACTTAACTCACGCTGCCTTCAGCGTGACTTAAGTCACGCAGAAGATTCCGAGCGTGACTTATGTCACGCAGGGTATTTTCGTATTTTTCTTTGGGAGGGAGAAAATTTATTTGTGGGGAGAGTAATTTTTATCATAGCATTCTACACCCATCACCTAGATATGTAGCTGGGTTTTCAACGGTGCATGGTCGTGCTTCTTCTGCGCAACAAAACCACATTCTTGCTGGTTGCCCGATTGTGTTTCCTCTCCCGCATGGTTGTGCACATTTTAAGGTGAGCATGGTAGCAATACTCCCGAGTGAAAATTCATACCTTATGGATGCACTACTCTGATCTGATAATGATATAATCATTAATTCTTAGTAAGCGACCATCTCCAATGTGAGTGGTGAAAGCACACAATGAGTATGAAACTAGTGAGAGAAGCTCTGGGAAAGGGTGGGGCAATAAGGGAACACGAAATTGAGAGAGGGCACAAGAGGAAGTAGAATACTTCCTTTTTCAGAAATCTGGACAGTGTTACAACATCATTTTTCTTCAAGAATTTCCCGGATTCAACAAAAACATCAGAACTATGGCAGATTTTTGCTAGATTCAAAAAGGTTGGAGAAGTTTTTATCCCTAAAAAAACTTGATAAATGGGGAAAGAAATTTGGTTTTGTGAAGTTCAAGGAGGTGGTGGACGTGGAAGATTTGGAGGGAAGACTTCAGAATGTTAGGTGCCGCCAGAAGGTGCGCAAGGTGAATCAGGCGCATTTTGGAAGAGAAGAGATGAGACAAGGTATGAAGGAACAATAAAAAAAAGGTGCTCCGATGAGGGTGGTAACTAGGACCTCGTTTAAGGAGGTGCTGCTGTCTGGCGGTGTCTGTCAGTGCAGTAAGGAGGTCACATCAGCGGCTAGAGGGGTGGTGAAGGAGAAGGTGGAACCGGTCCTGGACTTCACTCCGTCTGAGGAGGTTCTTCAGTTCCTTAGTAAGAGTTATGTAGCCTCTCTTCATTATCCTAGAGAGGCTAAGTTGGTACAAACAAGTTTGTATATGGAAGTGTGGAAAGGAATTAATGGTATTACTATGGGGGAGGGAATGGTTCTGCTATGCTGTGAGAAAGAGGAGGAGGTGGAGAAAGCAAGGTCTGAAAACAAAGATTGGTGGTCCATAAATTTTAAAAATGTTCAAAGATGGTCTCCAAATCTGATTGCAACTAAAAGGAGAGTGTGGGTCAAAATCTATGGGATACCTCTTCATGTTTGAGAAGAAATTTTTTTCAAGAAATTGGAGCTGTGTTTGGTGAGTTCATAGATTTTGATGAGGAAACAGCATCTAGAAAAAGATTTGATGTAGCTAGAGTTTTGATTTCAACACATAGATGGGGAATTATTGATGAATGGTTAAGATTAAAGGTGATGGGTGCTGGGTTTAATTTAAGGGTGGTGGAGGATTTTGAAGAGAAAGGGGAGGAGGCGAATTTAGAGGAGGGGGAGTCTGTGCAGTGATTTTGAGTTTTCCGGCGAAGTAGGGAGGGACACGGTGGAGGCAGTGGAGGATTCTGATGAATTTTCGGATGTAAATTACACTACACAGAGTTCAGAGGAAGAAGGAGAAGGTGGGACCCAGAGGAGAGAGAGTTCGGATGACATGGAAGGAGAGATAGGGGTATGTGATAGAGGACTTTTGGTGGGGCAGGATACTTTTACAGGTTTGGAGAATACTAGGCTTGGGTCTCCAAGAAGTGTAAGACAAATGGCACTCGTGGGACCCATCAATCAACCTTGGATGGAGACTTGTGAAGAAGAGGATAGGATAGGTGAGTTTGGCGTGGCATGTGGGGAACAGTTGGGGGTTCCCAATGCTGACTTTGAAATGGGAAACAATTCAAATCATGGTTTGGAGGTGGGTCCCGTAGTTGACTTGGAAAGGGGGAACAATTCAAATTATGGTGGATTGGAGGTGGGACCCGTAGCTGATGGGTTGGTGAATGTGTTGGAAAAAGTTCAGCTTGGAGTGGTGGGGCCAGTAAGTGGATCCAAGGGAGGGAACATGGAGCGGGTCAGCGGTAACGGGCCAGCATTAATGCAGAACCCGAATTTGAATGGGCTGGGCCAGGGAAATTCAGATTTTTCAGAATCTGAGGATTCTTTGGAAAATGGTGTGGGGGATGTAAGTAAGAAAATTGCTGTTAAAGGGAAAAAAACTCTCGCATGGCTTGGGAGGATCAACTTTTATGAAAATGGTTAGAGGGAATATTAGAGGATAGGGAGCTTTGGTGAAGAAGGTGAAACAAAAAGGGGGAGGTGAATTAGTGGAGGAGCGCTTAAGAGAGGAAGAGCTTGGACAAGGCCCATTGCAATTACTAGAGGAAGGCCGGTTGGAGGTGGTGCTACCGGCTTGCCCGTTAACACTGGCGTCGGGGATGCAATTTTTTATGGAAGATATGGGTGCGGTCGTCCCGGAAACTCCTATGCCAGTAATCATGAAGGATGGGAGGAAGGAATTAGATGCAGAGAGATTGTTTGAAATTGAAAAGTATCGGGTGTCTCCTTTTATATGGAAGGAGGGAAGATAGAGTGTTAATGGAAGATGGTGATGTTGCAAAGAAGGTTAGTATGGAGAGGATTAATAGTGATCAATGATAGTGCTATCTTTTAATGTGAGAGGTTTGAGGGGTGTTTTGAAGCGGAAGAGGGTCAAGGAGTTAGTGCGTGAACAAAGGGTGGATTTTTTGGCAATTCAAGAAACAAAAATGGAGGACATTTCGGATCGTCTTTGTTATAATTTATGGGGTGACGAAGATTGTGAGTGGGCTTTCCTTCCCTCGATAGGGAATAGTGGGGGTATTCTTTCTTTATGGAGAAAATCAGATGCGAGGTTAATATATTCTTTTGTGGGGGATGGTTTTGTGGGGGTGTGCTTAGATTGGGGAGTTACAAAAAAAGGTGTTTTGTTGTTAATGTTTATTCTAAATGTGATTTGTTGTTTAAAAGAAGGATGTGGGAAAGTCTTGCGGTTTTGAGGAATTCCTTGGGCGATGGGGGATGGTGTTTAATAGGGGATTTTAATGCGGTTGGTGCTAGTGGGGAAAGAAGGGGAGTAACCGGTCATCCGTCGTCCGAGCAAAGGTTAGAAATGAATCTCTTTAACTATTTTGTTGATAATTTGGAGGTTGAGGATGTAGATGTTTTGGGAAGAAAGTATACTTGGTATCACCCTAATGGAAGGACGATGAGTAGGATTGATAGGACGCTTATTTCGGATGAATGGAGAGATTATTGGGGAAATGTTGCTCTTTGGGCTCTTCCTAGGGATGTGTCTGATCATTGTCCGATTGTGCTTAAGGTGGAGGGGAGTGATTGGGGCCCTAAACCTTTTCGTTTTAATAATTTTTGGCTTTATAATAAAAAATTCAAGAAAGTGGTGGAGGAGACTTGGGGCCGGAATACAGTGAATGGGTGGATGGGGTTTTTCCTAAAATCGAAACTAAAAGAATTGAAGCTTGTTGTTAAGGATTGGAGTAGGCGGAAGTATAGGGAGATTGATACTAAGTTAGAGTTGTTAAAAGATATTATTAGTGAGCTTGATGTGAGGAGTGAAAAGGGTCTTGTGACATATGAAGAAGTAGAGAAGAGGAAGACAACATTTGACGAATGATGGTGCTCACTTAAAAGCAAGGAATCTATGCTTTATCAAAGGTCTAGATCTAAATGGCTTAAAGAAGGAGATGCTAATTCAAAGTATTTCCACCGATGTATTAAGATGAGAGTCTCTCGTAATGCAATTAAGGCACTTAACGTGGAAGGTAGGTGGGTTCAAACTCCAACGGAGATTAGGAGAGTGGTGGTGGATTATTTTCGGCGGCATGTTTCAAGCGAGGGGTGGGAGAGGCCTAGGTTGGATGGGGTGGATTTTGCTTCTATCTCTGAGGAGGGAAACGGAGTGTTGATAGCTCCTTTCTCTTTGGTGGAAATAGAAAAGGTGATTAAGGAGAGCGATGGTAATAAGAGCCCGGGTCTGGATGGTTTTAACTTTGCTTTTTTTAAGCAATTTTGGTATCTTATTAAGAATGAGGTGAGAATTTTCTTTGATCAATTCCATGGTAATGAAGTGTTCCCTCGGTGTTTATTGTCTTATTTTGTGATGTTGATCCCAAAGGTGAAAAGTCCGGTTTCTTTAAAGGAATTTCGACCAATTTCGCTTTTGGGAAGTTGGTATAAGTTGTTATCTAAGGTGTTGACGGCTAGGTTAGCAAAGGTGATGAGTCCTATTATATCTACTTCCCAATCGGCCTTTTTGAAAGGAAGACATCTAGTGGAAGGGGTTTTGATCGCTAATGAGGTGATTGATCTAGCTAAAAGATCAAAAAGAGAATGTTTAATTTTAAAGGTAGATTTTGAAAAGGCTTACGATTCCGTGGATTGGAGATTTTTGGAATATATGTTGCGAAGGTGTGGTTTTTGTAATAAGTGGATTGGGTGGATGAAGGCTTGTGTGTTTGGAGGGAGTATGTCTATTCTTGTCAATGGAAGCCCAACGGAGGAAATTAATATTCAAAGGGGATTGAAACAAGGCGATCCATTGGCTCCGTTTCTTTTCCTTTTGGTAGCGGAGGGTTTTAGTGGGTTGATGAGAAATGCGGTGGAGCGGAATTTGTTTAGAGGTTTTGAGATTAAAAGGGGGGGGGGTGTCGTCTTATCGCATTTACAATATGCCGACGATACTCTTTGTATTGGTGAAGCAACAATGGATAATTTATGGACTTTGAAGGCTTTGTTGAGGGGGTTTGAAATGGTCTCGGGTCTAAAAGTTAATTTCCAGAAAAGTTGCTTAATTGGTATTAATGTGAATGCGGAGTTTATGGGGACGGCGAGTAATTTTTTGAATTGTATTGTGGGCTCAATTCCATTTATTTATTTGGGCCTACCGGTGGGGGCGAATCCGAGAAAAGTGGAAACTTGGGAACCGATGGTGGACCTGTAACACCCATACTAAATTATCTAGAATATTTAGCATGTGTATTAGTCTGATACCGGATACATTAAAATTTTCAATAATAACAATACATATAACTGAATGAATACGAACATGCTCGTATATACAACCATATAAGTACCATATAATACACTTTAATATACATAAATTGTCTAACGACCTCCTGAGCTGGTACCCAAGGAGCATCTTCACTCCATTCAGCGTCTCCCTTGCAGATCATCATCTTCATTACGATCCTCTTGCGTACTTGAAAACCTGCACCAGAAGGATTGGGATGAGACATAATGTCTCAGTAAGCTACAACCCAACCTACTGTTGGCAACCACGGGGGAAACCTAGGGTCGCCGTGCCTACTCTTAGCGATCTTGGGGATACCTACGACCGCCGTCATTCTCTACATATTTAGCGATCAAGGGGAAACTAGGATCGCTTTATGTCTTTATCTCATCTTATACTTATCATACACTTAATCTCATACTTAATCTTATGCTTAGTGATCAAGGGGGAAGTCTATGATCACTCTCTTAGTATATAATATACATACATATTCATATTCATATTCATCTTTTCATAACATTAAGTTAGAAGTTAGCGTTGAACAAACAATTATTATCTTGGTTCATTTTACGGAGTGCATCCGGGTGGAGTAACCCCGAAGTACATCTCCCATCATACCGGTGAAACTCCTATCATATCAGGCTAACACCGGACTCCTCTTATCGTTGTGTGGACAACTCTCTCGATGAAGTCCCATCCGGCGAATCCCGGAGTCTGCTGAACACAACTTAACTTTGCATGTAGACAACCCTCTCGGAGAAGTCCCATCCGGCGTATCCCGAAGCCTGCTGGACATGCTTAATCTTTTGACATACGTGTGGATAATCCTCTTGGAGAAGTCCCATCCGGCGAATCTTGGAGCCTGCTGGACACGTTTATCATAATCTTATAACTTACGTGTGGATAGCCCTTTCGGAGAAATCCCATCCGACATAATCCGGAGTCTGATGAACACGTTAACATAATCTTTATCATTAAGTTCTTAACTTAAGTTCACATGTATATCTATGTGTTTCATATTCTTGTGCATATCTAATGCATTCTTAATTAATCATTCTTAAATACCTAACCCATAAATAGGTTCTTAACTTTGACCATTAAATCTTTCCTTGTGCATACGCACACTTAATTGAGTGCATCTTAAGCTTGTAATCCTAGGAGCATTCTCATTGATCCTCGTCTTATGCACTTGTAAGTGCTTCTATTCTTTACTATAATTGGTACATAAAATGCATCACTTAGGGAGAACAATCTCCCAAACATAACTTATGAACTTGTAATCTTAGGCTTATCATTCTCTTAAGCCTTTGCTTGATTATTTGGAAACATTCCATAGCTTATGGATTAACCTCTCTATATCAACTTATGGATTAAGGTATCCATCTCACAATATTGTACCTATCCTCATTGTATAATAATCTATACATTCTATAAAGGATAGATCTTCCAATGCTTATTAGCAACACTCAACCATTACATGTTGTTTATTGAGTCTGAAGCAGTATTAGATAGCCAAAATGATGCAAAGACGGAAGAAAAACAATGTGTCCCTGTACCCTGTGCCATCGTGACACGATTTGGAAATCGTGTCATGATTTTCTACCCAGAATTCGTGGCATGTTCTGCCTATGAAATCGTGACACGGTTGCAAAATCGTGACACGATTTTGCGTGCAGTTAGACAGCATAGGGCAAGTTCAAAACGTGATTTTCACCCTTCTTGGCTAATCCAATCATACCCAGACATCATAACATCTTAAGGGAAGAATTTCTAATGTATATTGACGGAATACAACATGTATGATCAAGGGATTACAAGCTAAAAGGAATTAGGGCACTAAAATTGTAAACTTAATCATAATACTTAAAACACTCAAACTTACTCAAGCGGGTTCTAAGACCCTGTGGAGCTCACCTTAAACCTCGATTGGTGCTTGCTAAAACCTGAGTTCCAAAACCCTAGCTTCAATCTACCACTTCTATTGATCCTTCCTTGATTCTTCTCTTTACTTTCTCTTGTTCTAATCTTTCCAAAACCAGCTTGCTAGCAAGAATTCCGCAAGAATCGGATGAAGAATGGATGGGTTGATGGAGAAGGAGAGGAGGTCGAGTTGTAGAGAGAGGGATGGAGAGAATTCAGACTTGTTAGAGAGAGAAAGGTAGGAGGAAAGTGAAGAAAATATCATGGTTTTCCCTTTTATAAACCTTTCCCTCCAAAACTACCAATTTACGGAAATGCCATTGCTTGCTTATCGATCTTCTAACATTGATAACAATTACATCTAAGTGGGATATTACAATCTACCCCCCTTAAAGAAATTTTGTCCTCGAAATTTAGAATTCCCTTGAAATCACATATTAAAAGATCCTTAATACTTCTTTCCCTATTAGTCAATTCTCTACTCAACTTGCTTATTGGAATCCCATGGTTTTCCAACTCCGTAAGTCGAAAATACTCGACAATCTTTTCTTTAACTGAAAGGCTTGGTATGCATTACATAATCCTTACGTAGTGGGATTGTGGTTGTCTGAACCATCTTATCCAATACACTTGACTATGTGGTTTATCTAATCTGGAATTATCCAGTTCTGACACCTGTACTGAATCTTATAAATTCCTTCCTAGTTCAAGCATTCTTATTCTGACGACGTTGGGTCGATCTCATTTCCTCAAAAGTTCCCACTCTTCAATGGGTTCATTGCACTGCATCTAATTCCATTAAATTATTATCTTTATCTTTCGTCTCACGCGACGTCGTCTTACATATAGACCTATGCCATACCCTTCCATATAAAATATCCTTACACCAAAAACATCTGATATTATGTACGTGCATGCAATGCAAGGATTATTTCTAGTATAAGCAGGAGGTTTTACCTCTAGCACCTGCTCCTTTCTTTATAACATCACAATGTGCTTCTTATCACAATTATAACCATTACTTCCACTATGCAATTCTAAAAGCTTGCGAAACTTTATAAATTACTTGTACTCCGCTACAGCTAGTCTACGGCGCCAATGCGTATCTTGATAACTTAGAAATCATTCTTCATTACTTGGAGTTTGATGATTCTTCATCATTTATGTCACGTCTTATTCTTGTGTTCTAGGCATAGCGTAAATATTTCCTACACCGATAATCCAAACTCATAGGAGTCTAGTCCAAGTGATGAGTGGTATAGACCGTCTCACATATTATCATATGGTATATTTCATAGCATATAATTCACATACATAAGCGAGCACGTGTACACTACTAATGGGTACACTGCACGTCGTGTCATATTTGTCCGACTAATGGGACATCATTCTTGATCTTTATATAATTGAGGCACTACCACATCATTTGGAAATCTTTTCTTACTCTTAACTCATTTTGTAACATTCGGGATTTGCCTTTCAACTGGCTTGCCAGGTTTGCCCCGCCAATGTTACTCATATTTATTTCTTAAGTGTACAACAACCCATAACGTAAATTATGATTACATTCTATCGGCATCACAAACATGTTCTGATTAGTATCTTCTCACTTTAAACATTACTAGCTGCGTACCTTAGTTACTTATACATGCCACATAACTGAAAAAGAATGGCTACACTACTATCTGAGTAGCATAACCTCCGCCCAATAAGTATGCTTTATTAAACATAACCTGGTATAGGTGACATGTTGACATAACGTGGGTATAATGTGGAATAACTTATATGCCACTGCATTATCGTTTCTGATTAGTGCCTCAAATTCAAATATATTATCTTGCAAGCGCAACCTGTACCGTTGTTGGTTCATGCTTAATTCTCTTTAGACTAACTTACTCTTCAAGTATACTTGATGTTACTGAGCTAAAATAGCTAAATTACCTTACTAGCAGTGACTTCCTTCACTTAAGACTTAACCTGGTAGGATCACATCCTTCTTATTCCTCAACTTAACTTCCAAAAATTTCCATTAGAACTTGTGATATGTTCAAGTCGTCTCTACATACTATTATTCTGCGTGCAAGAACTGAACACCCAGTACCATTCCCTACAATTCATCTGGCAAGGGCTTCACTAGTATTCTTGTTCCCTAAGCTTCAGCTTAGAATTGTTCATTAATTCATTCTTGAATTACTACTCCGCTGCGCCACTCTGATTCTTAACAATTCTAGTTAGGATTGGAGCAATACACCACTATTGCCATATAAAATTTCATCGACCATTCCTTTTTACTTTATCACTTTGTAATTACCGTAACAAAACCATCTGATGCGTTTGTTCCTCTTGTGGCTTAAACCATGTGATTAACTTACGATTGGTCATCACTTGACTTTGTGTTTCCTTTCGGGCATAAGCCATATACTTACTTTCCCCATTCTGAATTCTATAACCTTCTCATGGTCAGCTCATCATATATAATCATTAAACATTGTGGAAACCCGATTGAAAGCATGCCTGAGGCAACTTAAGTTCACGCACAATCACTTGTGGCAACTCCTGAAAACATTCTATGATTTCTGGAAATTCACATCTTTTATATACTGAATCCATTAAGGATTCGAGTCCCGTTACTATTCGCTCTATCTTTATCCGTAAGAATTTCATATCCATACTCTTTCCAAGACAACTTCGGTCTCCATAACTCTATCATGTCCCTTAAGTTACCCCTTCGAGTTTCTGCGGAACAATCCGTCCTGAAAGATTCAAACTCTTACCGGTTCTCTTGAACGCCCAAACATAAGTTACGTCTCTTCGAGCACCCGATTAATTGATCTTAATTCCAGCACTTATCATCATCCATTGGATTACTCCAGTAACTTGTTATCGTATTCACAATTCAAATCTTGATCGTCTTAGCCGAATGATTCTTCATATAGTTTGAACAACCACAATCTTAACATTTCGTACTTAAGATGATCCTTCATAAAATAAAGTCTCACATAACTTCTCGGCTAAGATTCCGATTATCGTTCAAAACTGGTCTACTTTAATCTTGTATTGGCGTAAAATTGTCTTCTTTATCCAATCAAGGAAGTCCAACTTTGTTCGTCCATTAGTTCACTAAATTCCAATAACTTATTATTATTATCCAACCTTCATTAAGTAAAATTCCAGTCAAGCTTAGCTTGTCTCAATTCTTCTTACTAATAGGACACATCTGAACATCTGATTCACGCTCCGTTATGCAACAGATCTTATTATCACCATTTATTCATCCATCTAAGTTCTTAGGTTGCATACCATCTTCTCTTCTTAATTCCCAAATCTAGCATTTATGGTTCGGGAGGTGCGGCTGATCTGATGGGGTTAATCTTACTTGCGATTCATGCGCAAAGACCACACTTGAGTGGTTAGCTTCATTGTCCAAATAATCCACTTAATCCATAATTAATTCCCTTAACTATCTGGACATTAAAATCTCATCCGATACGAGTTTGATTCTTCAACACTCTATCTTTGCTGAAAGTCTAGAGGTTTCAAAACCGACCGATAATTCCACATTTCAAGTCTCTAGGTTTGGTACCGCAATTCCTTAACTCTGTACTCAGAATTGATACTTAATCCATACTTCACTTTAACTCCTCAAATTGCGGTTCCCGTCAAGGTTCCAAGTCATTCCTTAGAATATTCCATGATTCCTTAATCCGTAAGTCTTCCACAGACAAGGCATCGTCCAACGATGCGTCCAACTGGGTTGAGGTGCTTCACCCTACTCTTAGGTATCTCTTATTTTCCTGAAACTTCGTCATTAACAGACTTAGTTACCTCACGGTTGATGGCCACCATTTGGCATGGATTCTTCTTCGCCAATTCCTTCTTAAAATTCTGTCACCTTAATCTTCGCCCTTCATACACTTCACTCCTCCTTGGTCACATTCAGCTCTCGGACATTTATCCTAACTGTCATATACTAGATTGAGTTGATCAGGCTCAACTAGATATGACATTTAGAACAATACCCGGAACCCAATGGTCCCACTACTTTTATTGAATTCTTTTAATGACCCAAGGCACGGTCTGAATCGACCTACTCTGATACCAATTGTAGCACCCATACTAAATTATCTAGAATATTTAGCATGTGTATTAATCTGATACCGGATACATTAAAATTTTCAATAATAATAATACATATAACTGAATGAATACGAACATGCTCGTATATACAACCATATAAGTACCATATAATACACTTTAATATACATAAATTGTCTAACGACCTCCAGAGCTGGTACCCAACGAGCATCTTCACTCCATTCAGCGTCTCCCTTGCAGATCATCATCTTCATTACGATCCTCTTGCGTACCTGAAAACCTGCACCAGAAGGATTGGGATGAGACATAATGTCTCAGTGAGCTCCAGCCCAACCTACTGTTGGCAACCACGAGGGAAACCTAGGGTCGCCGTGCCTACTCTTAGCGATCTTGGGGATACCTACGACCGCCGTCATTCTCTACATATTTAGCGATCAAGGGGAAACTAGGATCGCTTTATGTCTTTATCTCATCTTATACTTATCATACACTTAATCTCATACTTAATCTTATGCTTAGTGATCGAGGGGGAAGTCTATGATCACTCTCTTAGTATATAATATACATACATATTCATATTCATATTCATATTCATCTTTTCATAACATTAAGTTAGAAGTTAGCGTTGAACAAACAATTATTATCTTGGTTCATTTTACGGAGTGCATCCGGGTGGAGTAACCCCGAAGTACATCTCCCATCATACCGGTGAAACTCCTATCATATCAGGCTAACACCGAACTCCTCTTATCGTTGTGTGGACAACTCTCTCGATGAAGTCCCATCCGGCGAATCCCGGAGTCTGCTGAACACAACTTAACTTTGCATGTAGACAACCCTCTCGGAGAAGTCCCATCCGGCGTATATCGGAGCCTGCTGGACATGCATAATCTTTTGACATACGTGTGGACAATCCTCTCGGAGAAGTCCCATCCGGCGAATCCCGGAGCCTGCTGGACACGTTTATCATAATCTTATAACTTACGTGTGGATAGCCCTTTCGGAGAAATCCCATCCGGCATAATCCGGAGTCTGATGAACACGTTAACATAATCTTTATCATTAAGTTCTTAACTTAAGTTCACATGTATATCTATGCGTTTCATATTCTTGTGCATATCTAATGCATTCTTAATTAATCATTCTTAAATACCTAACCCATAAATAGGTTCTTAACTTTGACCATTAAATCTTTCCTTGTGCATACGCACACTTAATTGAGTGCATCTTAAGCTTGTAATCCTAGGAGCATTCTCATTGATCCTCGTCTTATGCACTTGTAAGTGCTTCTATTCTTTACTATAATTGGTACATAAAATGCATCACTTAGGGAGAACAATCTCCCAAACATAACTTATGAACTTGTAATCTTAGGCTTATCATTCTCTTAAGCCTTTGCTTGATTATTTGGAAACATTCCATAGCTTATGGATTAACCTCTCTATATCAACTTATGGATTAAGGTATCCATCTCACAATATTGTACCTATCCTCATTGTATAATAATCTATACATTCTATAAAGGATAGATCTTCCAATGCTTATTAGCAACACTCAACCATTACATGTTGTTTATTGAGTCTGAAGCAGTATTAGATAGCCAAAATGATGCAAAGACGGAAGAAAAACAATGTGTCCCTGTACCCTGTGCCATCGTGACACGATTTGGAAATCGTGTCATGATTTTCTACCCAGAATTCGTGGCATGTTCTGCCTATGAAATCGTGACACGGTTGCAAAATCGTGACACGATTTTGCGTGCAGTTAGACAGCATAGGGCAAGTTCAAAACGTGATTTTCACCCTTCTTGGCTAATCCAATCATACCCAGACATCATAACATCTTAAGGGAAGAATTTCTAATGTATATTGACGGAATACAACATGTATGATCAAGGGATTACAAGCTAAAAGGAATTAGGGCACTAAAATTGTAAACTTAATCATAATACTTAAAACACTCAAACTTACTCAAGCGGGTTCTAAGACCCTGTGGAGCTCACCTTAAACCTCGATTGGTGCTTGCTAAAACCTGGGTTCCAAAACCCTAGCTTCAATCTACCACTTCTATTGATCCTTCCTTGATTCTTCTCTTTACTTTCTCTTGTTCTAATCTTTCCAAAACCAGCTTGCTAGCAAGAATTCCGCAAGAATCGGATGAAGAATTGATGGGTTGATGGAGAGGGAGAGGAGGTCGAGTTGTAGAGAGAGGGAGGGAGAGAATTCAGACTTGTTAGAGAGAGAAAGGTAGGAGGAAAGTGAAGAAAATATCATGGTTTTCCCTTTTATAAACCTTTCCCTCCAAAACTACCAATTTACGGAAATGCCATTGCTTGCTTATCGATCTTTTAACATTGATAACAGTTACATCTAAGCGGGATATTACAGGACCATTTGAGGAAAAGGCTTCATTCTTGGGGTAATAGATATATTAGTTTGGGAGGGCGAATTGTCCTTCTAAACTCGGTGCTTAATTCTATACCAATTTTTTAACTATCCTTTTTGAAAATGTCGGCGAAAGTGGTAAAGAAGGTGGTGGCTCTCCAAAGAAACTTCCTTTGGGGTGGATGGGGTGGGCGTAGAAAGATGACTTGGGTAAATTGGAGGAAGGTTTGCCAACCAAAGGAAAAAGGAGGTTTGGGGGTTGGAGATGTGAAGTTGATGAATCTTAGCCTTCTTGCAAAATGGAAATCGAAGCTTCTTGAAGATGATGATTCTTTGTGGAAGAGGGTGCTTGAAGATAAATATGGAGAGATGGTTCGGGACTTGGGGAACCTCGACGGGGAGGTAGGTTCGCGTTTCACTTCTAGGTGGTGGAAAGATTTGGGTATGTTGGAGGAAAGGGGAGGATTACATTGGTTCGAATCAGAGGTGGTTCGAAAGATGAGGGATGGAAGAAGTACTAGTTTTTGGAAGGAAAAATGGTGTTCTGAAATCCCTCTTCGGGATCTTTTTCCGCGTCTTTTTGCGATTTCAATGCAAAAGGATGGTTGTGTGGGGGAAGTGTTAAGTGAAAGAGATGAGGGGGTTAGATGGAGTTTTACGTGGCGTAGAGATCTTTTGTGTGAGAGACGAAGCTTTTACATAATTTAATGGAGAAGTTGGAAGGAGTGGTGTTGGGTGGCGGAAGAGATAGGTGGGGGTGGCGGCCGGAGGATGGACTAGACTTTACGGTGAAGTCTTGCTATAAAGTTCTTGAAAATTGGTTTTTGGTCGATGATGATATCTCCATAGAGGAAGCGCGAGTGTTTGGTTCACTTTGGAAATGTCGAGCTCCGTTAAAGGTTTTGGCATTTGTTTGGACTTTGTTACTCGATCGAATTCCAACATGGGTGAACTTAGCGATTAGAGGAGTGTTGAATGTGGAGGTTTCAAAGAATTGTGTGTTGTGCGGTAGGAGGGAGGAAACGGCGCTGCACTTATTCTTACATTGCGAGGTGGTGATGAAAGTGTGGCAAAGGGTGATGTGGTGGCTGAACTTAAATTTTGTAATACCTCACAATCTTTTTTCTCACTTCGAGTGTTGGAGGAATGAAGGGACATCGAAGAAATTAAGACGTGGGTTATGTTTGATTTGGCATGCGTCTATTTGGATTATTTGGAGGAGAAGAAATGATATTATTTTCAACAATGGTGTGGTTGAGGTAGAAGACTTGGTGGATAGTATAAAAGTGCTCTCTTGGTATTGGAGTATGACTAAGTTGAAAATAACATCATGTTTGTATTATGAGTGGTGCTGGAATCCTAGGGAGTGTCTAGTGAGATAGGAGTTTTGGAGTTTTTGGTTTGATTTGTTGGTGTCGAAAGCTGGCTGCAATGATCTCTGCTGGTTGCTGTCGCTGGTAGCAGTTCTTTGGCAGCTTGGCAGTGTCACAGGGTGTTAATTTGGGATGATGTTTTGGGTTAATTTTAGCTACTGTTGTGTTGTTTTTTTTTCTGTTAGGATGGCCCTGTATTGCTATTCGCTGGGGTGCTTGTTTTGGCTTCTTGCATCATCCTTCTTGTCTTAAGAAGGTGTTTGCTTAAATTAATATATTGCCGTTCAAAAAATCTTATGGATGCACATTGTTCGAGTTTTAAACAAATGTCATGATATCTGAGAGTGTTCATAAATACTATTTATGATGTGTTATAATATGGAAAAAAGTGAATGTAAAAAAAAAAGTCAAAATAAAAAGTAATTCATTGAAACTTTTGCGGTGCAAAATAAAATAATTTAAAAGAAAAATAGATCATATAAAATTGTAATTCTCTCAAACAAAAATTATTATAAAATTGTAACAGAAGTAGCACGATATACGCACGTTATTTATTTATACACAAAAAGCAATCAATCCATCTGGCATGCAACTTAGTTTCACGTCACTAACTAACGTTTTTCTGGGACCAACACGTGTTACACCCCTGGTTAGTCCTATATTTTGGAGGGTAAATTCTAGACCATTTTCCTTTAATATAGATAGATAGAAGATTTTAATGGATAGAAAAATAAAACGAAAAGCAAAAGAACAAAAATATATTCTGATGGATTCCAACTCAGCAAATTAAATTAGGAAGTGTTACATCTTTTACAAATTATTCACTTCTTTAGCTGCATTAGTAGCTCTAAACAAGACAATATACAGCATGCATGTGTTTTTGTTATTATGGTTTACTTCTTATTATGGATACTTCAAACTCTGTTGCAACAACCTCTTACAAATATTAGTAGCTTCTTTCCAATCTTACTCTTACTCTTCTTGGGTTGTGTTGTGTCGTTTTTGGCGTTGATGCTTATTTCACAGAAAGTTGCTATTGGCACTTTGGTTTTATGGCTCATTATTTTTGTAGCTGTTGGCATCTTCAATAACCATCAACAAGAGCTATACAAAGTACTTTCAATGAAAATCATCCAGATTTTTGAAAGTTTCTTCAATGTCACGCAACAGAGAGATGATCAATTGCCGGTGTAGAACTCTTTGATCAATTAATGGCTTTAATAGATGATTTATTTATTAATTATATTTTTTTGTATTGTTTTAATTATAATATTTGATTTGATTTGATTTGATTTGTTTGTTTGTTTGTGTCTACACACAGTCAAAAGGGACGAAATAGGCATAAAGGAGTTTTATAATTAAGATATTTGACACTATAACTCATTTGATTTATAAATTGGACCGGGAATTGATTAAATGAATTGAAGCGCCTTCTTAAATAAAAAGAAAATCTTCAAAAAAAAAAAAATTGGTTGAACCACGATTAAACCAAATGTCTAATCAAATAATAAAATGTTGATTGATGGTTCATATTAAGTTTGAAAGTTTAAATAAGCTCAAAATGTTCAACAATTAGTTGATAATGTTTTCTTGAAACCCAATTCAGTTAATTTGTTTTGTCTATTATTTTTGTTTTCATCACCCTCCTCCTCATCAATGATCTTCTTTCCATTGCTGGCGTATTTTAGTGTTTCACATAAATGAACGAAAAAGGAGAATAAATTAAAAACAGACTTTAACAACTATATAAGAAAGAAATTGTAAATTAATTAAAAATTAAAAATGAAATCTATTTCTACCTCCCATATGCGCCTAGTCGTGTGGTTCACGTACTTAGACAAATTAGCGGAGGTATTGGTCGAATGAACAACCAAGATATGACTCTACAACCTGTTCTCCATCTGATTGTGGCTCTAGCTGAGAGCTTTTTACCTCTTTCAGCTTAGCGTTTCACCTCTTGCTCTTGCAGAATAGAGGAAGTGGATGTAACTCTAGTTCCCTTAATAGGACCAAAATTCTTAGCATTTCTCTCCATTCCTGAAACATAGAGGAAACACCACAAATTAGGAAAAACATCATTCTCTTCGTCTATATACAAATCAATTTTTAGAATCCGGCAAATGAAACCTAGATATATGGATTTTAAAATTCGGACCAAACTAGGGCGTAGGGAAAAAATGGTGAGCTGAGAGAAAAACTCAAAATAAGAGAAATGAGTACTAACCTCTTGCTTAAATTTTCATAGAACCAAAAATGTGATGGATTAAAGGTGTATTTGATGAAAAACGAAGGATTATAGGTGGTTTGGTGAGTTTCATGTTTTTAAGAGGTTTTGAAAATGTAAAAACAGAAGTGAGGACAAAAAAGAGAGGTTTGTACTATATTTAAAACACAAAAAAATAATCTAGGGGCATGGGAGGGAGGGGGTGGGGGTGTGAAAGGAAAACACAAAACTTATCATGATTTACAAACATATGTGCATTCCTCTCAATAAAAAGGCTTAGCCCAACCACAAGGCTCCTTAGGCCCCTAATTTTTTTTTCTTTTTGAAAATTGCTTTTCCCACATTAGACAAGGCTAAAACACACCAGTAACTGACGGTTTTACCCCGACAGCAGTTAATTGCCGCTGGGATGGTGCATCGGCAGTTAACTGCCGCCGGACCCATCGGCAGTTAATTGTCGCCGTCCCCATCGGCAGTTAACTGCCGGTGCGATTTGAACATATGCAGAACAGCAAACAGAACCTGCATTACAGTTTCTAAAACTTCAAAATTCTTCAAATTTCCTCCAATCCTCTCCAATTCCATTTTCACGAAAATCAAGCAAATCATCTCCACAAAGCCACAAGTAAGTAGTATTAATCATTTATAATGTTAATGTTAGTTTGTGTAGGTTTATTTTTGTTAATTTTGGTAGATTTATGTGGTTAGGGTTTATGTAAAAATTGAATTTTTTTGTTAGTTTATGATGTTATAGATGAATGTAGTTGTTGTGAATGTTGTTTAGATTATGTTTAAGTATAATGTGGTTGTGAATGTTGTCCAATTAACACAATGTGAATGTTGCACTCAAAGTGTTTGTTAAAATGCCTAAATGAGTATGTTGATGAATGTTGTTTAGATTGTGATAGAATTGTGAGAAGGTTGGAATTGTGAGAAGGTTGGAATTGTGAGAATGTTGGAATTGTGATAGAATGATGTTTTTATTATACCTAATTTTTTTAGTTTTGTTTTTGTGTAGATATGTCTGATCAGAACCAAGATAGGATGACTAGAGCTGGTAAGCAGCCCATGACTAGCAGCTACCGACGGGAGAGACAGGCTGCAAACCCTCATGTGCTTAAGAGGGGAAGAGGTCGGAGGCCTGTTGGGTAGTTCTCAGCCGAGGGTAGTTCTCAGCCGACACAGCAGGTGTCGCAGGTGGAGGACCCCACCCAGTACCTGCATTATCAGGAGCAGCTACATGATGCCACAAATGGTGGCTATGACGTCCAGCATGTTGCTGATGAGGGTGGGGATGACGATGCGGCTGCGTTAGATGAGCATGAGATTGCGGCTGCGACAGCCCCCGAGGAGTTACCTGATGTGGCTCCATTTCCTGGAGGGCCTTATGATGACTCATTGTTGTCATTATACGCTTCACACGTTGCATTACCGTTGTGGTATAATGCAAATAATGTAAGTTTTCTTTTTTCTTTTTTAACTTTTATAGATGAAGTCGATATATTTTTTTTGTATGATAACGTTTAAAAAAAATGACATGAACACATGCCGTTGTCTGATTATTTTTTTGTCTTCGATTATTGTTCGCGCGTAATTTTTTATATATGAAGTATATGCTTTTTTTTTGTATTTTTTGATTTATGTGGTGTTTTTATTATTATTTTAGATTCGTAACACCCGTATGATGAGATGCATAAATCACGGGGCGAAGGTGGCAGATCTTCAGCGTCCATATAGGAATCAAATATGGTTTTGGGATCCTATAAGGGCGAGTGGGTTGCATGATTTACTGTACACAAGGTATTCTACTATTAATCATGCTCTGCACCAGGCGCTAAGCGAGAGGTGGCATTCCGAGACCAGCAGCTTTCACATGCCTACTGGGGAAATGACCATCACTTTAGATGATGTGGCGTGTCTGTTGCATGTTCCTGTTGAAGCACGGATGCTGAGCCATAGGAAGAAGGTGTCTCAGGTTGATGGGGTGGAATTGATGGTGAGGAACTTAGGTGTCACCCAGGAGTATGCAGTGAAAAACTGCAAGACTGAGTATGGTGGCTACATTAGTTATAAGGCGTTGAAGGAGCTTTATGAGGATCACCTGAGTGTGGCCACCAGATTAGCGCTTGCTGAGACACAGGAGCTAGCCAGGCGTAGGGATGCCTGTGTGAGGTGTTTCCTCCTATACCTGCTTGGATGTATGTTGTTCAGTGACTTGAGCAACAAATACATCGACCTGATATACCTGCAGATGATGGAGACCTTTGCTGGGATGAGGGACTACTCGTGGGGAGGAATGACATTGGCATACCTTTACCACACTGTTGTTTAGACATAAGTAAGTATTTTTATATCGTATCCACAGAGACTAGTGCGATATCGTAAGCCATTCAACAATTGTTATCATTTTAAGTTAAGGTTTATAAATTGTTTCATATAAACTATTCAACTTTTTAAAGAGGTAATAAAAACAGAGAGTAACAGGGAGTAAAAGCGTTGGAATTAGAGTTCGTCAATCTAGCCTCGAATATATTCTAATGATCATGCATATGGATTCTAGCTTTTTAGCGAAATTATCACATATCACTCGACAACATCATTCATGTCTAAATGACGTCGTGAGATCGATCGTATCGTTTAATCGACGATTTCCCAATCTATTAAA
Source organism: Medicago ruthenica (assembly GCA_018208015.1). Lineage (NCBI taxonomy): Eukaryota > Viridiplantae > Streptophyta > Magnoliopsida > Fabales > Fabaceae > Medicago > Medicago ruthenica. The sequence goes on from CM031378.1 coordinate 10,491,076, forward strand.
CGATCCAAAAGCTTTACGTTCCGACACTTTATGTGATTATCAAAACCAAATTCCATGTCTAGAATTTCTTATTTTGATAGAAGATTATTCTAAACTTAGATTCAAAAGTATTTTTCAATAACATTTAAATCAAGCATAAGAATGAAAATCAATATCACATAAGGTGCTAGAATCATATAATTGAAAGATCAAAAGAACATATAAGCTTGATAAAGTACCTCCAATCCCAACAAAGGGGAGTTAGTTGATCATTGTCATGACAACTATACAAAAGTGTAAAGAAAGATGAAGATCCAAAGCTAAGTCTTGATTTCCCAAAGAATCTTAGTTAATCCACACTTCAATCACTCTTGCTCTATGAAGAACATAACTTTTATCCCTATTTTCTATCTAAAAATATAACTAAATTATTACTACATCTTTTACTTTTCGGCTCTGAACCTATTTATAAGTGTTCTGATATTAAGGACTTTGTTCTGCGAAGTCATACTTCGCTTTGCGAAGTCCTTTCTTCACCACTGGGTTTCTGCCACCTCAGCCTTGAACAGTCCAAACCTCCCTACTTCACTCTGCGAAGTAATACTTTGCTCTGCGAAGGTTTCTGCCACCTCAGCTTCTGAACTTTTGAGTCTGGAGCTTCAGAACCTACTGCCTGACTTCTCTCTGTGACGATACTTTGCTCTGCGAAGTTCAGACTCTGTTTTGCGATCTTCAGAACCTACTGACTTGATTTAGCCTGGAAATAGCATATACTACAAAAATAGTTGGGATGAGGTATAAAAAGCATGAAATGATATTTATCTTTTCTTTTGGAGCTTTTACCTAGATAACTTGTAAAACAAGTAAGAAAAGTGCCTAAAATATATATGCATTTTAACTACTTTCTGGCACTTATCACACACTCTATCCGAGGCCTCTTCGCTTGCAGGAAAAAGGATTTGGGGAAGCACGACACTTTTGATGGTAATAATTTTAATTTACTATGTCTTTTAATAATTTACTATGCTTTTTAATTTACTATGCCTTTTAATTTACTATGTTTGCTAATAAATTATAAATGTGTTTGGTTTGTGCAGGGATGGTTCTTGGCACATTTTCCAGAAGTCTACCCACATGACCATAATGATAAATACAAGCAAAACTATCCTTGCGCGGCCAGATGGATTCCACACAGGGGTCATGCGAATCCGAAGCCATACCGTCTGGCGCTGGATCGTTTGGAGATGGATGATGTTACCTGGATGCCATACGAGGATCATAGGGAGATCCAGGAGTTTGTGGAGATATGCTGGTATTCAGGCTGGATCATGTGTGGTCGTGACATCTTCGACAGTCACTTGCCTAAGCGGGTTAAAAGGCAATACAAGTACGAGCAAGACATCCCCCGAGCTCCGACGTCTGTGCTTCCTCTCCCTTTTCAGGCCTTTGCACAGGCTTTCCTAGACTTCCGTGTGCACATCATTCCTCAGGCTGCGTAGGGTAGGGAGGTTGATCAGCCATGGCAGTACGAGGAGGGATACATGAGGTGGTACGGACATGTGTCTCACCCAAAGATTCTGCCACCTATTGATGGATCTCCTCCGAGGCCAGCAAATGAGGAGCAGATCATTGCACACCATCAGCAGCGGCACCAGGAGAGAGGCTCGCCTAATACCATTGACATGGTTGGTGGACTTGCTAGCCAGGCTGATGACTACTTGGGTCAGGAGGCGATGAGCAGTGAGCAACTATATCAGGCGATGCGCCATATCAGGGACATGATGACACCAATACTGTCTATGAGGTCGAGGAGGCGGCAGCAGCAGCATAATGACCAGGATCAGGATTAGGACATTTTTTTAGGACTTTTGTTAGTTTTTTTTGTTGACATTTGTTAGATTTTTTTTGTAAATTTATTGCACATTCACATTATCGTAGTTTTTTCGGATTTATTTTGCTTTATTTGGATTATTTTGATTACTTCAAAACAACAATAACAACAATTCCTTCATGATCCGAACTAAAAATTCACAAAATAAGCGTTACATTACATTACATTATTCCTAAATATGTTGTATCATCATGAATGATGTTGGATTTTAATTTAATTCTTGAAAGTTTGCGGAAAACATATATATGCTGTCGTGTCTTATACTTAGTGTTGGACTCAAAAGAATGAAGAGAACACAACACATGTATTGTACGAAATCAGCTATATATGTTTTCACATCGAATTCCCTCATATAAGATGAGTCATGACAAAAATGAATGCATTCCAATATATTCTTTTGAACTTAATCCTACTGCCCTGCCAACTGACAAAGTTTCAATTGACAGAGGAGCATGATCAAGTACAAAACAACATCTTAGAACTGCATTCCCTTTTGTCACACTCATCCTATACGAAGGAATTCGATGTGAGAACCTATATAGTTGATTCCGCGGAATACATGCTGTGTTCTCTTTATTCTTTTGAGTTTCCAAAAAGACTTGCAAACATTTACACTAAGTATAAGACACTTCAATGCCAACATCTTCAGCAAACTAACAAGAATTAAACTAAAATCCAACAAAATAATGACACACCATAATAATACTACCTAAACATCTTCATCTGGCCGAATCAAACTCTTGAGAATATCTTCAGGCGACCTCAACAACGTAACATCCATCTCGAGGGGGATCATGTTCGGCTCAGCAAATATCGTGAACATGCTCCTCATATTGTCGTCGTTTGTTAACTCCAACTGAGTGAACGACAAATTCTCGTCTGAGTCGAACGATGGACGGTGATACCAAACGTATTCCACCCTCCTCGCGTCTCCGTGGTTGATTCGTTGGTTGATTTCATGAAGTAGATCCTTCAATTCCTTTAACGTCACATCGTCGCGAACCTTGAAAAAATGTTGGTTACCACCGTTGAAGGATACATGAAAGTATACTTGAGCCATTTTTTCAGATCTACACCGTAAGAAATTAAAAACAATTCAATTAAAAACTCATTCAAACATTTCATCAAACACTTGTAGTGCAAATTATACATAAACCCTAAAGCTAAAAATTACAACATAAACATGCAAAGATTTAAACATTTAAGCAACATAAGTCATTTCCATGTAAACAATCTATCATTTCTTGCCAAAAAAATCAAAAATTAAACAAAGTCTAAAACTAAAAAAAAATTAAATTAAGATAATAAATGTAACATATAAGCATAAAATGACAATGAAATTGATTGTGGAAACTTACTTGTTATTGGAGTGTTGGTTGATTTGAGGTTGAAAATTTTGAGATTTTTGGAAGAGTTTTTAGAGTTTGAAGAGATGAAGTTGGAGGTTTTGGGTGCTGAGCTTCATAAGTACTGATCGCAACGGCATTTAGCTGCGGATGGGGACGGCGGCAACTAACTGCCGCCGGATCCTTCCCATCGGCAACAATCTGCCGCCGGGGTATAAACGTAAATTACTGGTGTGTTTTAGCATTCTTTGAAGTGGGAAAAACAATTTTCTTTTTTTCTTTCTTACATGTAGTTACACTTCCTCTAAAAAAAACATAACAGTTACACTTTATTTTACCAACAAAAAAAAAGTAGTTTCAGTTTATAATATAGAAATTCATAATGAAAATAATATTTCAATAAAATATTATTATTAATTTAAAAAACTCTTAACTCCAATTTTTGTTTTACACATTAAAACAACATTCAACCGGCGCTGCTCAGTAAATTATGGAGCACTTCATTAAGAAAATGCCAAAAGAAAAATTATACGATGATAATATTTTTGTAGCCTAGCTAATACAAGTTTTTTATATTTGTAAAATGTTTAATATGTAACATTAAAGCAGGTGTTCACTTTATAATTTTAGTACTATGCAAATGTGTAGTGGTAACTAAACTCTTGCTATATCACATCAGTGTATATGTGGTTTTATTTTTGGAGATATCAAAATTGATGTAGAAGTGTATAATTTATTTTGATATGTTCAGACTTTTTCATTAGAAAAGATTTTGTTTCTGAAATTGATTTTAACTTGAAGTATGGTTTGTAGCATTTGACTTTAAAAATGGTTTTTGCATTTAAATTTATCGTTTAATTTACTCTAACAGATATGTATTCGATCATAATCATCTTACATTCAATTCATTTTTATCTAAAATCACTTGTACAAAATCAGTTGTGTCAAAATCATTTTTTATCATCGCAAAAACAAAAGTACATATTTGTACTTAATCTGAACCAGAAAACTCATAGTTTATAGAGCATGCCAAGATTATGAGGAAAGCAAAACCATAGTGCTATAAAAAGAATGAAGCACGCTCTCTGTGTTTTTTTTGCTAAATATTTGTTTTTTGTTGCTGAATGCACGCGCTCATGATGTAGTGCAGAGAAGAATGTGAATAATATATTCTGAATAGGAAGGAACATTACATGAAATCCAAGGTAGCATCATCCAATTAATAATTGAACAACTAGAGATAATGTTACATTATGGTGCATTATAGAATTATTATGGAATGTATTAGTTGCCTTGTTTCTTGGGTTAGCACGTTTCCAAACACCTGTACCATTCTGTTTAATTCTATTAGCATATAGTAAATACCATTTTTAGTCCTTTAAGTTTGACAAGAATTCCGGATTAGTCCTTTAAGTTTTTTAAGTTTCAAATAGGTCCTTTAAGTTGTTAATTTAATGCACCTATTTGAAGTTTTTTAAGTTTTTAAGTTTCAAATAAGTCCTTAAAAGGGTAACGGTGTAATAAATTAACAACTTAAAGGACCTATTTGAAACTTAAAAACTTAAAGGACTAATCCGGTATTTTTGTCAAACTTAAAGCACTAAAAGAGGTATTTGGCCTATTATTTATATGAGTAGTATATGGAAATACTTCAATTCAATTTTGGATAATCAATCATTTTGACATCTAAATATATGAGTCATTGTTATTATAGTTTTTAGATATATCGAAGTTACATACACGTTTTTTAGTATCTTTTTAGTTAGTCATTTTAGTACTCAAATATCTTTTACTAGTCATAAGTGTATTTTTCGTTAATAAGTTTACTCCATAAAACTACAAAAAGAGACATTTGAAGCATTTGAAATCCTTAAAAAAAAAAAAAAGACATTGCAAGCATTTGAGATCCTTAAAAAAAGAGACATTTGAGATGAGATATATTTGCAATACATTTAAAGACTAAAATATTATTTACTATTTCTATATAGCAGAAAATATACATAATGATTGGAATCATCTTGAAGTTATCACATCATTGCACGATCTGAGGATGATGTTGGCTTAAACTTTTCCCAATCTTGTTAATTTGACTTTTCATTCTTTAAAGAAATTCCTCCCTTGTTAGTTAATTAAGGGTACCCCCTAAAAGCTATTTCGTGTCCTTTTTTTTTTACCAATTTGATTCCAAAAGCTGTCTCCAGCCATTTCATTTGTTTCTGAATATAACCAAGCATGGTTCATGAGTCAAAGTTCCTATATATACATAGTTGAATGAGCCAGTGTCATCATATTGATTTTTAGTAAAATTTGAATGATTAAAGACTATCAAGTTTTCGTTTTTTCCTTATAGTTTTAATTTCTAATCAGTAAATAAATGAATGAAGCATAATTCGTAGATATATTCTTAATTCACAAACTTTGAACAAAACTACTAGTATTGCTGCAACAATTTTGTCGGCATGTACAATTTGAAAGAGTGAACATTATTCCACTGATAAAGATTGTTACTTCTATTTACTAAATTTAGTTTATACGAATCATATGATTTTTCTTAACAAAAGTGAAACTACTACTCTATATGAAAAGCGTAAAGCAACATTTTTCCTGAATTTACCATTACCTGCGTTTATACTTTAAACTGTTGCCGTACATATATATAGACATGGAAGTAATTATAACAAATATTCTGTCAAAATAAAAAGTAACTATTATAATCATATGTTTTTTCTCTTGTTAGGACGTTTTTCTTTATAATTCAAACATCAAATTATTATAATTTAATATATAAGTGACTATATATTTTAATTCTATCAAAATATAACTCCCAAGTCTCCAAGGAGTTGGTCTAATAATAAAAGGACATATTTTAGCTTTAAAGATGGAAAATTCAAGTCTCACAGATCTTCTTAAAATGAGATAAATGTAAATACATTTTCTTTGAATGCGACAAAAGTGTTGCTTGCTGACAGTGTAATAGTATTTGGTCATCCCTTCTTCCTCTTATTGAGGTGACAACTTGGGTACCCATCAATAAAAGGTGGGTAACACAACCCATGCTGAGTTGGCACCAATCAAAGTTATTTGTTTGTTTTCTATTATTTTTAATGTTATATAAATACATTGTTTTGATTGGGCCAACTCAGCATGGGTAGTATTACCCACCTTTTATTGATGGGTAAACAAGAATTTCCCTCTTATTGATCCTACCGTTAGTTTTGCTTTGGTTGTGTTTGCTTCTTTACAATATCTAGTTGGCCAACAAAACAAATTTTTGGGGTGACTTTGTGAAGTATTTGAAAGCACTCATATAATAAGGTTTGAAACAATATTGTTGAATCTGTTTCGATGATTTGTGAACGGGCGAGCACTCTTTTCAATAGTTGGGTCAATGTCCAACTTATCAAGATCCATGTTCTTAATCAGACTCATCATCCTAAGACAGTTTCTTGACACAAACCAAATGCAGGTCACCATAATTGTAATGTGGATGCTCTTTCTTTCATGCGTTGAATAAAGTTGGTCTTGATATGTGCATTCAGGATGATGAGGATCATTTTGTGTTGGCTAAAACAGAGTAGTTATCACTGTTACTTGATGTTGATTTGAGAGAGGCACTCAAACTGTTGTCTGCTCTTCAATGGGTACGTGACCTTCAACTGACCAATGTGGATTTTGAGATGCACTCAATGGTGGTACTTAGTATCTATGGTCATACACTCGACGTCTTAGATTTTCATCAATTATTAATGGTTGTGGGCGTCTACTATCTTCTGATTTAACAACCTCTGATATAGTTTATTAAAAGACAAACTAAAGAAGTGGCTCATCGTTTAGCTAGGGTAGCTTTAGGTCATGGTAGTTTCCGTATTTTTTATTTAAATTTCATCTTATATCTCTACTCTTATTTTAAATGAAATATATTAAGTTTTCTTATAAAAAAAAAAAAATACTCCCTCCGTCCCATTATAAGCGAATCTTTTGTTCAATTCCCACATATTAAGAAAAAGTATATAAGTGAAAGAGAGAGAAAAATGATTTTGAGTGTCTTGTCAAATATTGATGTATTTCTCCTTATCATAAATGTAAAGTTCAATATATTGAATTGAGAGTGATGAAAGTAATATTAATTAGAGTTATAATTGAAAAAAATAATTAATATTGTATTGAAAAGTGAAAGGTATAAATTTTTTTAGGATAATATTTTTTTACAAATGACCCACTTATCATGGGACGGGGGAGTATGCGAGTATTCTTTGAGTGCGGTAGTCTTTCACTGCTTCCGACTAAAACATCATCCTCTTATTCTTATTTATCGATTTTGTCACCCAAATATCAATTTTTTTTCTCTTGCTGAAACTTTTCTTAGTAGTTCGTCAACTGTAATCGTTTGGTTTAATTAACTTCATTGATAATCAATATTAAATTAAAATCTTAGAAAATATCAAAAGAATATACAGTAGATATAGTACTTTGCATGAATTGATCGCTTAATTTATGCTTTTAATTAAATTTGACCCAATGAACACGGATTAATTTATATGGAGGAAAACATTATATCAAGTGTGAAACCCAATCTTGTACACATAATGGTGCTCATGATTTTGTCTTTCGAAAATGTTTGATCTCACAAAAGTTTTCTCGACAATCCATTCCAAAATGAATATCATTAGCCATTTACCCGTGATTTTTAACTTAAGTAGACAGTAAATTCTTTTCTTTCGTTAAATTTCGACTATCAATCTTCTAAAGAGACTTATTTAATTTGAAGAATGTGAACGTTGTTTATAAACTATATTTTTTTTTTCCTTTGTTGATATACTACATGGAAGGAGTATCTACCACACACCAAAAAAGAGATGCATATTAATGTGAACACAAAAAAATAAGTGAACAGTGTATCTCTCTTTCTTACACAAAAAACCTGAACGCATTTACTTCTGTAGATTCAATCAAATAAATTCCATTTCCCCAACTCCATCCATTAACATTCAATTCATGTACCAATTTCTCACATGCCACTCACGTGCACTCCCTCTCCTATGTTCTCAAAACAAAACCACACTTCAAACATTTTCATGCACAACAACACATCAACAACTTTTTCATCTCTCTCTCTCTCTCTCTAAGCTTCTTCTCTTCACAAAAACGTCGTCGTTATGGATAGTACATTTACACCACCGTCACCACACCGTTCATCTCCGTTACAAAACATAAGCCCTAGCATTCTCATCATCATAACAATCCTCGCCGTCACCGTCATCGTTTCTCTCTTAATCTGCTTCCTCCTCCGCCACCTCAACTGTCACCGTCTCCGCCGTGATCCACCTCAAACAACCACCGAACCTCCTCACAGTCACAGCCGCCGTATCTCTCCAGAAACAACACCTCCTTCCGTCATCGACTCACTCCCCTTATTCACATTCTCCTCCATTTCACGCCGTTCCTCCGCCGTCACCGCCGCTGACTGCGCCGTCTGTTTATCAAAGTTCCGTAACTCCGACCTTCTCCGTTCTCTTCCTCTCTGTTGCCACGCTTTCCATGCTGAATGCATTGACACATGGCTCCGTTCGAATCTTTCATGTCCGTTATGTCGCTCCAGCATTCTCCCTTCGGATTCTGATCTCGCGAAAGTCCTCCGATCAACTTCTTCAGACAGTTTCCGAGTTGATATAGGAAATATAAGCCGGCGTGGAAACAATCTTCACAACAATCCTGACGCCCACACCAACACCGGAGAAAATTCAAGGTCTTATTCCATTGGATCGTTTGAGTATTATGTAGTTGAGCCTTCAGAGGTTTCGTTTACGCAAGATCACCGGAGAAGTGTTTCCGATCAGAAGGACATTCACATCCCGGTATCGGAGGATTCATCTGTGATACATGAAAATACTATCGCCGGTGAAGTTGCTGGAAGTGGACATTGGTTGAAGGATTACGTGGACAGACTTTCAGCTTCGATTTCATCGCGAACGGCGTCGTTTCGGAGTTCTGGAAGATTCTTCGCCGGAGGAAGTAGTCGGAGGATTGAACCGGTTGATTATGATGTGGAAGGTAACAGAATTGGTGAAGAGATTAGTGAGATGTTTCGGTGGCTTTCAGGGGTATAATTGGTAAAGTACATTAACATTTAGGTTTATAAATTTCTATATAATTTTTTATTTTTAATCTTTGTAAACATTTGCTATTATGTTATTTGGCTTCACTTTTGATTTTCCTTTGAGGCTTTAGAACAAAATTAATGCAAACGACTAGAGGCATGGTAATTTTTGGATTTAGATCATGAATATTTTTAGGAATGTTTATGATAATAGGATCGTAATTAAATGAAAAGATACAAAGAGTTATAACATTGGATTTTGTAAAAAGACACACCAATTATGGGTAATTTTCTTTTTCTCTATACAAAAACATTATGGGTTATTTTTAGTAGTTTGTATTCTTTCTTGCCAATCATAATACTCCATGATTATGTTTTTTTTAACTAGAAATCTCTGCTCCGAACTAAATAGTACTCTAATGGATGATGATAAAGTTTCTCTTTAAAAGATAAACACTTCTCCATTTTTAATGCTACATTATAATGCACGCTTTTTAATTAAGTTGAAAGCGATACTTTGTCATCTCATAAAATGTTCTTGGGTATAATATGATTATGGTCAACTAAAATTTATCCTGTGTAAGTTGTAATATTTGTGTAATACTAGTACCACCTAATACATGTGTAATGCCACCAAATGAGTTTTTGTTTGTCAAACTCAAAATGTTACTACTACGTACTATTGAAAAAAAAAAAAAAATTTAGGAGTAACCAAGAAAAAGAAAAAAATATTTAGGTGAAAACAAATACGTGTCCAAAGTTGATTTGTATAAATGTTTGTTGTTAACCTGTTAATTTTTCATACACCCAAAAAAGTAGGAACCAAAATCTGAGCTCCTTTAACTTGTTAGAATATTGTTATAGTACTTCTATGAAAGGGTATTTTTGGATTTTAGAGGAAATGTGTTGTATGGACCACGAATGAAACTATGTATACTTACCTTATTATAGTGACATTAGTAAAAATCTTTGGCTTTCAAAGAGAAAAGAAAGAAAGGACATGCTTTGTTCGGTGATATTTTTCTTTTATTAAATTAATTAAAGCTATGTTCGGTGATTTATGCTATTTTTCGAGGATGATATAAATACGAGTAAAGCATAGGGGTTTCATGTAGGTGAGTGAAGAACGCATGGAATTCAATTAATGGTAACGCATTTACTGTTGTATTACCAACCATTTTAATGATAAAGGTCCTACTTCTGCCTCAATTTGAAGTCTTTTGTGACGATTATTAATGTTTATAGTAAATGAAAGGGAACAAGTTATTAATGATCACATATAACGTCATGTTGAGACTTTTTTGCAATATAGCAGGTCATGCTGAAACCGTTTTTGTCAATTTATTCATTTTCTGGAGAAAAATGAATGAATAAACAGAAAGTTTGTTTTTATTTTTGACAAAAAACAGAAGAGAGTTTGTTGTTGTATCATAAAAATTTAAAATGCAGTCAAAGATTCCACCAAAAAAAAATGCAGTCAAAGAAAAAGTTTGTTTTTGTTTTGCTTATGTGTACATGTTTCGTTTGTTAGTTAGCTAGAAATCATATACTTTTATTAATTTAAAGGATCGTTAGTGTTGTTAATTCGTTTTCTAATACTTAAAAAGAAAAAAACTCATTAATGATGTTGAGTTAAAAAATGAGCATGTATATTTATTAGAGATAAATCAAAATGGAGTTATTTCACAAAAAAATACGGAGTTAGAAAATGTAAAACACAACTAACATGAGTCTACCTGGAGTGGCAAGACTCCTACGATGTTGCAAATAAAAATTTAAATTTTAGTGAGATAACTACTCATGTTTAGTGTCCTACATATTTGTTTTGAATAAGATTAACTAGGTGGGAATATAACAACAAAATACCAATTTAATACTGATCAACACAAGAAATAATGGCTAAATTATACTATGGGTCTTTTAAGTTATTTAATTGTAACAAATTTGTCTTTAAGTTTTTTTCGTATCACTTTGGTCATTTATGTTAATTAATTGTAACAAGTTGGTCCTTTAAGTTTTTTCTGTACCGATTAGGTCCTTTAAGTTATTTAACCGTAACAATTTGGGGTATTTTAAATCTTAAAAATGTAAGTTATTTGGGGTCTAAAAGTTACAATTAAATAACTTAAAGGACCTATGCGTTACGAAAAATACTTAAAGAACTAACTTGTTACAATTAAATAACTTAAAGGACGTAAGTGGTACGAAAAAAACTTAAATGATCAATTTGTTACAATTAAATAACTTAAATGACTTATAGTGTAATTTAGCCAAAAATAATTTAATAATAGTCATACTCTCTCTAATCATATTTATAAGCAACTTTTACTTTTTTAATTCATTAAATACATGATGTATATGAAATATAATAGATACTACCCCCGTCCCTATATATATATATATATATATATATATATATATATATATATATATATATATATATATATATATATATATATATATATATATATATATATATAACCCTTTTGTCAAAATCACGTGAATTAAGAAAGTTACCAGTAGTATTAAATTTGTTTAAAATTACTAATATTTTTACAATTTTATCTTTAAAAGAGAGAATTAATTTATATTTTCAACATAGTATTTATTGTTAATTAAAAAAAATGCACAATAAATAGAGGTATGTTGTTAAAGAAATAATTAATATAATTGGAAATACCAAATGAGTCTTATAAAAAAGGACAAAAACTTTCTCAAAAGAGTTTTATAATTAAGGGCGGAGGTAGTACATCAGTTATTTAATGAATCTCAAAAAATAATGCTTATAAATGTGATTGAAGGGAGTACATAAATTCCAGACATATAACGAACTTTTTTGATATGCTTAAAAAGATACTAAATGATTTTATTAACAGGGGATCGAGTATTTTTTTCTTGTCATACATGTAAGAAACAATTGTTTATAAGTGATGAATATTTATTTTTTAAGGTAAAGATTAGACTGAAAATGCATCACATCTTAAACATTGACTTTTTAATTGAAGTAAAATTTAAATTAATAGTTAAAATTTTAATGAACAAACAAAACTAAACTGCTTAAGCAAGCCATTTTCGAATCATAGTTGAAATTTTTTTTTTTAAATCTGAAGTATTTGAATTTCACACATGACTGAAAAAACCTTTAGCGAATTCACGTTGAACTCCAAATTACAAGATTTTTCCTTTCTTTTGACAACCAAGAGTGTTAAGAATTATAATATTTTACATACATTTTTTGCTAAAACGTCACTTAATACACGATATAATTTAAAAAAAAAAAGACAAAAAGATGGTAATATCGTGTGTCTGTGTCTTTTATTCAACTTTAGTTTTATTGGTTCAAACAATAATAATTATTAATTGTATCAATTTTTCATATTTTTTTATTTCCATTTTCTAAACATGGCTCAGAAGGTATTACCAGAAACAAATGGCTCAAAAGGTTACTATAATAGTAGCATTTTCTTTTCTCATCTGCTAGCTATTATGAATCTTATGATGCTTTAGTCTGACTTGGAAAACCAATACTACATGTTTGTTCTTTTTCCTTTTAGATTGTCTAGGAATCCGGGGTTACTTGATGATACGGCAAACATAACTCACATAATATGCAATACTCAATCATAAGTTCAAAAAAGAATGAACTTTGATCCAAGAAAGTAGTACGCAGATAATTTGCTTTCTCCTCTTCACAAACACTCTTTTTGGTTGAAAATTAATACTATAGTACGATAAGATACAAATGATCACTATCTATATATGATTAATTAATGTTGAAAAGGTCTAATAAATAATGTTAGATCAGGTAATAAGAATCAAAATATAGCAAATATAAGGGTTTTAGAGTTAAATATGTTTATGGTCACTACAAATTTTGTTTTTTGTCTTTACAAAATAAAATCATACTTTTTAGTTATTGTGACATTTTTCTTTAGTAATTCTTGGGACCAAAAAATGCTGACGTAAAATTTTAGAGATACTTAAAATGTTGATGAAAATTTTACAATGACTAAAAATGTTGACGGAAAACTTTATAGGGACTAAAAATATGTGATTTTATTTTATAGGGACTAAAAACAAAATTCTGAATGACACATGAATGGTAAAAAAGTAAAAATATCAACTAAATAAGAATAAAAAACATATTGAACCCTAAATATAATATATTGAATTCACTTTGTGTGTGTGGGCAAAGTGATTTTAAAAACTAGAATTATACAAGCATTTGGATGATGTACCATTGCTAGCATGTTAAGAAAGAGCAATTTTCCCTATGTTAGGAGAGTTACATTATAGTCTACAATTCTAATTTCATTATTCAAATTCAAGCATATTTAATTTTTATAAAAAGAGTTGTCTTAATTAATGATTTCAATTGACTTCGATCATAAAGAGTTCTTAGTTTGATTTTTTTTTTTGGTGCAAATCTTAGTTTGATTTTATATATGATGATATAATTAATGATCTTTTCATTTAATAATAACAATTTTCACTTACATTTTTATACATTTTGGACCATACAGATTAATGATGGAGCTTGACTCAGATTCAACATATACGGACCAATGACTAAGTTTTATTTTTTAACACAACCAATGATTATAAATAAGTGAATGTTTATACTTTGTAATTATCCATAGCATGAAATAGAAGAAACCACATCATATTTCTCGTTCACATCATAATCTGTTGGAATTGATGAATAATAGCTACTCCACCATGAACTCACCAAGTTCATTCAACTATTTAAATGAGCTGATATTTTTATTTATTTATATGAGCTGATATTTGTTTTTCTTCCACATTGTATTCAAATCATGTAATGTGTAAGAGCAGAAGTACCATCTAGTCCTTTTGCTCGAAAGTAGGCTACATAATCAGCAACAGTAGTGTTGAAATATGTCTTGAATTAGTGTTGGGAAAATGTCTCACATCGGAGAATATGAAGAAATATGCAAAGACTTGGTCATATAATCATATCATATCATCACTGAGGTTGCTGAAGAGGATACCACTGCCGGTCTGTGGTGTAAGCTAGAGAGTCTATACATGACGAAGAGCTTAACCAACAAGTTGCTCTTGAAGCAACGTATGTTCAGTCTGCGTATGCAGGAATGTATGTCCCTGAGAGAACATCTAGATCAATTGAATTCGATATTATTAGATCTGCGTAATATTGATATTAAGATTGATGATGAGGATGCTGCCTTGATTCTATTAGTTTCTTTACCATTGTCATATGAGAACTTTAGGGAGTCTTTCATTAGTGGTAAAAATTCATTGTCTCTGGAAGAAGTTAGGTCTGCCCTTCACGGTAGAGAACTGCGACATAGCTATAGTGGCACTGTTTCAGATGGTCAGGCTGTTGGGCTAGTGGCAAACAACAATCATGGATATGGTAAATCAGGGGAAAATAAGTTCTTTAAGAAAACAAAACCGACTGATATTTGCAATTACTGTAAGGAGAACGGGCATTGGAAGAATGATTGTCCCAAGAAGAGACAGATGCAACAACAGAAGGTGTCAGGTATTGTCGTTGTTGCCGAGGATGGTACACATTCCGAAGAGGATATTGCCTTAGTTGCTGATGGTCACACACATTACGCCGATGTGTGGGTTCTGGATTCCGGAGCATCTTATCATATTTGTCCTAGAAGAGAATGGTTTTCAACCTATGAGCAGTTGGATGGTGGCACTATTGCTATGGGCAATAGTTCTGCCTGCAAGGTGGTTGAGATGGGCTCTATCAGGATTATGACTCATGATGGTAAATTTTGTACACTGAAAGAAGTTAGACATGTTCCACACATGACGAAGAATCTGATATCTCTGAGTCTTTTGGACAAGAAGGGGTTTAGTTTCAAAGGTGAAGGTGGAGTTATACATGTTTGCAAGAGTTCAAGAGGTGTGAAGCGGGGTACTATGTACTTTCTACAAGGTACTTATGTTAATCGATTATGCTGTTGTTGCTTCCTCCGAAATTGACCAAGAAGATATGACGAAGTTGTGGCATATGAGGCTTGGGCATATGAGTGAGAGGGGGATGCAAATTCTGGCTAAAGATGATCTTCTTTGTGGGCACAAGATAAAAGATCTTGGGTTCTTTGAACACTGTGTTTTTGGGAAACTACATCGCAACAAGTTTCCTAAAGCGATTCATAGAACAAAGGGCACACTAGATTACATCCACGCTGATTGTTGGGGGCCTTCACGTGTGGAGTCTTTGGGGGGTCACATGTACTTTCTGTCGCTGATTGATGATTATTCAAGGATGACTTGGATATTCATAATGATCGGGACTTCCATGGATAGGGAAAAGGATAAGATCAACAGGCCAACAGCCGCCCCCTTGGTCAAGCTTTGATGTAAGAGAAATAAATATCACTATTTATAGAACTTCACATTTTCCTTATCTTCATTATTGTGGCTGTAGATTTGAGTTAGAATCTCCTTATGAATATATGTGTGGGAGAAAAAAAACTCATTAATAAACATAATCAAGCTTATTTAATTTTTATAAACAGAGTTATGTTAATGGTTTCCATTTAGTGAAATCATATTAATAGGATTCAAATCCAATTCTTATACATGTACCGTATATTACTTTGTATCAATATGATCAATGATGTTTTCATTTAAGAATAACAATAACTAATTTTTGCTTAAATTTTTATACATTTTTGGACCATGCTGATTAACAAAGCTCAATTCAATTTCAACATAGATTACTTTTGTCTTTCTGGCCCAACGTTCGAAAGATTGTAGAATACCGACCAATGATAATAAGTTCCCTAGAGCAATTTAGTCGAAGCAAGTTTTACTAGGAAAAAATTGATCTTGTTAAAGTTTGAAAATAAGATAGATTAGGCAATTACTTCACAAGTAATTGACTAGTTAGGTAACTAACTAATTGTTTTTGACAGTTATGATAGTTAGTTGTAGATGGTTAACTGACTATAGATGGATTTGTATAGTATTATGCATAGTATAAATAAGTGTGAGATCACAAAGTACAATCCAGATTTGTGAATACCAACTTTCTCTCTATTCAACATCTTGTTCATAAAAGATTTCTCTGCTATTCTTTCATCTATGGAGGTTGAGTGTTATCTCTTTACAGATCTAACATAAGCCACCTTTGTTTTCAATAAGTGAATGTTTATACTTTGTAATTCATCCATAGCATAAAATAGAAACCACATCATATTTCTAGTTCATGTCATAATCTTGTGGAATTGATGAATAAGTACATCACAACCAACAAATCAAGTTCATTCAATTATTTGTATTATGAGCTAACATTTTTTCTTCCACATTGTCCAGTTCAAATCTTGTAATGTGTAAGAGCAGAAGTACCATCTAATCCTTTTTCTGCAAAGTAGGCTACATAGTCAGCAGCTGTGGTTTCTCTGTATTTAGGAGGATTGTCTTCTGATAATAGTTCCTTCATAGGTCCATAGAGCTTTGAGGATGACCTATTACCTGTGGAGAAAAAGCATGCTACAGATATTCTTGGACCAATTTTATTCGCAAGTACTTTGTGTTCAACACTCTTGAATCTGTCATTTGTTACAAGCTACAAGATAAACAAACAATTAATTTGCTATATAGCAAAAAAAAACTACTATATGTTTACATCTATCGTATAACCTTACGATTAATATCTTAATAACCAAATCGGAGATCGAACTGATGAAACCTCTAGGTCATTGTTTATTTGGTTCAACCATGGTTGAACTTTGAACCGGATGAAAATATTGCTAAAAAGGTAAAAATATAAAAAAATGTAAATAAGGAAAAGTGGTTGAAGCAGTTGAACCTGGTTCCATCCCAGTTCAGTTCAGTTTAACTAGATTGTAATGTAATTAGGATGATAAGATATTACATTTTGGCATAGGAAGATGCAGACCCTCCAAGTTATGAAGTGTTCTATCTATGTAATTGGAATTTTATCCATATTTCTTAGTACTAATAGGTACATCAAATCAGATGGAAGATAAGATATTACAATTTTGGTTGGTTCTAACTCAACCATCAAAGCATTATTCGGCTTGTAAGGTGAGGATGCCTCCTACTTATAAACATATTTTCTGACAATAACTCATTAAATGTTGGACTCTTAACACACGCTTCTTACGCCCATGATTAAACATCTAGAGAGCAACCGGATAGCATGTATCGCAATGGATCTTGGATAGACTCTTATACTATCTTGGAATTTGGATTGAGCTAATTCAATTCTAATAAAACCTGCTTGCATGGTTAAACATGCCTTCTACTTATAAACAAATTTTCATATCATATTTTATCCAATATAGGAATCTTAACATAATACATATAATATACTTGAAACCAATTTAAAAATGCAGGAGATTTGATTAATTACAAAATCCAAAACAGAACCATCATAAATTAGATTATCCATTTTAGTTTGCATGGTTTGTCCTAAGTAGCTTTGGTGTCTGTTTTACAGATTAGTTAGTGCAGGACACATTCTGATTGCTCAATAAGTGGCATTTTAATTTTTTTCTTTCATTATGGAAAATATACACATAAGGACACAGAAAACTTGCCTGCAGAAGATCACCAACATTAACTATAAGAGCTCCAGATACAGGAGTTATATCAATCCATTTATCTTCATAAAGAACTTGGAGGCCACCAATATGGTCTTGGAGAAGCACTGTGAGAAAACCATGGTCTGAATGTTTGGCTGTTCCCACAGTCAAATCTGGTTCAGGGCAAGAAGGATAATAATGGCAAAGAGCAAATAGCCCTTGAGCACAATCCATATCTTTTAGATGATTTGGACTCAGACCTAAAGCTTCTGATAACAACTCAAACAGTACAGTCCCTAGATTCATCATGTGTTTTCCATATTCTAGCAGTATATCTCTGCAACGAAAAATAGCCAATTAGAAGAAAAAAAAATTAAGGATTAAATTCAATTTCAGACCTTCAATAATTTCTATCAGTTGGTTTTTTATAATTGTTTTGGTCTTAGCCCTCCAATTTTTAGCGAAAATGGTTGTGGTTATCCTGAGTCCGTCTAAGAGATAAGTACAATCCGACTACAGATTGTTTCAACTAAGATTCAAACTTTGATTAAATTGATTTATATATTAATATTTGTTTTTGTATCAAAAGAATGATACCAAAGCAGTTTCACCAATTAATCAATGCATCTTAAAATTTGTGTTTTTTTCTTGTTATAATTGAGACAATAAATCTTAAATAAGACAAGATCAGACAGAGAATGTAATATGCAGAAGGATAAGTTTGAGTTAACTTATGAAACACTTATACAGACACGGACACAACACTGATGCTGACACCTATAATAATTTGAAAAAAAAAATTGTATAATTAAATGCAATTAATCACACACCGAAGACACCCTTAATCTGAAGTGTGTCCGTGCTACAAACAGATTACAGAATAACCAAAGTTCAAGGAGCACATAAATTTTATACACATGCATACAAATGTACTAGTACCTGCATACCACAGGAATCTCTTCTGGTTTGAGAGTATCAGGTGGAGCCAAGTAACACGCAAAAGTATCCCTCCAATTGAGTGCTGGTGGGCTATAAATATCATAATTGCTATTGTAAATAAAGGATCTATTCATATCTCTTGTATACAATTCTTTTTTGACTTCTGTGTCTTGTTCATAAAACCTCTTCACCCCATTTTTCAACTCCTCAAGAACACTCCATGGGATTCCATGATTAACAACCTGAAAAAAACCTAATGTTTCACATGCTTCCTTGACTTTCTCAACTATCTCTTGGTGAATACTTGGATCTTTATTATCAATATCTACAAGATCTATGACAGGAATAACATGGCTTGTGTTGTTGGCTTTCTCATATTTGTCAGGTTGACAATGGAATATCTCAGGTATCTTCTTAAGTCCTCCATCAACAAGTCCTTTCACACCAGCTTTTGTTTCATCAAATGCTTTGCGTTCATTCATTATAGAATCAAGGTTAGGCTTGGTTGTATCAGTGGTTCCCATTTTTCTTATGCTTCTAGTGGTTCTGGAGTGAGTAGAAGTAGCAAGAATTATATTATATATGGCACACCAAAGACAAAGAGTTACGTATATAAACAAGTATGTGGACTCAAATCGTTAATGAGTTACAATTATGGTAGAAATCATGGAGAGCTACGAAGCATTGACATAGACACGGACAACAGTTTTAACACTGAAACGTCGCTACCATTATTAATTTGTGAAGGTGAAAAATTTGAATGCAATCTCTTGTGTCAGTATAGGACAAAGACATATGTAAGATATTGATCTTAAATATTGATGTTATATAGATCGAGAGTTTCTGAATTCGATAAATAGTTTTTGATCAAATTTACTCGACATAACTTCATATTTTCATAGCATTTTTTGTTGAGAATGAAGGGTTATTAAGAAAATAAAATAGAGTTACTCAAAGTAAAATTAAGACTAAATTACACCATAACTCTTTTAAGTTATTTAATTGTAATAAATTGGTCCTTTAAGTTTTTTTCGTACCATTTATGTGCTTTAAGTTATTTAATTGTAACAAGTTGGTCATTTAAATATTTTTTGTAACGCTTAGGTTCTTTAAGTTATATAATTGTAACTTTTAGATCCTAAATAACTTACATTTTTAAGATCTAAAATACACCAAATTGTTATAGTTAAATAATTTAAAGGACTTAATTGGTACAAAAAAAACTTAAAGGACCAACTTGTTACAATTAATTAACATAAAGAACCTAAGTGGTACGAAAGAAACCTAAAGGACCAATTTGTTACAAAAGGACCTTTGTGTAATTTTGCCTAAAATTAAAAACTTCACAATCTATATTTTATAGAATATTGATTAGTTAACCAAGCCCATTAGACATTGGTATGAATTGTTTTCTCCATGAAAATTTGTTATTAGTTTACAGCTTATAAGTGAAATTTTTTTATGCTTGTGAAAGGAAAACCAAAAACAGAACTCACCTAGACACCTACCAATATATGTTTGAGAACAATTATTCTAAATGACAAAATTAAATTGTTTAGTCAAAAGATTTATTTTATGATTGAGACTTCCATGGATAGGGAAGAAGATAAGATCAACAGCCGCCTCCAAAAGATCTCATAGAACTTCACATTTTCCTTATCTTCAATATTGCGGCTGTAGATTTTTGAGTTAAAACCTCTTTATGAAAACAAAGCATAATAAATATGAATATATGGGACAAAAAACTCATTAATAGTGAGTGGCTGACACCTCGGACACTCCTCGGATTAGGTGTGTCCCGGTGTTGGACACGCGTCGGTGTCCGACACCGACACGACACCTATAATTACACTGAATAATGTCATTTTCTTAAATTATTATTGGTGTCGGCGTGTCGGTGTCCGTGTCGTGTCCAATGTCCGTGCTTCGTGGGTTGCTTTATTACTAACATGTGAAGAAAGAACATTTCTCCAGAGTGCTAGGAAAGTTACATCGCATAATGCAACTCTTTTGTATAGACAGATTGTGCAATTCTAATTTCATGAATCAAGCTTATTTAACTTTTATAAATAGAGTTATGTTAGTGTTTTCATTAGCTGCAACCATAATAATAGGATTCAAATCCAATAATTACATATGTATATGTGAATGGAGTACTTTGTATCAATATGATCAATGATCTTTTCAAATAATAATAGCAATAACAGTTTTTCACTAAAGTTTTATACATTTTGGATCATGCTGATTAACAACGGAGATCGATTCAGTTTTAAAATAGTCTGCTTTTTTCTTTCTGGCTCGACATTTCGAAAGATTGTAGAATACAGGCCAATGATGATATGTTACCAAGAGCACTCGAGTTAAATCAAGTCTACTAGGAAACAATGATCAAACATAAGCAAACAACAGTTATCTTTCAGTTAAAGACGAATCGTTTGGTAGAATTCGAACTCAAGTTCTAGCTCAAACAATCTTTTGCCACACTTTACTTAGCTTCGAACCGAACTCTGAATTATCAGCAAATTCTTTCCCTCAAAACCAGAGGGCTATAACAGAAAAAATGACATTTTTTTCAATAAGTGAATGTTTATAATTAATAATTCATCCAAAGCATGAAACAGAAAGCACATGATATTTCTAGTTCATTCACAAAAATCATTCAATTATTTATACTTCGCAACTACACAACCACCAAGTCACCAAGGTCGTTCAATTATTTATATGAACTTTTACTTTTTTCTGCCACATTGCCTAGGTGACAAATCTTGTAATGTGTAAGAGCAGAAGTACCATCTAGTCCTTTTTCTTCGAAGTAAGCTACGTAATCAGAAACTGTGGTTTCTCTATATTTGGGAGGATTGTCTTCTGATAATAGTTCCTTTATAGGTCCATAGAGCTTTGAGGATGACCTAAGACCTGTGCAGAAAAAGCATGCCACAGATATTCTTGGGCCAACTTGATTTGCAACTACTCTGTGCTCAACACTCTTGAATCTATCATTTGTTATAAGCTACAAGGTAAACAAAGTAATAATTAGTAATATGCTTACATCTTCTATTGATACTTCCAATTAAAATCTTAAAATCCAAACCGGAGATCGAACTGATGAAACCTCTAGGTCATCGTTTAATTGGTATTCAACTGAACCGAATGACAAATAATACTGAAAAAAGTAAAACATATCAAATAAATAATGTATAAAAGGAAAAGAGGTTGAACCCGTTGAACGCAGTTCCCTCCCAGTTGAACTGGTTGGTACCTACTCCCTCCATAACAAAATATAAGCAAAATTCAACCATTTCAGTTGTAACTAATTATAAGCAAAATTGACTTTTTTTGTCATATTTAAGGATAATATACCTGAAATACCCTTACTTTAATTTTTTAAATGCACACACGTTTAACAACAACACCATGAAAAAATACTACTGTACACCACAATTAATGAGGGCAAAATAGGTTATTTAACTTAAATTAAATAACGCAAATCACATTCCTTAAAAAATGTGAATTGGTCAAATTTGCTTATAAAAAGTTATGGAGGGAGTAGTTCAATCGTTTGAATCAGGCGATTTAATCCAATTTTTAAAACATTGCTTCAATACAAAGAAAAACAAACAAGTAGTACATCATTAGGTTAACTCTATCATACTAATCGGAGAAACATGGCATTTTGGCTATAAATAAAAAGAGGCTTAGAGAGGGAAAACTAGTTTGTCAATTGTGAAAGAATTAGGCCTTATTGGCAAAGGAATGTGCAGAACCTCCAACTTATGCAGTTTTCAATATTTGTATTAAAGAGACCAGTTCCTATCAGTTTGAGGGATATAGTTTATGTGGAACTAGTCAAATTACTACTAAAATAAGCAATAATAGAAGGCACAAAAGACATAACATAACACCTCAAATGCAAGAGACTTGATTAATTAGTCTAGCTCTTAATATACATCAAATGGCTATGAGCTAGATAGAAAAGAGATTCCTGTGAGTTATTTAGAATGACCTTAGATAGATAAATTAGATTAGTCATTTCAGGTTGCTTAATGTGTCCTATTTTATTACCTTTGGTCTGTTTTACTCAGTGCAAAACACATTATGATTGCACAATATGTACCATGTTCATTTTTGTCCTTTTTGGTACGTTACTAACAGTTTATGGAAATATAAACATAAGAGTACATAAAACTTGCCTGCAAAAGATCTCCGACATTAACTATGAGAGCTCCAGGTACAGGTGTTATATCAATCCATTTATCTTCATAAAGAACTTGGAGACCACCAATATGGTCTTGTAGAAGCACTGTGAGGAAATCATTGTCAGAATGCTTTGTTGTTCCCACTGTCAATTCTGGTTCAGGACAAGGAGGATAGTAATGGCAAAGAGCAATTAGCCCTTCAGCACAATCCATATCTTTCAAATGGTTTGGATTCAAACCTAAAGCTTCTGACAACAATTCAAATAATAAAGTCCCAAGATTCATCATGTATTTCCCATATTGTAACAGTATATCTCTGCAAGAATAAGTAGTCAATCAGAGAGAAAAAAAATTGTGCATTAAATTCAATTTCATACTTTTCATAGTTTGTATCAGTTGGTTTTTATACTACTATATGTGATCTGTATCCTATAAATAGACCACCTTTCCTGCGAAAGAGATGCATTTCTAGTAAATATGAAAAGGATATAGAAAAGCTATTTCATTTATAAATATTAAAATAAGGATATCAAAGCAATTTCACCAATGAAAACACATATCATACATAGTATATATGACAGGATTAGAGATATTAGAAAAAGGCTAAGCTTGAGTATGAATTAAATAGGCAGCGGAGTATTGAAAGAGTTAGAATGACCTAGCTGCGAATTTCAGTCCTTGTTACTTCGATTAGACAAAAAAAAATGTGGCTAAATTTGAGTACCTTAACTTAAGTCCTATGAAACACCAACATTGGAGACGATTTTGATACTAACATGTCAACGCCAGTAAAAGTTTGAAAAAATTGTATAAATGAATGTAACCATGTGTATTATTATCGTGTCAGAGTCCGATGACACTGTTTATAATATAGTGAACTAAAGAAGAGAACAAAACAACAAAGGCGACTAAAGTTTCATTAGAATGAGCAAAAACTTCAGGATACAAATATCACTCTAAGAATATATAGTGAAATATAAATAAACTAAACTACCCTTAGCCGAATTATAACAAAAGGCCCATTACATATTATTTAACAGACACAAACATGTGTAATTATACACTCAACACACATCCAATCTGAAATTTCAGTGCTACAAATGATATTAATAACCAAATTTCAAGGAGCAAATAAATTTTACACATGCATATACATACCTGCACACCACAGGAAACTCTTCTGGTTTGAGCGTATCAGGTGGAGCCAAGTAACACATAAAACTATCCCTCCAGTTGAGTGCTGGTGAGCTATAAATATCAAAATTACTATTATAAACAAAGGATCTATTCCTATCTCTAGTATACAATTCTTTTTTGACTTCTGTGTCCTGCTCATAAAACCTCTTAACTCTATCTTTCAACTCCTCAAGAACACTCAAAGGGATTCCATGATTAACAACTTGAAAAAAACCCCATGTTTCACATGCTTCCTTGATTTTGTCAACAATCCCTTGATGGATACTTGGATCTTTGTTATCAATATCTTTAAGGTCTATGACTGGAATAACATGGCTTGTGTTGTTGGCTTTCTCATATTTATCATGTTGATGATGGAACAAGCTTGGGATCTTCTTAAGTCCTCCATCAAAAAGTCCTTTTACACCTGCTTTTGTTTCATCAAATTCTTTGCGTTGATTCAATATAGAATCAAGGTTAAGCTTGGTTGTACTTGTAGTTCCCATTTTTCTTATGTTTTTAGTGGTTCGGGAGCTAGATATGGTAACTAGAAGAGTGAGTAGAAAAAGCTAAAATTTATATTCTTTGTGACACCTAAGAGTTACGTATTCAAAGTGAAATAATTTACACTTAACATTAAATTGATAGAGAGCTATGAAACAATAACACAAACACGATACCACAACAACGGTGTTATATTTAGTTTGAAAGTATCCAAATATCCTGGTTTTTTTTATTGAAAATAAAAGGGTTAAGAAAAAACATGTAAAAATAAAAACTTGACAATTTTTGTATAGAAAATTGATTAGTTAATCACACCCATTAGATATTGGTCTAAATTTAGAGCTTTAAAAAAGATCAAAAC
Organism: Medicago ruthenica; assembly: GCA_018208015.1. Taxonomy (NCBI): domain Eukaryota; kingdom Viridiplantae; phylum Streptophyta; class Magnoliopsida; order Fabales; family Fabaceae; genus Medicago; species Medicago ruthenica. The sequence goes on from CM031378.1 coordinate 10,516,123, forward strand.
TGCAATTAAATCTTACATCTATTATTAAACCTTCCAATTAATATCTCAAAAATCAAACTAAAAATCAAAACAATCAGACCTCTAGAATATAGTTTAATATTGGTTTTATCTCAATCAATCCAAGTGATAAATAATAAAAAGTATAAAAGAATCAAATAAATAATGTTAAAAAAGAAAAACGGTTGAACCAATTGCGGCAGAAAGCGGCTCAACCCGCAGTTGGTTCAACCGGTTCCATCCTAGTTAAATTCATTATAATCAGATTACAATGTAATCAACATCAAACCAACCGATGAACTGGTTCAATAGGTTGAAATTGTTGGTTCAATATAATTTGATTTGTAAGTAAGACGTTGCTCAAACTACAACCACTAAAAACAAAAAAGTAAGACCTCATTAGGTCGATTGACGATGGCCTAAGACCTGGGGAGAAAAAGCATGCAACGTATATTCTTAGACCAATTTGATTTGCAACTACTCTGTGTTCAACAAAGTACAAGAGCAATGAAATTGTGAGTACAGGTGCGATGAAATGGAGCAAGAAGTAAAGAAAAAGAAGAGTTCAACCTAGGTCTCACTTGTGAAGGATTGATGGATATTTATAGGGAGGATTTTGGGACACATGAATGTATAGAGTGTGAGAGACCATTAAATAGAGTTAAAAAAACATGGTAAAGTGGTCTGACCAATCAATGAAGCTGGTCTGACCAAAGAAAAAAACGTGTTCAATGAGTAACTCTTGCTGAGCAAGTCACCGTCCAAACTCTGAGCTAATTCAGATTATATAATCCGAACTCATCCCAAAAATATTCGGTTTATATAATCCGAACTAGAGGAACCGGACGAAGAAATTAGATTAGCTGATCTGTGATTTGTTATGTTTTGTTTTATTACAAGTTTTACGTTGTTGAATAATGTCATTTAATGTATTTGCCACAAACCAAATGTTTGAATGGTTTGTGGTGTGTTAAACGAGTTTTAAATGCTAAACATGTTTCCTTTGACCCAATTTACATTATTGGAAATTTTTATGGCTATAAATAGTCTTACATCCTTCAACATTTTCATTCATTTGTCACTTGCCATCCATTCTAAAATTTTCTTTTCTTTTTTTTTTGGTTTTGAGTAGTTTATGATATCATGGTCATTGTTGCCCATTAGTATAATACTTGTAATTGATTTACAGTTTATATGGGGATTGTATAATGGTCAACATAAATCTTTGATATCAATTTACATAGTCATTTTTTGGGTTTCATCCGGTTTCGGATTATATATGTTGAAATGTTGTACGCGTGAGAAACCAATAGGTTGGGAAAAGTAATAGAAAAAAGAATCAAGTTTGATCCATGAAAGAGTGAAACGTGTACGCAGATAATTTGCTTTCTCCGTAGATTTATTAGGTGATAACTCCTCAATATGGGACTCGCAATAACGCACCATTACTATTTGATGTATATTGCATCTTCTTCACCTATGTAATACATCCACACATGTTTTCCCTTGATTCTCACCTCATCCCTTTCTCTCAACTATCGGTTATAATTGTGAAATTATTGTATCATTGAGTGTTTGTTTTGGTGTACTTTAATTTGCTGCATTATTATTAGCCCATCCGTTAGCTAATTCCTTGCATCACTTGATTGCACAATGCTCGCAAGTATATACATGTATAAATTTAAAAACTAACAATTTCCCAGTTTCTTGACAATACCATGACCATGTCCATGGCATAGTACTATCTTTCTTTTTTTTTTTTTTTTTTATAGTGGACGTGATACCATCTTGGCATTATGTTTAGAGGAGTGGAATTATATAGAAGAAAGATAGCTATTGATTTTGAAAATTTATTTCTCCAACAAAAAGAAGACAAAGACTTGAAGAATGTTGCAATCACATATACAACAATTAAGAAATAGAGATATAAGAAAACCATTTATTTCATTATTGTCATAGTTATCAGGTAAATTTTTCTTATTTTTTACAACATTTATTTTTTAAAATTGGAAATCCATCCTCAAACATTCAAGTACATATACTTATGGAAATCTCTCTTGGCCGATAAGAATTCTAGTTGGCTTCAAAAAATGTATAGAGCCTACATCTGTTATACATCATAACAGATGTTTTGAGCGGTTTATGATATATTTTTTATCATAAGATTTTAACAAATAATTAAAATTGTATATTAGGAACCTTAATATATCGATTAAATCAACAATTTGTCCTCATAATTGAAGGGGTCGAGCATTTACTCTCATGAATTATGTGAATAGGCAAAAAAAAAGACTCGTTTTGAATGACGTCGGACAACGCTAAGTGGTGTGGCACGTACATTAATTGCTTACATGACACTATAAAATTGGTTTAAAAAGTTGGGCAAAATTTTACTAATAACTACAAAATTGGTTTCAAAATTCAGGCAAACTAGTCCTTATTAGGTGACCATGTGTTGGCCGGCAAATGGTCTTGCCACGTAAGCAGTTAACGTGCAAGTCAAACCATCTAATGAAGTGAGCTAAAAAAGGATAGTGTTGCCATGTATTCAAAATCATGATCTTTTTTACCTATTGACAAAATTTAGGGAGTAAATGTCCGAGCCCTACAATTTTGGAGGGCAAATTGAAAATTTACTCATAATATATCTATCAAATACTTTACATTCACTTCATTATGTTATATGTAAACCAAAGAATTACACATAGTACAAATACAAACTTGACACTTTATATACATCGAGGATTATATATCCTACGTCGAGGCTTTCATTGATAGGGGAAAATATAAGGTAACAATAGCCCATAAACATTTACAAAATTTTGAAGATAAATGCCACAAAAATAAGAGTGGTGTTATATATCGCGAGAGACAATCTTACGAATAGATCACGAACACAATGTTTTGTAATATTTAACTTCTATATGAGCAGTGTTATTCGTAGCGAAAAAAACATATCAAATCTGTCACAAAGCATTTGAATCGTTGGATGGATGACTCTCTTTCTGCATTGGTTTATGGTCAAAATTGGATTGATCAATGTCACTGACATTGACCAATCCAATTATGACACGTAAACCAATGCAATTATTTTTTCTATATTTTTCACATATTTTTATGTTAGAAAAATTATATTGTCACATGTCATACTTGAATTGACCAATATTATGTGGCATTATATCATAGAAGTGCAATCCATGTTGAATTTGTAGTTTTGATCCAATCGATTAGTTTGACCCATTAATATTATTAATAATATTATTTCTATCTGCATTCATAATAATGATAAAAATAATACGAAAAAGGACAAGGACAGCTTAGTGCTTTGACTTTTTTTTCCACTTTTGAGCATGAGTCTCTACACTACATATTTTGCTTGCCAAGGAAGTCTCCCGTGCGCGCCCTTCATGGGTTGCGTACGGTGCGAGACAAGTTTTTTTTTTTCCAGCAAAATAAAAAAATAATAGTTTTTTTTTTCCAGCAAAATAAAAAATAATTTTTTTATTTACAATTTTTAAAACTTTAAACCTTTCTAAAATTTAATTTCCTTTTATATTCAATCGTCCTTTAATTATTTTTTTGGTATCGCTTTGGTCCATAATTAATAAAAAGTCTGTTTGAGTCCTTTAATTTCATCTCTGTTACACTTTTTGGTCAAGTTACATTCCTTTTGGTGGATGAAGACAACTAACATTAATGTTCGTTTAGATTCTCATTTGTGGTGATCGAGCCCTTTTGTTTGTATGGGCATCGGCTAATCCATTTTGGTTTTGTTTTCCTTGTGACTTGTTTCGGTATAAACTTTTGAGCACCTTTTCGGCACACCTTGTGCTAATTTGGTGTCTCCTTTTGTCGTAATATATTTCATTTTTGTTTGTCAAAAAAAAATTTCTCCATAAAAAATGAGCTCAAAATTTTATTTTTAGATTTAATTTTTCATTACTTATATTTCAAAATTTTACGTTTAAAAAAAATTCACATTTAATTCTTTAGATGTTAAAAAACTATAATTTTTTGTAAAAGAGTTTATAAAAATGTTCGTGACATGTCTGTAAAAAATATTTTAAAAGTTTAATCATAATATACAATTTTTAATTTAATAGGAGCTAAAATTACATGTTGAAAAAATTTATAGGGACCAAGACAGTTTTTCTTATGAGGACTAAAAATGAAATTCGCTATATTTATTTTGACAAAAAACTTATTTAACCCATTATAAAATTCATAAATTATTAATACTTGTTCAATTATTTAAAAGAAATTAATTGAAATATAAATTATACTACTCCGATCTAAATTATAAAAAAAATAGACTTTTTAGATTCATTCAATAAATGACGTATATGATATTCTCTCTGCTCCTTTTTAAAAATCACTTTTTGACATTTTACACAAAATCAAGACAATCAATAAATATTACTACTTTAATACAATAATTTATCTTTTTTAATAATAGTCTCGTTCATTTCATATCTTATTTCATATATATTTTTCACTGTAATAGATAATTAAGGGTAATATTGGTAAAATAATATTTAATATTGCATTGAACTTTGAAATTGACGACTAAATAGAAACATAACGTTTTTACAAAAGAGACACTTAAAAAAGAACGGAATGATAATCTTACCAAGACTAACTTCTGTTCTGTTGGAATATACTTAAGAACTAAGATTCTTATGTATGATAATCTTATCAAGACTAACTTCCATTTTATGCGAATTTTTGTAAGAACTAATATTCTTACATATGATAGTCTTACTGAGACTAACTTCTGTTCTATGCGAATCTTGTTAAGACTAAGATGCTTATCTATGACAATCTTAGTAAGACTAATTTCCGTTCTATGTGAATCTTCCTAAGAACCAAGATTCTTACCTATGACAACCTAACTAAGACTAACTTACGATCTATGACTATCTAACCAAGACTAACTTCCGTTTTATGACAATCTTCGACTTTTAGTCCCAAAAGATTCTTTAAATATGAATTTTTACCTTTATGGCGGTTAAAAATTCATATTTATTTCATATTTTGTTAAAAAATTCTAATTTCTTTTGGGAGAGATGTTTATAAGATTGTGTGTTTCTCCCTATCTATCACACAATCTTAAGAAATCCATCAAAATCCAATTTATTAAACAATCATCTGAAATTTGATTGATTTTGATACCACGAGACTTTTTTTAAGTGATGAAAATTCTTGATTGAATATCAATTTTTTTTTTAAATAACAAATAGTCTCGATTGAATACCACAAGACTTTTTTTAAGTTGCAAAAAGTCTTTATAGAATACCACAAAACTTTTTCATAATAAAAAGTCTTTTAAAATCTCTTAGAATCCTCATCCAATACACCCATGTGTATAATAGAGATAAACATGCACGTTAGTGCCCACCTTTCTGCTAGTCAAAATAAAATTGGATTTTTAAAATAATTTAGTTTATCTACAAACAACTATATAAAAAAAAATTTGTTACAAAATCATCTGAATCTTTCGATAGTTATTTTCTCTCTCCTTTAAGTAAGATTTTTTGTTACAAAAAGGTAAAAATATATTGATGTGTCAAATGATTGGTATGGAGCAAAATTGTGTTTTTTGCTGTTCATTAACCATCATAATTAGATAATAGAACGAGAATAGAACATCATAAAACTAGAAAGAGAATAGAGCATCATAAAACTTATTTTTAGTAAATGTAAATTAAATATATGACTCATTTGTTATCTATATTTTAATTACAATCTAATTTAATATTTGGTTAAATATGTTTTTGCTCCCTATAAATATATCAACTTTTCATTTTAGTCCCTCTAAAATTTTCCTTTGACTTTTAGTTCGTATAAAATTTTCAATTACCACTTTTGGTCCTTACTTTTAATTCAACTCATATTTGACTTTTGTGTTTTTTAATGAAATTGTGCAAAATGTATAGAATATTATAAAAAAATAGATCTTTCAAGTATTTTATGATGAAATTCATTATTTGATATTATCATTTATTATTTTTTACGCTAAAATATAGTGAAAGTAGGTTATACAATTTTTTTTAGAAAATAAAAAAGTTGAGTATTTTTTATGAAAAAAATACGAGGACTCGTCATTTAGTCATTTAATATAAAAAAATAGAAAAATAATTTGGGTAACCCAATAACCAACCCAACCCAAACCGAAATTAGTGGGTTTGCCCAAACCGGTCCAAAAGTCTAACGGGTGGTTAATTTACCTCACCCAACGGGAGTACCTTATATGGTTCGGGTCTTGGGTTTGGCCAAACCTAACCCAAACCGACCCATGTACACCCCTAAAATGTATATCATTTAGTGAAATACACTTTTTTTATTTAGTGAAATACACTTAATAAATTATAGTATGATCAAGTAAATTTTGTTTTGCAATTGAAATAAAATTGGATAAAATGAAGGGAGAGACTCATATTTAAGTCAACTCATATTTAACTTTTGTGTTTTTTAATGAAATTGTGCAAAAATGTGTAGAATATTATAAACATCTCTCCCAAAAGAAATTAGAATTTTTTAACAAAATATGAATTAAATATGAATTTTTAACCGCCATAAAGGTAAAAATTCATATTTAAAGAATCTTTTGGGACTAAAAGTCGAAGATTGTCATAAAACGGAAGTTAGTCTTGGTTAGATAGTCATAGAACGTAAGTTAGTCTTAGTTAGGTTGTCATAGGTAAGAATCTTGGTTCTTAGGAAGATTCACATAGAACGGAAATTAGTCTTACTAAGATTGTCATAGATAAGCATCTTAGTCTTAACAAGATTCGCATAGAACAGAAGTTAGTCTCAGTAAGACTATCATATGTAAGAATATTAGTTCTTACAAAAATTCGCATAAAATGGAAGTTAGTCTTGATAAGATTATCATACATAAGAATCTTAGTTCTTAAGAATATTCCAACAGAACAAAAGTTAGTCTTGGTAAGATTATCATTCCGTTCTTTTTTAAGTGTCTCTTTTGTAAAAACGTTATGTTTCTATTTAGTCGTCAATTTCAAAGTTCAATGCAATATTAAATATTGTTTTACCAATATTACCCTTAATTATTTATTACAGTGAAAAATATATATGAAATAAGATATGAAATGAACGAGACTATTATTAAAGAAAGATAAATTATTGTATTAAAGTAGTAATATTTATTGATTGTCTTGATTTTGTGTAAAATGTCAAAAAGTGATTTTTAAAAAGGAGCAGAGAGAATATCATATACGTCATTTATTGAATGAATCTAAAAAGTCTATTTTTTTTTATAATTTAGATCGGAGTAGTATAATTTATATTTCAATTAATTTCTTTTAAATAATTGAACAAGTATTAATAATTTATGAATTTTATAATGGGTTAAATAAGTTTTTTGTCAAAATAAATATAGCGAATTTCATTTTTAGTCCTCATAAGAAAAACTGTCTTGGTCCCTATAAATTTTTTCAACATGTAATTTTAGCTCCTATTAAATTAAAAATTGTATATTATGATTAAACTTTTAAAATATTTTTTACAGACATGTCACGAACATTTTTATAAACTCTTTTACAAAAAATTATAGTTTTTTAACATCTAAAGAATTAAATGTGAATTTTTTTTAAACGTAAAATTTTGAAATATAAGTAATGAAAAATTAAATCTAAAAATAAAATTTTGAGCTCATTTTTTATGGAGAAATTTTTTTTTGACAAACAAAAATGAAATATATTACGACAAAAAGAGACACCAAATTAGCACAAGGTGTGCCGAAAAGGTGCTCAAAAGTTTATACCGAAACAAGTCACAAGGAAAACAAAACCAAAATGGATTAGCCGATGCCCATACAAACAAAAGGGCTCGATCACCACAAATGAGAATCTAAACGAACATTAATGTTAATTGTCTTCATCCACCAAAAGGAATGTAACTTGACCAAAAAGTGTAACAGAGATGAAATTAAAGGACTCAAACAGACTTTTTATTAATTATGGACCAAAGCGATACCAAAAAAATAATTAAAGGACGATTGAATATAAAAGGAAATTAAATTTTAGAAAGGTTTAAAGTTTTAAAAATTGTAAATAAAAAAATTATTTTTTATTTTGCTGGAAAAAAAAAACTATTATTTTTTTATTTTGCTGGAAAAAAAAAAAAAACTTGTCTCGCACCGTACGCAACCCATGAAGGGCGCGCACGGGAGACAGCACCAAACTTATAACCTTTCCCTAAGTATACCTTGAATGTAGAAAAGCTGCAACAAGAAAAAGCTATCAACAATGGCAGAAAGATAATAATAATGTGTACAAATAGAAGGCAATAGAAAGTGACATAACCTTAAATTTGTACTAGTATAATAAATACGAGAAAAGTATCAGCATTATAGTCATATCTTCACATTAATACTCTCTCTGTCTCTCACACCCACACACACTTCTTTCACATTTTGTCATAGTTTGTGCTATCCTTCACACGGCCACTTCCATTTTTTTCTTTATTTCTTAATGGATTAATGTCATTTGTTATCTTTGTTGATTTCTTATGCCATAAAAATGGTTGAACATTTCTGCGTTTGAAATCAAACTCTATACCTTAGGGTTAGTGAGAGTGATGAGAAAATGTAAAGAAAAGAAAGTGATGTTGATATCTAGAGAGAGTAAACAGTGCTAATTAAAGCTAGCTGCGAAGAAATTATATGCATTTACAAAGGCCTTTCGATAAAAAAAGTGTTTACAATGAACTCTCAAAGTGCATATAGTTTCTTCAAAGCTAACTTTGGTTGACGTTTTCTCTATCTCTAGGTATAACCATCACTTCATGATCTTCTTTACGGTTCATCATCTCTATTGCTATCCTTCAGATTTTGATTTTAGACATAGAAATTATCTACCATTTTGACTTTGAAGGGAAGAATAAGGTGTCCTATGTAAACAAGTAGTCTAAACTATACTAAATCGGTCAAATTGGGAATCGGTCGGTCCTATAATCGGGCAAAACATGTACTCCCTCCGTCCCAAAATATAAGCAAAAATTGGTCAACAAAAGCTAATGTATTTGGTTCAAAATTTGTACCAAATACATCAACTTATGTTGACTAATTTTTGCTTATATTTTGGGACGGAGTAGTAGTTCACAAGGTTCATGTAGTCCACAAGAAAAAATAGGTTTGTATCCCTATAATCTTAATTGATGTTGTCCTCTGACTTGATGGAAAATGTTTACACATTTTTTGTTGTTAACAAAACCTATTTCTCCCTTCTATAGAGAAAGTAAGAAAAATAATCATTTATTTGGGTGTAAGGGGAATAAAGATGGGAAAAGAAAAACAAGTGCCTGTTTGGTTTTTGTTTTTTATTTCACTTATAATTAACTAAACAATGTAACAATATTTTCACTTTTATTTTCTTCGTCCTACATTTTGTATAGGAATGTAACCCTTTCAAAAAGGAAAAGTCTAATACTCTATTTTTTAATATAATTTTCTCATTAATACTATTTTTTTTTTTTTGCAATCACAAATGTAGGTAGCAAAGTAAATACTACAAAGTTATTTTAATTATATTGTATACATGTTAAACCACTTTTATTGTGTGTATCAGAAATTTCCAATCTTGAAATATGGCAAAGGAGAAGTTCCATCAAGGCCTCTAGCCATGGAGAAAGAAACATAATCATGCACTGTTGTTTCCCTATACTTTGGAGGATTATCTTCTGATACTAATTCCTTTATAGGACCATAAAGCTTTGTTGATGGCTGAAAACTTGTGCTATAAAAGCTTGCAACTGATACTCTTGGACCGACATGGTTTGCCACCACTCTGTGCTCAACACTCTTGAATTTGTCATTTGTAATAAGCTGTTTCAATGAAAATTCTTAATTAGTTAATAGACAAAATCCAAATGTCAACTTTTATGTTCTCAGAATCAATGCAAAATTTATGTTCTGTTTCAGATTGAACTTTGACAAAATTTTATGTTTTCTAAGTATGGCTAATTTCTTGTTTCTCTTTTCAATACCATGTTAGTTTACATATCACATTTGAGTCCAAGTAACATCATGTGGGAACTGACTTCAAAATCACACTCTTCCTCTAGTAAGAGGCATTTGAGTCCTCTTATTAACATTTGAGTCCTGTTTTATTAAGAGAATAATAACTATACATTTGTATAACAATGTAAACAAGTTTTACATGGACATCCAATCATATTTCACTAACCTGTCACAATGTAAACATGCATGTTTTAAAAAAGTAAAATTACAATGTGATAAGACTCTGGAATGAGAATAATTTTGATGCACAGTCAGTGTAACACTTTTTACACTTTCAACCAATCACAAACAATTCTTTATATGACTTTTAAAGTAAATAAATAGAATTAGAGTCAAATACCTTTAACAATCCAATGATTATGATTGAAAGTATAAAAAAATTACTTTGTGAGTGTATATCGATTAAATCCCGGTGAAAATGATTAAAACTTAAAAGTTTGCATAAAACTTGTTTATGCGGTTAGTGTATAGATATTAAAAAAAAAATTCAAATAACAGGATAAAAAAGCATGCATATTAAAATCACAAGCAAAATGTGAAAAAATTACCTGTAGAAGATCACCAATGTTAATGACTAGAGCACCAGGAAGAGGTGATACATCAACCCAACTATTTTCATGAAGAACTTGGAGGCCACCAATATGATCTTGTAGAAGCACAGTGATAAAGTCATTATCAGTATGTTTGGTTGCTCCCAAAGTCAATTCTGGTTCTGGACATGAAGGATAGTAATGGCAAACAAGTGCAAGTCCCTCATTGCATCTCATTTCATTTAAATAGTTTGAATTAAGTCCAAGTGCTTCTGATAATAACTCAAACAATACATTTCCCAGTTTCATAACATGTTTTGTGTATTCCAGCATTATATCTCTGCAAGCATGTGCACATAATATCCTAAAGCTTTAATCACAACTATTATCAAAATCTACTACAAAGATATGATATGATTGAGTGTGGCTCATAGGTTACTGATAAGTGGGCAAGTCACTCGAGCGCGGGACATAATTTAGGGATAATCTTGTAAATTCATATCTAAATAAATTCAAGACTATATCAAAATAATTTCTTCACTAATCCTAATCAACCGCAATCTAGGCCACGGCGTCAAAGTTTTCGAACTTTTTGCGACTGTAATTAAGGCCGTATAGTCTCATTTGACTATAATTCTCGGGAATATTAAGGATCGCGCCACAGTCGTGATATCTTATTTTTTCCTATAATCACTATACTCATGCAAGAGTTAATCTAATAAAATTAAATATTACATCTAACATACCTGCATACTGATGGCAAATCTTCTGGATTAGGAGAATTCGGAGCCATAAAACAATAAAAGGTATCCCTCCAATTAGCAGCTGGTGAACTATAAAGATCAAAATTACTATTATAAACCAAAGGTTTCATCGGATCACGTGTGTATAATTCTCTTTTTACCTCAGAATCTTGCTCAAAGAATCTAACCACTCCATTCTTCATCTCATCCAAAACACTCACTTCTATACCATGATTAACAACTTGAAAGAATCCCCATGTCTCAGATGCTTCTCTAATTTTCTCAACAACTATTTTTCTTCTTGTTGGATCTTGATGAATATCAACAAGATCAACAGAAGGAACAACAAGTTTGATGTTGTTGCTTGAAGTTGAAGATGAGTCCTTGTCGAATTTGTGATGGAACATGCGAGGGATGCTTGTGACAGAAGCATCAACAAGTCCTTTGACACCATCTTTTGTTTCATCAAATGCTTTGAGCTCACTTGCTCTATCATAGTCATGTTTTGTTGTCATTGAAATTTCATTGTTTTTAGAGATTCCCATTTTTTTCTCATCAGTTTATTAAGTTCAAATATCTTTAAGGAAACCATCACAAGTGGGAGTTTGGAAGAGACAAATTGCTTTAATTAGGTGGTGGCCAAAATGGACCACCATATATAATAGGTGGTACATAGTGGACAACAAATTTGACAGAAAAATTGGATGTAAATAAAAGTTTGACAATAGAAAATTTAGACCCTTAAAATGGATGCATCCGTCTCAATTATAAGTTAGCTACAACAATTTTTCGAAATTACAAAAGTTCAATGGATTTGTCGAAAATTATATTTTTTGATTGGGACATATGAGTATATTAATCAAGTGATTGAGCTCAAGTAATTAATGAGTTTTTGTAAAAAGAAACATCGTTTTAGGCACTCACACAAATACAAAAGGATAAAAAGAGAATAATCAATTACTTCTTTTTATTAAAATATTTAAATGACACATATTTATGTGTGTTTAAGTGATTTTTACCGGTGGTTGTGACCAACTAAAAATTATCTATGAGATTTGTGCAAAAAAAATAATATCCATGATATGATATGAAAATAATATTTATTGATTTTTTTGGAGGGAAAATAATATTTATTGATGGTTAGTTCAACACATTATTTTTTTTAAAATTGTGATGGTCTGTCTATCATTGGACTCTATTTTTTATATAAAAATTTCATATCTCGTTTTTTATAACATATTTCTTTTCCTAAACATATCATTAATTAATTTTTTTAAGAAACCCCTAATTAATATTATTAATTTATCAGAGTCCAACAATATTAGAAAGGGTCTTTCAAAAAAATTACTACATTAATTTTACTTTGTCCGTTGAAAAAATAAAAAATTTACATTCTCAGTCTCAACCCTTATTTATACATTGCCGTCAACTTGATCCAACGCATAAGCGACGTCGTTTCTCACTCCCTGTGTCGACTCGGTACTTTTCTTTCGGAATCGGAATTTTTCAAGATAGTACGGTTTTGATGGCGAAGGACATCATCGAAACCCTAATTTCATGAAACATTCTGATCCAATCGATCACAATGTATCAATGGCGGAAGTTCAAATTCTTCGATGAGAAGTACGCTGCAAAGTGCACAATTCCGTTGGAAGAAGATCAAGTGTTATTGGAGCGGAAGGGGTAAGTTGGTGACTGGTTTTGACAATTCACACTTAAAAGCAAGCTTTTTCAGATAATCGTATGGTGGATAGCTGATAAGCTAGTTGATAGTAGATAACCTAACTAATTGTATTTGTAGTATTTGGTAAAATTAATGGTTGAATTAGCTTTTAAACATGAAATGACATAAAGGGTCCGTTTGGATTGTCTTATTTTAGAGTTTATGCAAAACATCTTATGAAATAAATAAGTTTTTATGTATTATTTATAAGCTTGTTGAGATAGTTTATAAAAAAAAATATATGAAGATACAATTTTTGTTACTAAGAATTTATGAATTATGCATAGGGTATTTTTCATATACATCAAAAGCCTGACCAAGGGGGCGGCTGTTGGCCTGTTGATCTTATCCTTTTCCCTATCCATGGAAGTCCCAATCATAAAATAAATCTTTTGACTAAACAATTTAATTTTGTCATTTACAATAATTATTCTCAAACATGTATTGGTAGGTGAGTTCTGTTTTTGGTTTTCCTTTCACAAGCATAAAAAAAATTTCACTTATAAGCTGTATACTAATAACAAATTTTCATGGAGAAAACAATTCATATTGCAGTTGTTCCAGGTGTTGGATATAGCCACTTATTCCCAATTCTTCAATTCTCCAAACTACTTGTTCAGCTTCATCCATACTTTCATGTCACATGCTTCATTCCCTCACTTGGTTCTCTCCCAACTGATTCAAAAGCAATCCTTGAAACTCTTCCATCAAACATCAGCTGTACTTTTCTTCCACCAGTGAACTCCAAAGACCTACCACAGGGGATTGCTTTAGCAGTTCAAATTCAGCTCACACTAACTCACTCACTGCCATCTATACATCAGGCCTTGAAGTCCTTAACTTTAAGGGCACCCTTTGTTGCCTTGGTGGTTGATTCATTAGCAATTGATGCACTAGATTTTGCTAAGGAGTTCAACTTGTTATCCTATGTTTACTACCCTGCTTCAGCCACCGCTTTGTCTTCATACTTCTATTTGCTCAAGTTGGATAAGGAAACATCATGTGAGTTCAGAGATCTTCCAGAGCCTATTCAAATACCAGGTTGTGTACCGATTCACGGTCGGGATCTTGTTGACCTAGCTCAAGATAGATCAAGTCAATCTTACAAATACTTACTCCAACGTGTTAAAAAATTCCATCTTTTTGATGGTGTTCTTATTAATAGCTTCCTAGAACTTGAAAAGGGTCCTATAGAAGCACTGACAGACGAAGGAAGTGAAAACCTTTCTGTGTATGCTGTTGGACCCATTATCCAAACACTAACAACATCTGGTGATGATGCTAATAAGTTTGAGTTACTGGCATGGTTGGACAAACAACGGCCTTGTTCAGTTTTGTATGTGTCTTTTGGGAGTGGTGGCACACTTTCGCAAGAACAAATTGATGAGTTGGCTTTGGGTTTGGAATTGAGTAATCATAAATTCTTATGGGTTGTAAGAGCTCCAAGTAGTACAGCCAATGCTGCATATCTTTCAGCTTCTGATGTTGATCCTTTACAGTTTTTACCATCTGGGTTTTTGGAGAGAACCAAGGAACAGGGGATAGTTATTCCATCATGGGCTCCCCAGATTCAAATCCTTAGTCACAGTTCAATTGGTGGGTTTTTGTCTCATTGTGGTTGGAATTCAACCCTTGAGAGTGTGGTGTATGGTGTGCCACTAATCACTTGGCCTTTGTTTGCTGAGCAGAGAACAAATGCGGTTTTGCTAAGTGAAGGCCTAAAAGTGGGACTGAGGCCAAGAGTTAACGAGAATGGCATTGTGGAAAGGGTAGAAATTGCTGAGTTAATCAAGTGTCTCATGGAAGGGGAAGAAGGTGGGAAACTGCGCAATAATATGAAGGATTTAAAAGAAGCTGCTAGTAGTGTACATAAAGAAGATGGGTTTACTACAAAGACTCTTTCTATATTAGCACTCAAGTGGAGAAACTTTGGTATAGAAAAACAAGTTTAATGACAATATGCAATACTAAGATCACCTTATTTGGCCTTATATTTCACAGTTTTACGTATCTTCAATATGTGTTGGTCATCCATCATTGGATATTACATACTTATCAGTACATGATTTATCAGATCTGAATTTCTATTTTCATTATTCACCTTGTTTGGTGATTTTGTTCCTGGCTGTTTTAGATATTTAAACCATGATCACCACAAGCTTATGGCGATATTGTTTTGCTTTATGGATTTGCACATGCCCTTCAGCTTAGTCTGAAGCTTATTTTTCTTTGTTAATACCAAATGCTCTTCGCCTAGGAATTGTGTATACTTTGGTAAGGAATCTACCTTGACAAAAATTTGAGACCTGAAGTTTATACTTACTAGATATAGACCAGCGTAAAGTTTGTGCATTGAAGGTTTATTCATAAAAAATGTTAGTTTTTTCTTCCAGAAAGGCAAATTACCATAAGCCATATGAATGACCATCTTGATGAGAATACTTGAGTTCTTCAACTTCCAAGAGAAAAACAGTCATGAACCGAAAATCATCTTATTATCATCCTATTCTTTTTTATGATATTTATTTATTTTTATCAAACTTTGTAATGGGACTTCCCTCTAATTTTTTTCACCAACTTTCTTAGTTGAACATCAGGTTAGTGTCATTGCTTCTAGTACTCGTGCATTTGTTTATTTAGGATTTTCTCTTGGAAGAATTTTGATAAAATGTTGTTTCAAAATTTGCTTTAAAATCTATACAAGTCATGGGCTGGGCAACTTTTATGAACTTGACCTCAAATTTCCATGGAGAAAACAATTCACATTGCAGTTGTTCCAGGTGTTGGGTATAGCCATTTAGTCCCTATCTTCAATTCTCAACGCTGGGTTTTTCAAGCAAGGTAAGAACTCGAAAAATGGGTTTTCTGTCATTGCTGAATATTTTTGAAAAGCGATTATCAGCAAAACAAGCAACGGATCCACTTCGGGTCTCAAATCTGGAAATGCATCATCCAACAGTGGCTTCTAAGGTTTACTATTTATTGCCACTTCCTTTTTGCCTTTTACTCCATCCAGTATTAAACAAGTTTGTGTCTAAATATTGGATGAATATGATTAATTTCTGAGTTTTCAACTTCTCAATCATTACAGCTTATTATCCAGATTCCATGTTCTTGAGTTTATATTATTTTTTTCATAATGTGCTGGCTGTTATATATATTATATATCACCCATGATTGGCTCAGTCATCAAGAGAAGTTGCTGGTTGCATAGATTCGTTCAGAAGAATTTCACGACAGTCTCTCGAAGGAATTATGAGATAAATATTTAACGAAATGTTAGGTTTGTTGATATTAAGGTAGATTTAGTTGATGCAGATGAGGTTTTAATTTATGTTTTTGCAAAAGCCATGAAAAATAGTAACAAGTGAGATTTTTGTTGATTTGATATCCATTTTGTTATTTTATTGTGTTAAAAATTACATTACTTGCTTAATATTTATTTGGAAAGATAAATTGGTCTTTTACCATGTGCTCCACATAACCAATTACATGACTGACTTCTGATTTGGTTCATGTCTGAATATTTGAGCACTATTGTCCCTGCGTCCGCGCTTCCGCCCTCAGATACTACCACCTGTTTGCATTCGCCGAAAATCATTAAAGAAAAGTATACAATAATAGATTGATGAAGGATCATCCAAATCACATGACAGACTTTCATTGATATAATCATACATGATAAAAATGGTCTTCCATCAATGTCCTCAAGAAATCTAAACCAAGGTATGACAAACTCATCATAGAACGTAGCTCACTTATTGCAATATCATTGACAGTATGCTACAAATTTGACTTGCATGACAGATGAGAAGCATCAACCTATATCGTATGGAAAACATTATAAGCAATTTTCTTTATTACAGTTATCTAATACTCATTTTCTATCTTCTAACTTGGCATATTTGATATCACAGAAGACTTTGGGCCTTCAGTTGAAAGCTTGTTTTCATCTTAAAAGAAACATTCATATATTTTAGATAAAAAATGAAAAAGAGAAGTCATGAAAAAAGGTGAAGGAAAAAAATGTCAAATAAAAAACAGAAGCAGATTGCAACATGTGTGGCTCTTAGTCATAGTTTTGAATAAATAGGATCTTGCGTACAATTATAATTACTTTTGTATTATTACCAAAATGTGTGGCCCTTATTCATCGTTTTCAAATTTCCCAATCATATCATATGCATAATGATACTGTTTTAGCAAATGTATAGGTAGGTAAGTTCAATTATTTTCTTTTAGAAGCCACAATAAACAAAAAAGCTTTACATGATCATAAGCTGTAAATTCAACAACAAATTTCCATGGAGAAAGCAATTCATATTGCAGTTGTTCCAGGTGTTGGATATAGCCACTTATTCCCAATTCTTCAATTCTCAAATCTACTTGTTCAACTTCATCCTTACTTTCATGTCACATGATTCGTTCCCTCACTTGAGTCTCTCCCAACTGATTCAAAAACCATCCTTCAAACTCTTCCATCAAACATCAACTGTACTTTTCTTCCATCAGTGAACTCCAAAGATTTACCACAAGGGATTACCTTAGAAATTCAACTTCAGCTCACACTGACTCAGTCATTACCATCTATACATCAAGCTATGAAATCCTTAACTTTAAGGACACCCTTTGTGGCCTTGGTGGTTGATTCTTTTGCAATTAAAGCAAAAGAATCAACCACCAAGGCTACTAAATTTGGCTAAGGAATTCAACATGTTGTCCTATGTTTACTTTCCTGCTTCAGTCACAACTTTGTCTTCATACTTCTATATGCTCAAATATGACAAGGAAACATCATGTGAGTACAGAGATTTTCCAGAGACTCTTAAAGTACCAGGTTGTGTACCGATTCACGGTCGGGATCTTGTTGACCAAGCTCAAGATAGATCAAGTCAATCTTACAAATTCTTACTCAAACGAGTTAAAAGATTCCGTTCTGTTGATGGGATTCTTATTAATAGCTTTTTAGAAATTGAAAAAGGTCCTATAGAAGCACTCAGAGAAGAAGGAAGTGGCAACCCTGATGTTTATGCTGTTGGACCAATTAGCCAAACGCCAACCAAATCCGGTGATGATGCTAATGGGTTGAAGTGTCTGGCATGGTTGGACAAACAACAACCTTGTTCAGTTTTGTGTGTTTCTTTATGCTAATAGTGCACATAAAGATGATGGATCTTCTACAAAGACTCTTTCTCAATTAGCACTCAAGTGGAGAAATTTGGTGTAGAAAAACAAGTTATATGACAATATGTATTATGAGATCAAGAACAAGGAGAAAAAGGAGAGAAACTGAAATGTTGATTCATTGATCTAAAAGTAAAGTTAGTTACATGAATGCTATTTATAGAACAAATAAGATAATTGGTTTACTTGAGTAGCAAAGAACCGGTTATGACTAACTTCTACTAAGGCTATAGATGATGAGCTGGATTGTTGACTTGCTATATAAGGTGGAAGCTTGTTGTGTGTAGAAATACCTTATTTGGCATGATTAAAAAAAAAATCACCTTATTTGGCCTTATATTTTACAGTATACTTTAGTTTGTCTTATCTTCAATAAATGTTGTGCATCCATTAAAGAATATTGCATAATTCTCAGTACTTTCTATTGGTGACTATATATATCTTTTGTTTTGTAATATCATGATTTATCATATCTGAATTTTTATTTACAGTTTTCACCTTGTATAGTGTTTGTTTCTGGCTGTTTTAGATATTTAGACTATGATCATCACAAGCTTATGGTGATAGTGTTTTGCATTATCGATTTGCACATGCCCTTTAGACTAGGAATCTACCTTGACACAAATTTGAGACCGAACAAATTAAAGTAGATATAGACCAGGGAAAAGTTTGTGTCTGGAAGGTTTTATCATAATCCAGATGACTGATCTTAATGAAAATACTTGACTTCATCTTTTTAGCGAAGTTGTTAGTATTGCGAGTTAACCTGTAGAATCGTGTAATTTTGAGTTGAATCAGTTGTAAACTCGGCTGGACTTGCAGTAACTTGGGTAAACTTACAGGGAATTGTTAACAGAGCTTTTGATATTTTTTTCATCTCAGTTTTCACATTTGGCTTTTTTCTTCTGTTAGCTTGATATTGTTGATGTTAGTTTTTTGGTTTATAACTAAGTTGGAATTTTGAGTTATCGATGCATATAGTAGTTTTATTTTTAATATTATATGAGGTAAACTTATACTAGTCGAGTTTTACGAGAGTCAATTTCATATTAGACAAAAAGAGTTTATTTAAACTCTCTACTTTGATTTGACAATATTCTTCCAAGAGAAAAACATTGATGAACGTAAATTTTCCTTATCTTCCTATTCTGTTCTAACATTTATTTGTATCAAGCTTTGTAATTGAACTTCTCTTCTTTAATTACTTCTTTTTTACCGGAGTTGGCTTTAATTACTTGAGTTCTTATTTTGAGGTAATGACATCCACTTGATGAACAAAAAATGACATTAAGCATCTAGTTATTGAGATTTGAAATTAATTTCTATAATAAGGTATTTTTGTTGTCTTTATATTAGTTTGGTTGCTTCTAGTAGTAATGCTTAAGTTACTATTTTCAAGTGGGTTACTACACATCCTCAGTTATTGCCTTATATGCGTCTAACTATATTTATAAGCTAGTGTTGACTGTATGGTGACATTCTCTATATATTGTGTTAGGTTAGAAGATGGCACGTGAGTTTAAGTTGTGATCAAGTATATGTTATATGTGCTTAACCTTCTGAGAGTTCAAGTCTGTTATTGCCCTAAATGCATCTAACAATTGTAAGGTAGTGTTGACTGTAAGGTGACATTCTCAATATGTATTGTTTTAGGTTAGTACATGGCACATGAATGGAAGTTGTGAAATATAGATACACTGGTGTATACCAAAAATTCTTAAAACCAAACTTTCAACCAATATTAGAAATACATTATTTCAAAACCGGCTTTAAAATCTATTTAAGTATTTGGCTACGTGAGTTTCATTCATGAACTTGGCCTCAAATTTCCATGGATAAAACAATTCACATTGCAGTTGTTCCAGGTGTTGGGTATGGACACTTAGTCCCTATTCTTCAATTCTCAAAGTTACTTATCCAGCTTCATCCGGACATTCATGTCACATGTATCATTCCCACACTTGGTTCTCCCCCAAGTTCCTCAGAAACCATCCTTCAAACTCTTCCATCAAATATCAACTACATGTTTCTTCCACCAGTTCATCCCAATGACCTACCACAAGGACTCCCCTTGGAAATCCAAATTCAGCTCACAGTGACTCATTCCCTCCCATATTTACATGAGGCATTGAAGTCTCTTGCTTTAAGGACTCGCCTTGTGGCCTTGGTGGTTGATGCTTTTGCTGTCGAAGCACTAAACTTTGCTAAAGAACTCAACATGTTGTCCTATATATACTTCTGTGCAGCAGCTAGTACATTGGCTTGGAGCTTCTATTTGCCTAAGTTAGATGAGGAAACAACTTGTGAGTATAGAGATCTACCAGGGCCTATCAAAGTACCAGGTTGCGTACCACTCCATGGCAGGGATCTCTTGACCATAGTTCAAGATAGATCAAGTCAAGCTTACAAACACTTCCTTCAACATGTTAGAAGTTTAAGTTTTGCTGATGGTGTTCTTGTTAATAGCTTCTTAGAATTGGAAATGGGACCTATAAAAGCACTGACAGAGGAAGGAAGTGGCAACCCTTCTGTGTATCCTGTTGGACCCATCATCCAGACAGTAACAAGTTCTGTTGATGATGCTAATGGTTTGGAGTGTCTGTCATGGTTAGACAAACAACAATCTTGTTCAGTTTTGTATGTGTCTTTCGGGAGTGGTGGTACACTTTCACATGAACAAATTGTTGAGCTGGCTTTGGGTTTGGAATTGAGTAATCAGAAATTCCTATGGGTTGTGCGAGCACCGAGTAGTAGTTCATCTAGTGCAGCGTATCTTTTAACACAAAATGATATTGACCCTTTGAAATTTTTACCATCTGGGTTTTTGGAGAGAACCAAGGAGAAAGGTTTTGTCATTACATCATGGGCACCTCAGATTCAAATCCTTAGTCATAGTTCAATTGGTGGGTTCTTGAGTCACTGTGGTTGGAACTCAACCCTTGAAAGTGTGGTGCATGGGGTGCCACTAATCACATGGCCTATGTTTGCTGAACAGGGAATGAATGCAGTTTTGGTGAGTGAGGGCCTTAAAGTGGGATTGAGGCCAAGATTTGATGAAAATGGTATTGTCGAAAGGGTGGAGGTTGCTAAGGTGATAAAGTGTCTCATGGAAGGAGAGGAGTGTGAGAAATTGCACAATAATATGAAGGAGTTAAAAGAAGTTGCTTCCAATGCACTCAAAGAAGACGGATCTTCTGCAAAGACTATTTCTCAATTAACACTCAAGTGGAGAAATCTGGTGCAGGAAAACTAGATTTAACCAATGCTTTTGCTATTAATATTATCTCTTTTTTTTAACCATTATAGGAATTATGTTTCTTCAAGGAATAATGTTGGAATCGTGTGTGTCATCTAGGAGAATCCACATGATTCTTTTAGTTTAATGCATATCTTCTGTATTTTCTTATTTATCGTCTCTTTAATTTATTTTTTCCCCTGAATTCTCATTCAGAATTATTATCATTATTTGTAATCGCTCTATATTAGTAGTCTCTTGACTTATGAATAAAGCATGACAATATTCTCCCTACTTCTTTCTACAAATAAGATAATCATCATAATTTTCTATGTTAAACTCATAATACGAAGCATGCTTATAATACATTATATTTGACAATTGAGGAGCATTGGTCTATAAATATGTGCTTACTTTATTGTTTTTTCATACCAACTTGGTGATTTCCATTTAATTTATTGAAATTTTGTGTATTTTCTGTTGTGAACAATTTTGTCACTATTGATGCCTAAGGATATCTTTATTTAGATGAACAATCAATGGTTATTGCTCTAAAATAGTCATAAGTTAATGGAGCAATTCTTTCCCAAGCAGGGAATGGCGACTACATCAAGTAGAGTGGGATGTCTCGCATTGAAAGCGAACATGCATGCAGATAAGTGTTATCAAACTTGATTTGTTGGGAAGAGGCTGCTGCACTTGAAACCTGAAATGATTAATGGTTATGCACGAAAACTCAAAGCGTATGGGGTTGCCACACTAACCTTTAGGTTCGATTCGCCCCCACCAATAACTTTATATTGGATGCAATAGGAATGTCCAGCGAATCCCCTTCAGGATACTATGAGTTCCTTGATGTGTATTGCACAATCACACCAAGCGTATCTCCTAACAATATTTGACAGAAATATGTTTCCAACAATTTACTCATGCATTAGAGAATTGATGGATGATTTAGAGTATGAGAATGAGGGAGAATTTGACTGTAATTGATGTCAAAAAAACGTGCTCCTTCTGATACACAAATGCCATGCATTTATAGTGCATCATATGCCCCTTCATATGAGAGAATGCAACTTTTAATCAAAAGTTACAACCATATACATTCAACTTTTGGCTTGAATCAATGCAATGATTCATGATTTATCAGTAAATGATAACTTCCCAATGTATACAAGTCATTCCCATGAAGAGTTACAACTTTTGGAACCCAAAACTATGGGAAAAAGTGCAGAAAAACACATCCAGTCCCGTGGTAATCGATTACCATATGCAGGTAATCGATTACCCAAAGTCTCTGTTTACCGTTTGCAAATTTTGCTTGATGTAATCGATTACATCAATATGGTAATCGATTACCATGTGTAATTTTCTGTTTTCCAGTTTTTCTCACCTATTTTGGAAATCTCCAACAATAAGAACTTATTTTTACTCATATTTTATCTGCATTTAACTTTTATTTATATTTTTCTTAGCATTTTAGTTATGTACAATTCATCACCTCACATAACACTTTTTGAAGTAGTTAAGGAACATGCAACCAAAGAACAAAGTTTCTTTCTTGGCGTAACCACTCAAAGCAAAAGACAATTATTATTGAGAGCGGTTAACCTAATCTTGGACTATAATTTATAATTCTCAGTTCAAGCATATACCTTCAATTACTGTTAATCCACAACATCAAACTTATGGGAAATCACAATGGACAACAAAAACAATCACCGATTTTTTCACGTTTTTTATAAAACATACTCAGACCATTAAATTTCTTGTATAAAAGGTCCCTTAAAATAATGGTAAACTTAAAATCTCTCAAAATATACACACCATAGAATAGTTATTAAAATATCAGTTTTGTTAAATGTGAATGGAGCTCACTTGTAAAAGTTAGCTCTAAGAAAAGGATAATCAAACACATATAAACAAACATTGCATAGCTCAAGAATCTTAGCAACGTGAGACTCAAATATAATTTTAATATTCATCATCATGTATGCCTATAAAACCGTACTCTAATACCATGTAAAATGTGATTGTATCTAACTCATGAAAATTAGCTCATAAGATGGTGGTACCCAAACACATATATACATTCCACAATTCAGAAACTTTGATGATATGAGACTCAAATAAAACTAAAATAAATTTACTCACCTTTTCAAAACTTTCCAATGTCATGAATATTCCCATGATATATGCTATAAATTGGTTTTTCATCCTCTGCTTCACATTCAGACAAAAATATGAGATTAACAGATCGAACAATAACTCTGACCTCATTCTAAAGTAATCAGAGTTTTTTTTTTTAGTATTTTGTCTTCCTCTAGGGATCTACTGAATGCCTTTAGCTACTGGAGTAGAAATTATATATATATCACACAATAATGAAAATTAGATGTTCTCCATTTTTCAAAGGAAATTAATAACCTTATTTAAGTGAGAGATAAACACAAGTAAAATATTAATGAGACATTTTTTAAATTATTGTTATAAATAGATTCCATCAATCTTTCATTTGTATAATACAATCATTGACATGGCCCAGTTTTAAAATGTTACTCCATCAATCAATACATCTATAATTTTAATAATGAAATAGAAAGGTATCTATATCATAAAATAAATCATTTGATAAAACAATGGTGCAAGTGCATATTAAATTATTACATCAATGTTATACCAACATGCTGCATAGTTAGGTGAGTTCTCTCATTAGTTCTTCCTTTCACAACTCACAAAACAAAAGCATCCGTCTACCTGATAAGTTGTGAACTTGACCTCAAATTTCCATGGAGAAAACAGTTCATATTGCAGTTGTTCCAGGGGTTGGATATAGTCATTTAGTCCCTATTCTTCAATTCTCCAAGAGACTTGTTCAGCTTCATCCAAACTTTCATGTCACATGTTTCATTCCCACACTTGGATCTCCCTCAAGTGCCACAAAATCTATCCTTCAAACTCTTCCATCAAACATCAACCACACTTTTCTTCCACCTGTGAACCCCAATGACCTACCACAAGGGACTACAATGGAAAGCCAAATGTTCCTCACACTGAATAACTCTCTCCCATATTTACACAAGGCTTTGAAGTCCTTGGCTATAGAAATTCCTCTTGTGGCCTTGGTGGTTGATTCTTTTGCTGTTGAAGCACTAAATATTGGTAAGGAACTCAACATGTTGTCTTATATATACTTCCCTGCAGCTGCTACTACACTTGCTTGGAGCTTCTATTTGCCTAAGTTGGATGAGGAAACATCATGTGAGTACAAAGATATACTAGAGCCTATAAAAATACCAGGCTGTGTACCACTCCATGGCAGGGATCTCATGACCACAGCTCAAGATAGGTCAAGTCAAGCTTACAAACACTTCCTCCCATTTGTTAAACTTTTAAGTATTGCTGATGGTGTTCTTGTTAATAGCTTCCTAGAAATGGAGATCGGTCCTATAAGTGCAATGAAAGAGGAGGGAAGTGACAACCCTCCAGTGTATCCTGTTGGACCTATTATCCAAACAGAAACAAAATCTGGTGATGATGCTAATGGCTTGGAGTGTCTGGCCTGGTTGGATAAACATCAGCCTTGTTCAGTTTTGTATGTATCTTTTGGTAGTGGAGGTACACTTTCACAGGAACAAATTGTGGAGCTGGCTTTGGGTTTGGAATTGAGTAATAAAAAATTCTTGTGGGTTTTGCGAGCACCGAGTAGTAGTTCATCTAGTGCAGGATATCTTTCAGCACAAAATGATGTTGACACTTCACAGTTTTTACCATCTGGGTTCTTGGAGAGAACCAAGGAGAAAGGTTTTGTCATTACATCATGGGCGCCGCAGATTCAAATCCTAAGTCACAACTCAACTGGCGGGTTCTTGACTCATTGTGGCTGGAATTCAACCCTAGAGAGTGTGGTGCATGGTGTGCCACTAATCACATGGCCTTTGTTTGCTGAGCAGAAAATGAATGCGGTTTTGCTGAGTGAAGGCCTAAAAGTGGGACTGAGGCCAAGAGTTAACGAGAATGGCATTGTGGAAAGGGTAGAAATCGCTGAGTTGATCAAGTGTCTCATGGAAGGGGAAGAAGGTGGGAAACTGCGCAATAATATGAAGGAATTAAAAGAAGCTGCTTCAAATGCAGTCAAAGAAGATGGTTCTTCTACAAAAACTATTTCTCAAATAGCACTCAAGTGGAGAAATTTGGTGTAGGAAAACTTAAAAATCCTTATTGTGTTACTTTCTGTGTTGTTGCTCTTCCTCTTTAGTAGTGTCACTGTCAGCCTTCAACACATTCACATATAGACAGTTTTCTTGCAAGCCTAATTAATTATCTGAGAAGATTTCCCTAATAGCCGAATCCACATCAATGAAATCAATCATAGTCATTTTAAAGCAGTGATAATCATTTTCCATTATACTACCAAGAGAGGTTTTGGTTGTTGTTGAACTGTATAATCATTTCTCATAAATAAATAAATAGAATTAATATATGGTTACATGGTACTTACTTGTAATTTCTGTTACAGCATTTAAAAATAAGAAGCTGGTCCTAAATTAAAGAATGAAATACACAGAAACTCTCCATTTTTTCTTTACTAATCCAATTATATTCTTTTGCAACCTCCCTACTTGATAGATAACTTTTACTAGTCTTAGATTCATTGAAATTCCTATTAGTTTTATTATTCTACGTATCGTCCCTGAAAGAGTGATACCTTTATTCCACCAAGATTCATGGTGCATCAGCCCTTCCTTGTACAATGATATAGCCACCAACAGCTCTCTTGATTATATCTCCTAAGAACTTGCTAATATACATATCAAGATAGTCATGACAAGTTATAGCAATAATATCAGAATGAGAGTAGTCAAAATTACAAAATTTAGTCTATGTAACTTACAAAGAAGAGATTGTTTGAAAATCAAAACCTAAGTGTATATCTTTCTGTGGTGTTGCTAATTGATGCATTTGGGAATTCAACGTGGCATCAAATTTGATTTGATTCTTGAAAGGGAAGGCCAACATTTTTTCTTCCTTTTTTACCTCTATTTTGATGTGGCTATTATGTGATTCAAATCCTTGTTGTTGTTGCCTAATTAGCGTACTTTATTATGATCATTAAGCAGAATTAACTCTTTAAAGATAATAAAATATAAAATAACTTGTACAATAAGAATTACACAATAAAACATGGTATCAAAACTGTTATTTCTACAGTATTAGTTGTTTTCATGTTATGTTAGTAGCTAGAGTTTGAGTACCGAACCTTCTACTCAAACTCCTTCTGTTCAATCACTTGAGCTATGCCTTAAGGACTATTATAATCTGAATTTGACAGCTTAAGACAAGTGACCCTACATTGATGTGCCTAATAATTAACTTTCTGTTGTCTTTAGCAGTTTGAATTCAGAATTTACGAAGTACTACACTTCTCATATTACTCTTTTGGGTAGTAAGAGAAAAGCATGGTTTGGTTGATTAAATGTCTAATATTGTTGATGCAACGCCTTATATAAAAGTTAAGTCTCTTAGAAAATATTTTGAAGCTAAAAAATTTGTTGCAAATTTTTTTCCTAATTTTTTGTTCTTTCTTTATTTTTTTAGAAAATGATCACATATCTTATATATAAAATTTTTTAAGTCTCTTAGACAATATTTTGGAGCCAAAAAAGTTGCTGATATCTTATATATGAAAGTTCTTAAGTCTCTTAGACAACATTAGGGAGCCAAAAAAGTTATTGCAGATTTCATTTCTAATTTTTTGCTTTTTTTTATTTTTTTAGAAATTGGTCGCATTTCATATATATAAAAGTTATTAAGTCTCTTAGACAATATTTTAGAGCCAAAAAAGTTGTTGCGAATTTCCTCCCTAATTTTTTGTTCTTTCTTTATTTTTTTTAGAAAATGATCGCATATCTTATATATAAAATTTTTTAAGTCTCTTAGACAACATTTTGGAGCCAAAAAAGTTGTTGCGAATTTCCTTCCTAATTTTTTTGCTCTTTTTTTTTTGTTTTTTAAAAAATGATGACATATCTTATATAGGAAAGTTCTTAAGTCTCTTAGACAACATTCGGAAGCCAAAAAAGATGTTGCAGATTTCATTTCTAATTTTTTGTTCTTTATTATTTTTGAAATGGTCGCATATCTTATATATAAAAGTTCTTAAGTCTCTTAGAAAATATTTTGGAGCCAAAAAAGTTGTTGCAAATTTTCTTCCTAATTTTTTGTTCTTTCTTTATTTTTTTTGAAAATGATCGCATATCTTATATATAAAATTTCTTAAGTCTCTTAGACAATATTTTGGAGCCAAAAAAGTTGCTGCAAATTTCCTTCCTAATTTTTTTTTTATTAAAAAAAATGATGACATATCTTGTATATGAAAGTTCTTAAGTCTCTTAGACAACATTAGGAGCCAAAAAACTGTTGCAGATTTCATTTCTAATTTTTTGTTCTTTCTTTATTTTTTTTTAAAATTGGGCGCATATCTTATATATAAAAGTTCTCAAGTCTTTTAGATAATATTTTAGAGCCAAAAAAGTTGTTGCAAATTTCTTCCCTAATTTTGTGTTCTTTCTTTATTTTTTTAGAAAATGGTCGCATATCTTATATATAAAATTTCTTAAGTCTCTTAGACAACATTTTGAAGTTAAAAAAGTTGTTGCAAATTTCTTTCCTAATTTTTTGTTCTTTCTTTATTTTTTTAGAAAATGATCGCATATCTTATATATAAAATTTCTTAAGTCTCTTAGACAATTTTTTGGAGTCAAAAAAGTTGTTGCAAATTTAATTCCTAATTTTTTGCTCTTTCTTTATTCTTTTTAGAAAACGATCACATATCTTATATATCTTTTATATAAAATTTCTTAAGTCTCTTAGACAATATTTTGGAGCCAAAAAAGTTGTTGCAAATTTCCTTCCTAATGTTTTGTTTTTTTTTTTAGTTTTTTAAAAAATGATGACATATCATATATATGAAAGTTCTTAAGTGTCTTAAACAACATTTGGGAACCAAAAAAGCTGTTGCAGATTTCATTTCTAATTTTTTGTTCGTTCTTTATTATTTTAGAAAATGGTCGTATATCTTATATATAAAAACTCTTGAGTCTCTTAGACAACATTTTGGAGTCAAAAAGTTGTTGCAAATTTCCTTCTTAATTTTTTGCTTTTTTTTTTTAGTTTTTTAAAAAATGATGACATATCTTATATATGAAAGTTATTAAGTCTCTTAGATAACATTAGGGAGCCAAAACAGATGTTGCAGATTTCCTTCCTAATTTTTTGTTCTTACTTTATTCTTTTTAGAAAATGATCGCATATCTTATCTTATATATAAAATTTCTTAAGTCTCTTAGACAACTTTTTGGAGCCAAAAAAGTTGTTGCAAATTTAATTCATAATTTTTTGCTCTTTCTTTATTCTTTTTAGAAAACGATCGCATATCTTTTATATAAAATTTCTTAAGTTTCTTAGACAACATTTTGGAGCCAAAAAAGTTGTTGCAAATTTCCTTCTTAATTTTTTGCTCTTTTTTTTAGTTTTTAAAAAAATGATGACATATCTTATATATGAAAGTTCTGAAGTCTCTTAGACAACATTAGGGAGCCAAAAAAGCTCTTGCAGATTTCATTTCTAATTTTTTGCTCTTTCTTTATTATTTTAGAAAATGGTCGCATATCTTATATATAAAAGTTCTTAAGTCTCTTAGACAACATTTTGGAGCAAAAAAAGTTATTGCAAATTTCTTCTTAATTTTTTGCTCTTTTTTTTCAGTTCTTTAAAAAACAATGACATATCTTATATATGAAAGTTCTTAAGTCTCTTAGACAATACTAGGGAGCCAAAAAAGTTGTTGCAAATTTAATTCCTAATTTTTAGCTCTTTCTTTATTCTTTTTAGAAAATGATCGCATATCTTATATATAAAAGTTCTTAAGTCTCTTAGACAACTTTTTGGAGCAAAAAAAGTTGTTGCTAATTTCCTTCATAATTTTTTGTTCTTTCTTTATTCTTTTTAGAAAATGATCGCATATATTATATATAAAAGTTCTTTAGTCTCACAACATTTTGGAGTCTAAATTACTTCGTGGATTTTATTCTTTGTTTTTTGGAAGCATTTTCAATGATTTTTTTCACAACAAGGATTAGATCAATAGTCAACCCTAATCTCTTATCTTTTTACATTAGTTTTGGATGTACTTATGAAACACACCTAACAGCTAGCACCGAGATTTATGCCTTTTGCAGATGATGTAGTCTTAATTGGAGAATCGAGGGAGGAATTTAATGGGATGTTGGAGAGCTGGATCTAAATATGGTTTATGATAGAACAATATGATGTATATCAGTCAATATAGTTGACCTCACTTAATGGGATAATGTTTGGTTGTTGTTGTTATCGTCTTTTGGAAGCATTAACACATGTTCAACAACAACTATTATTTCATTTCATGATCAACTACCACATTTATTAGTCATTGAGATAATCAACTTCATGTGCATATGCACGAGTCCAATTAGTAGTAATATCAAAATATTTACCATCATTTTCCTAATCTAACTTTATCTCCATACTGGATGAGTTGGGACTGGGAGATACTAGGAGCATCAAAAGAAAGAGGGGGAATGGGCTTTAGAGCATTCAGTGACTTTAACATAGCTTTGCTCGGAAAACAAGGTTGGAAATTGGTTAAAGATCAAAATTCTTTGATGGCAGGAATCTTTAAGAGCAAATATTATCCCAGGTCCGATTTCATGAACGCCAATGTGGGATATCAACCAAGTCACGCTTGGAGAAGCCTCCTCCAAGCAAGAGAAGTGATTGATAAGGGAGCTAGGTGGTCTATTGGAAATGGACACTCTGTTTATATTTTCAAAGATAACTGGATCCCGGACCACCAAGGGCTCAAGATCTAGTGGCTGGCCGGGAATTTGTCTCCGGACGCAACTGTTGATATCTTAATTGATGGGGATACTCACCAATGGGACGTACAGGGCAAGAATCCTTAGCTGTTTCAATAGTTTCATTGCGAAAAAAATTCATAGCATACCTATTTCCTTGCGGAACCCAATTGATAAACTGATTTGGCATTGGAAGAAGTCTGGTGAGTACTCAGTTAGATCAGCACACCATCTGATTCTAGAAGAAAATTCTAAGCTGCCGCCAGAGAACTCTAATGGTCGTGAGAAGGTGGTTTGGATAAAGATTTGGTCAGTCTATGTTCCTAAAAGTGTTCAGAATTTCCTATGGAGGTTAGGCCATAATATTCTCCCAGTAAGGTGCAATCTGTTAAAGAAAGACATCAGTTTGGATCCAACTTGTCCCTTATGGAATAACAGCTCGGAAGATATCAACCACCTACTCATGACCTGTAATTCGGCTCAAGCAACGTGGTTTACCTCCTCCATGGAATCCGAGTACCTCAAAACATGGAGCTTCGTGATTGGTTATTGGAGTGGCTTTCAACATCAGACACTTTGGCTCAACAATTGTTCAGTATCACTTTATGGAAATTGTGATAGCAAAGGAACGCTTGTGTTTTCGAAGGTGCAAACTTTGATCCTTTCCAGGTAGCAGCTGCGGCATCAACTTTTGTCGACGACTTCAACAAAGCAAACATAAAGCAGCGCATGCCTCAACTCGCTGCTGCACGTCCAGAACCTTGGTCACCACCTCCGGAGAATTTCATAAAGATCAATGTTGATGCAGGTTGCTTCTCAAACGGTCAAACAGGATGGGGGTTGATTGTTCGAAACCATTCTAGATCTGTGTTATTTGCTGAAACGAAATGTAAGGATATTGAAGTTCCCCCATTAGTAGCTGAAACTATGGCACTGTGGTGGTGCTTTGTGCGAACTGAACAACAACAACTCAAGAACCTAATCATAGAAATGGATGCTGAAACAGTAGTTAGGTGTGTGTATGGTGCTGCAAAACCTGCTGCAATTGATGAGTTAATCACAGATTGCATAGAAATTATTGCAATGCTAGAGAATACTAGAGTTAAATTTGTTAAAAGAGAATGTAATGTTGTAGCAGATAGACTTGTTAGCTTAGCACTTTATGTTGGATGTATGCTATGAGAAGGCAATGTTCCTGACCAAATTATGGCTACACTTTGTAAGGATTTTCCTCTCTGCTAATGAAATTCCTTTACTGTCAAAAAAAAAAACTTTATCTCCATACACACACACACACACACATATATATATATATATGTAAGAAGATTGAGTTGGAATTGGAATGCCAAAATAGGGGATGTAATTTTTACTTGAAATTCATTTTCAACATTTTTACTTCAATTTCATTATCCTTGGAATGAAAGTTTATCAGTGTGTTTGAATCTATTGAAAAATACTTGATTCCATGGCTAGAGATATCTGAATTGTCTTAAACAGGTAAGTTCAGCCACTACTGAGATTCTTTGAGGGTAAAGTTCATGTCAATTTGGTCTTAAATACTTGCATGTTTCTAGTGACATAATTGGCATTTGGCACCTAAATTTGAGGATATATGAACTTGTTAATTGTCTTGTCCAAAAGGCTCCATAATTTTCATTGACGTAATATATGAATCTTTAAAGGGTTTCCAATCTATTCTATGCTATTAGCACCAACACTTCGAATTGCAGGCATCACGTGCCAATGTTTGACATCAACAATGCATCGACACATGTGTTACTTCAATCATTATTAACTTTCATTTTCATAAGTTTGGGGTATAAGTGTCAATGTCATGAGTATCTATACTTCATACATACTATATTCCTAGGCAGCAATGATAAGAAAAACCACAATATGAGTCATAATTGGCAACTAAATTTAAGGATATATGAACTTGCTAATCGTATTTGTCCTATCCTATTCCTACATATAGATTTTAGAGTGTCCAAAAGGCTCCATAATTTTCAGTGAATTAATCTATGAAACTTTCATGGGTCTATTCTATGCTATGTAGCACATTGGATTGAAGGCGTGTCCATTGTACACAACATGTTCGGACACCGGCACGACATTGACATATGTGGACATGGTTACCTTTAATCACTTTCATTCTTTTAAATAATTATTGATACCCAGTATTGTCAATTGCAGATAGCATAAACTAGCGGTATGTTCTGATTTCGTTATACACAAAATGCTATAGCGCCATTATATCTGAATCTCACAATATTTTGTATTAAATAGCATACGGTGGAACAACAACAATGATTTGCTCAAATTACGCTATAGCCCCTATTTAAGAGAGTTCATACTTGTATGTCAGTGTTAGTGTAATGTCCGATGTCGGTGATCCATAAATTATATGTTTCTGGTAATGACATAAAAGACATAATTTGAGTCATAATTTTGAAATGTTTATGCTTTGAACTGTGAAGCTTGCAATGATCAAATTATGTTCATAATAACAATGTTGATAATAAAATTATGAGTCATAAATTTTAGTGTTTGTACCTTCAAGGGAAATTAAAGAAACTTAGCCAACAATGATTAATCGAAAGCTTCCATCAACCACCACAACCATCGAATCGTCGCGAGAGCCACCGCTTCAACTTTGGAAACGAACAAAATGTGGGTGATGTCATCTTGGGCCAAACCTAGTAAGACCCAAATGCTTCTCAATCTCACGCGCTTTCTCACCCTCTATGCTACTCACACTTCTTCCAAAATTTTAAAAGTGTCTTTGAATTTTCGGATTTTATAATCAGAAATGAGGTTTCTAGTTTTAAAGTTCAAAAGTGCCTTCAAATTTTGAATCAGATATATAAACTTTTGTTAATCAAACTTTCATTTACATTAAATATAAAGGGAGTACTATTCTCACATTTTAATCCTTTGTTTGTGGAAAGACTAGTGAATGAACTGTTTGCTTTGCTCAATAATCATAAACCCATCAATGTTTTGATTGGACCTTCTTCACTCATTCTATACGAGATCTCTCAAAGTGGTGATAGTAGCGTGACATGTTACTTTATGACCATTCTAAGTCATACTGGTGCAGCAAATTAACGTTCCCACCAATTCAAAGGCACATGGCCCCGCACCTTCTGGAACTGTAACGTTTCCACCAATTATTGATTTCAAAGGTCTGAGGTCGACAAAAGACAAGGGTCCGATGCAAGATCAACCCGCAATCAGATCCTTGCCTCCACTATAAATATAGAGAAATGCTAACAAGTACTTTAAAAAGTTTAAAGTGGAAATTTTATGTCAGGAATTGTATTTAACACATTGAAACAATTTTTTGGCATTAAATTTATCAATTGTTAGAATGACCCATAAATATATTGTTTATGTTTAATGAAGAGTACAAATTTTCTATCCTTTGAACCCCCGTTAATTATGAGTCAAACACTAACTTAAATTTTGAAGTGTTTACATGTACAACCCAACCTTTACCAAGATATAGAGTTATTTCACTTGCATTCTTGATCCACTCTAAATAAAAAAATATACCAATTGACATTTTCAATTAAAAAAGTTTACATCTTAAAAAGCAAGAAATGTAAAATTAAAAAAAAAAATCATTATTAACATTAAAAAGACTTCAATTTTTCTGTTCAGGACTCTTTAAAATATTAGATTGACCCAGCCTACCATATCATAGAAAAAGCTAGCTAAGCAACGCCACTGGCCAATGTAGGGATGGCAATGGGTACCCCATGGGTTAGGTACTATAGTACCCCTCCCCATGTCCGCGTTTATAAAAAATATCTGTACCTGAGCCCGTACCCTCGTGGGCAACAACTTTAGTGCCCTTCCTCATACCCTCTGGGCACCTAAGTGCCCATACCCGCACCCATTACCCGCACTTTAATTATGAAAGACAATAAAAAAACATCACAATTGAAATAAAAATATGATCCAATAAATTTCAAATAAATTAAGTAGTTTTTAGGTTAAGAATTAGGCTTGAATAGCTAAATAAATTAATTAATTGTACAGTAAAAAATAAATAAATTATTTATCATATTATGTAAATACGTATATGCGGGTTGCGGGGCTGGGTAGTATAGTACCTATACCCGGGCTCATACCCGTTTAAATTTGCGGGTAATTACCCAGACCCAAGCCCGAACCCATGAAAGTAGGGTTTTACCATACCCATTGTGGGTGCCCATCGGGCCTGGGTCCAATTGCCATCCCTAGGCCACTGCACTCATAGGTCATGGGTGTCTGCCAGTATGCGCCAACATCTCTTTTCACAACCTCAGCAGTACAAAACAAACCATAACACACCCAAGAAGCACTTCAAATCACAATAACCAAATTTATGTGAATAATCTTATAGCACTCAACAATTGCTTAACTAAAACACAAGAGAAATGATATTTATACAACTATTTTATTATAACAATTTTGTTACAACTCTATTTATGATACTCTCGTTGTGTTATTACTCTTTTTCTCTTTATTGTTTTGATTTTCAGGTTAATACATACATTTCTTTGTATATATTCTGTTAAAACAAAAGAGTTCGTTTACGATTTGGAGAGAGAAATGGAGAAGAGAACAAAGAATAGATTTGAGAGACTTCCGGAGAAAATAGACTTGTATTGTATATTGTAAAAATTCTCTAATACGAACACATATATGAGCTAGACTATTTATAGGCTATGTTACTTTCGATACAAGTTAGCTCTCATAACATATATTACAACAAACTTTTCTAACTAATTTTACAGACGGAATTAACTAACTTCTAACATATTTGGTTGTCACATAAGTTATCTAAAAAATAGTTGTTCAAACAACATACCTCAAACCAAAAAAAAATTAAGTGTGAATATGGAAAATGCCATGGTCCAATTACAGCTAATTGATATACCATTGTTAAACGATTGATTGTTTTAGTCGGAAGTAAATACTAATAGTTGTTCTACTAAAAAAATTAAATCAAATTCTTTTAAACAAGTTATTCTTTAGTTAAATTCATTGACCACTTCAATTCAATTGTTTGGTTTACTTTTATGTTTTAATATAATTCTAATAAACTTTTACTCGAAGTAATTGAATTAATGATTTGATCCACTTGCCTGATTACATACCTTATCATATCACATAAAAAAATTAATAATTGGCCTTTTCCACCACATGATAGCCCTACATGCACTTTGCCGTAGATTTCTACTACTTCCTTCAAATCAAATTAATTTCCACACATCTTTCTGCCTTTTCTTTTGCCCAGTCAATTCACAGATGCACAAATAGAAATTGGTAGTTAAATAATGGGTGTAAAAAATGTTTTATCCGTCTCAAGATAATTGATCTATTCGTAAAGAAAATTATACTTTCAATATTTAAAGTGTTATTAATTACATTTTTTTTATTTGTATCACCTAATTAATATTATGTGTGCTACTTTCAAATCAATATATTTTATTTTGTATTTATTGTAGTGTTAAATACACCAATACTCGATAAAGTTAATTTAATAAAATATAATCCTCTCTTTATTAAAAAAAAACTATCATCTCTCTTTTATTTATATATTTTTAAAAACTATTTGAAACAATCAAATAAATCATTGTTGTGTCAGGAAAAAAAATAGAGCACTGCCCATATAGTTTGTGAAAGTTTCTATTTTACAAAATTGTTTTTGGAAGTATTACTTCGATTAACATGTTGAAGTGTTAGGTCTATTTGTGATCACATGGACATTTTGGGTAAATATATTGTTTATATAAGTTTTTTAAGAGATCATGTTCATATAAGTTGGAAAATAAAATTTTATGCACTTTTTTATAATTCTCTCGTTTAACTTTTTTTATTTGAAAAGTAAATGAAAATTTATTTACTCACTTATCAATGAACTATTTGAAAAGTAAATAAAAATTTATTTACTCACTTATCAATGAGTGCCACTCAATTGGTTGTGTTAGGTGAACGTGTCAAAAGGATCTTTGTTTTTTTTCTTTTTTTTGAAGGAATATGATCTTTGTTTGATTCTTGTAGAACACACTTTTAGAGAAAATCGAATTAAACATTGATTGAAATTGAGCATAACATATATTGGTTTCGTAACGAATCTTAAAAATCTAAATGTTCAAGGATACTCTAGGAGCACAATATGAGCTAAAATCATTAATTACTAGTGAAGAAATCTTAGAACTAGTTAATTAAAGTTAGGACTGAAATTTCTATAGTAATATGACATTGTATTCATCAGATTTCAATCGTCTGATCTTAATCATACAATTTATATTATGAGTTTACAAATCATAAATCGCGTGAATGTATTTTTATGAAAAATCGAATTAAACATTGACTGAAATTGAGCATAAGATAGATTGGTTTTGTAACAAATACTAAAAATCTAAATGTTCAGGATAACTCTAGGGACACAATATGAGCTAAAATCCTTAACAAACTTCAGTGCATTTCTTTGAAGAAATGTTAAAACTAGTTAATCAAAGTTAATTAGGACTGAATTTTCTATAGTAATATACTCCCTCCGTCCCAAATTGTATGACGTTTTGGGCATTTCACACGTATTAAGAAATATAATTAATTTTGTGTGGGAAAGAGATATTATAAGTTGTTTTACAAAATTGTCCTTAATAAATGGTATGGAAAAGATAAATTAAAGAATTGAAAAAATATAGAGTAATAAATAGTTAAGGATATAATAGGAAAAATAACATTAATGTTTCATTGGTATTGTAAAGCGACATATAATTTGGGACAAATTTTTTTTCCAAAGCGACATACAATTTGGGACGGAGGGAGTATATGACATTGTACTGACGCGATTTCAATCACCTGATCTTAATCATACAATTCATATTATGATTTATGAGTTTACAGATCATAAATCTAAACATACGTACAAGTTAAAATGTAGACAATCATGTCAGATCAAAATCGAATGGTTCATATCAACGCCAATATAAATGCAGAATTGCACATAATTTATTTCCTCAAAGTCATGGTCTCCCAGTCCCACCTATACTTAAAGCATACTGAAGTGAGCCCCATATATTTAAATTATTGAAATTATACATGTTTCCAAAGTAGACAAGATATATTGGTTTATTTGGGTTTGAATCCCAATGTACATGTTTGGGTATTCTCCATCTAACGGTAGAAATTAAAAGTTCCACATTTAGCGTGTATGTTTCTTGTCCGGAATTCTTAGGTGACTGGTCTACTAGTTAAAGCTGAAAGTCATCTTTGAATTGGGCAGACACAGAACCTCCTAGCTAAAGTTATCTCAATTTTTCTTTGGATGGATGATTTGTGGAAAAAATGGATTTCTTCTTTGGTAATGAGACACACATTAGTTTGATTATTTTATTGTATGAATATGATGATATAATGATTAATTTGTACATATAATATACTTATTTTTCCATGTTTATAGGAAATGGGTGGTGACAAATCTCCCTCTTTGGATGAAGACAAGTTTCAACTAGAGAATGTGCAACAACCATGCTTCTCTTTTGAGAGTGATAATTCCCAATCTTCAACCATGCAATATTTTAACAATATTTTAGATAATGTTTGTGTCACCCCCACAATTCAAGAGAACATTCTCAAGAGTAGCAATAGTTCCAACTCTCTCATTTCTCAAGAATATAATTGTCCTGCTAATTCACAACAAATAGCACCTTCTCAATACATTTTGTCTTTTGAAAACTCAACTGTGAAACCTTCCCCTAATAGTGCCACATGTTCTTCTATTATGGTCCCAAAAACAACCTTGAATAGCAATATTGTGAGTGAATTACCAAAGGTAATTAAGAAAAGAACCAAGAATCTTAGAAGTTCTTCGGAGATACAAGATCACATTATGGCTGAGAGAAAAAGGAGACAAGTTCTTAGTGAGAGGTTCATAGCACTATCTGCCACTATACCTGGATTGAAGAAGGTTAGTTAATTTCTTATTCTATTATACCCACAATATCATAGATAAATCATGATCAAGCCACAAGTGTTCAATAATTTATTTCTTATATAACTTTTGAAGTTATTTCAATATTTTTTCTAATATTTTCTCCCTTTCAATTACAATTGGTAGCAAGGAGGTGCCAACTATTACTTCATGTTTGAGTGGTTTCTATGAAGTTTTGCTTGCTACCACTATACGGTAAAAAAAAAAAAGTTTAATGAACTAATTAAAAGAAGAAAATACTAGAATAGATATCGAAAGAACTTAGGAAATTATATAAGAAATAAATAAATTTGTGCTTATATTAAATTACTGAACTTACAACATAAATTTTTCTTATAGACGTTAAATTTGTGAGATTATTAATTCTATGATTTGAAGTTGAATGTTATAGCATTCAATGCAATAGCCAGCTAGTCATGACTCACGAGTCACGACAGAGACATTTAACCGAATCATGTCACAGAAACCTTGATGAAGAAATGTGGTGATAATTAAAAATTAATTTTAAATGAATTGATCATGTAAATTGATAAAGTGAGAGTTCTTTTTAACAAGTTAAAATGTAATAATATATTAAAAACCGATAAAGAAATCTTAACATGCGTAAGAGGTGTGCATAAAGGTGAATTAAACGTAAAGTAATTTATTTTATTTTTATGTTAGAAATGTAAAGTGATATATATTTGAATAAATTCATATGAAAATGAGTTAAACAGGAAATTTTATGCTAAATATCAATTGTAGATGCAAAAGTGCTCTAAATTCTAGATTTACTATAGAACCAATTTTAGCGTGTGTTTGGTTGTGGGGCGAGAAAAATTGATTTTGATAGAATTGATTATGTAGAATTGATTTTAGTTAAAATTGATTATGATTAAAAGTGATTTGTATTTGAATACATTTATTTAAAAATAAGTTGAATTATAAATTTGTAGGTGAGAATCAATTCTACAATCAAAATTCACAAATTCTAACTTCAAGTAGAATCAATTCTGCAGACAAAATCAAATCTACTCGACAACAATCAAACATGTTAGAATCAATTATACAGCTACATACTAAATTTGATCCATTAAGAAGTCAAACCAAGCATACACTTAGTTGTGTTTGGAACCACGACGTCTTGTCACTTGACACACTTTTAGTTGAAGCCAGTAATTTTTGAGTTTCTATTGACTTTTAACAGTAAAAACAAGAGTTTTCAAACATATACTTTAAAAGCAAATTCAAGTCTACTTAAAAATATTTGAATATGTCAAAATCGATTTTGTACATTTAAAATTAATTTTGTTTATTTTAAAAGTGAAACCAATCATACAAAGGGCATTAATGCACTTATACACATAAATGTGTTAAGAACCACTATTTTTTTCAAAAAAAGAAAGCACAAAACCCAGGGGCGGAGCCAGGTGGGCTTGAGGGTGTGCACCTGCACACCCTGAAATTTTCCAATTTATGCCTATTATTATACTGATATTGTTATTTGCGCACCCTTAGTTTTTCCTTTTGCACCTGGCCCAAGACTTTGGAAGAGTGTGATACAATTTGGTAGGATCATAAAGGCAAAAAACATAAGTGTCGAATTGATATCCCTAGATTGATAATTCAATTGCTAATGTTAAATCACTGCAACAAATCAATGCATGTTTAAGCATTTTGCAAGTAAATTATATATTGTATACTAATCCAAAAAAAAAAGTTACTTCTCTAACTTATTTCTTGTCCATTTCTTTTGGACAATTCTTTTTCCTTAGTCTATAAAGACTATGTTGATGATTAATTGTATATAGTTTAAATTAAATGACATTATTCTTTCAAATTCCTAGTAATAAATACTTGAATTTATAATTTGTCAAAAAATAATAAGCTATAAAAATTAATGTGATTATTTGGGTAAAACTAACAAAAGTGTGAATTTATGTGTTTATAAAAATTGGGTCAAATAGACGAGAATCACACACATTAAGTTTACAGAAGTGGTGAATCGCAGGTTCGAACATGCACCCTAACACATAAAATAAATTAGATGCATCTATCAAATGAGTTGTATTTAGAAGACATTTTTTTTCTTTTGAAGGGAAGACAAAATTTAGTGGTTTAAATAAATGGTAAAATAAGAAGAGAAAATTAGTATGATTTTTTTTATAGTATTTTTATGTATAAATTATAATAATTAATAATTACGTTAAAAAGTCTGCACCCCTGATCCAGGGTCCTGGATATGTCACGGACAAAACTTATCCCATTACAAGGGAACTGTGGTCTGGTGTTAGAAAAAAGTTATACAAACGAACCTCAATTTTAAGTTTTAACAAAGCGTCACTTTCATTTCATGCACATACATTACACATATACCACATCACATGTTCTGAAAAAGTTACCAAAAAAAATATATTCTTTTTTTTAATTCTAAAAAGGTCGAATAAGCTAGAAACATATTCTTTGTTTTTAAAAATAAGTTACCACATCACTGTTAGAATCAAAAAAGTTACCACTTCACTTTTTTTTTTTGGCATAAGCTAGAAACATATTCTTTGTTTTTAAAAATAAGTTGAATTATAAATTTGTAGGTGAGAATCAATTCTACAATCAAAATTCACGAATTCTAACTTCAAGTAGAATCAATTCTGCAGACAAAATCAAATCTACTCGACAACAATCAAACATTTTAGAATCAATTATACATCTACATAATGGTGAGGCGACAACAAAGCCACTGGAGGGTAAGATATATGTTCAACAAAATGATATAATAAAGGGTTAATAGTGCTTCACCCCCTATAATTTTTTTTTTAGATTTCATCCTTATAATTTGAAGATTTTTTGGTTTTGGACCTTCATGGAAAATTTCGTCCCCTGTAATTTGAGCAAATTTCGGTTTACCCCCCTGTAATTTAAGCAAATTTCGGTTTATCCCCCTGTTAATTTGAGCAAATTTCGGTTTACCCCCCTGTCATATCATCGATTTTGTACAGTCAAAAATCATCAAGGTCCAAAACTAAAAATCTTCAAATTACAAGGACGGAATCTAAAAAAAATTACAGGGGGAAAACCGGAAATGGTCAATATTACAGGGGGTAAAGCATTATTAACCCTATAATAAACACATGTAAGCTCAGACAAAAGACATCAACAACACACAAGTATTCAAACATACATAAAGTTTGGTTACCATCATTAATAATTATATCTCATCCACATCAATTTCACATTCAATAATTACCAACAGTTAATTCATCAATACTTAAACAACAAGTACTTAAGCATACATGGCACATCATCATCAATAAGGTTATCATCTTCATTTACATCGTCACGTCAATAAATATTATCCACAATTCTCACAATTTCAACAATTAGACATTTACCACATAAAAGCACAAGTTCACACCAAAACATTACAAACACGACTCAAGTGCATGCAATGCGCCTAACACGACTCTATATGCATGTGGTATCATCGTGACCTTAAAGTCACGCCCCCATAAATAGTGATCTTAAATCACCCACCTATAAATCTTGATCTTAAATCAAGCAACCATGAATCTTGATCTTAAATCAAGCACTGATCGACTGACAATGAATGCATGGATGTACACGTACGGACTTGACAATGCACACATCTACAAATCATGATCTTAAATCATGCGGCTATCACGACTATCATTTGCATTATCAAACCAATACATCCACATTATTCATGTTATCACCACATCATCATTTAATCACAACTTTAATGCATTAAGCCACA
Source organism: Medicago ruthenica (assembly GCA_018208015.1). Lineage (NCBI taxonomy): Eukaryota > Viridiplantae > Streptophyta > Magnoliopsida > Fabales > Fabaceae > Medicago > Medicago ruthenica. The sequence goes on from CM031378.1 coordinate 10,558,215, forward strand.
ACTATCATCATCACATCATATTAATGCATTCAACGAGTATAATCATCATCATAAACATCATGCTTACATTCTTTAACATTCACATAGTTCGCATTTCATGATTAAGCAAACAAGGTTTCAATAACCTATCACTAATTAACTCATCACCATCTCACATATTGATCATGTTTCATCATCATTCATTCCTTATTAGTCAATTAACAAGTTTATATTCAACTCACGGTTCAATTAATTAACTTCAACTATTACTCATCACATTCTCATCATTAATTACTCATAGCACATCATTAAAATAACAACTTCATAAATACATACTCATTTATTAGCTCTAAAGACTTCCTTAGACTCATTATTGATTTTAAGGATGTTTCATGATTCACTGAAAAAGTTATACTAAAGTTTCACGAAAAATGTAACATGACATATGTGTAGTATTTTAATCATTTCTCAAGTTCTAGAAATCTAAATGAAGTCAAACCAACGGAAAATGAAATCTAACATCCATATCTACAACTTTCATGTTTGCACCGAAACCCAGTTCAGAACGAAAAATGGAGAAAAAAGTCAATTTTCCAAGTTGGTCTGGCAAAAATCTTGTCCCGATTTTTGTCGAGCCAAAACTCCCTTTTCTGGGCCAAAATCTTGGCCCGATTTTGGCTGACAGACATCCAACAAAATCAATTTCAAAAATGTGTTTTCACCAAATAATCACTTTTAAATCACTTAATTCAATCTCAACACACTCAAGTCATTCAAAATAATTATCCATGATTAAAACACTTATAATTAACACTTTCACCACTTCATAACACAAATTACACATTCAAAATCACTCAACTAAGCAATTCTACCATGAACATGACAATAATCACTTAAACCACAACTTATTCAACATAACTTCATGATTTCTCAAAAAAAAAACAGATACCCATGCTCAAAATCAACTTATTAAACAACAAACATCAATCAATTATCATGTTATTCATCAAAATCACCAACATTCACCAAGTTATCAATTCACTATATCAAACCATGAATTTTGACATGAACAAAACATGAACTCACCAAGTTTTAACATACTTAAATCAACCATCAAAATAGAGCACGAATTTCACATAATTAATAACAAACATCATGAAATTAATCATAATCTAAAACACTCAAACTACCCATTTGTTTACCAAAACCCAAATGGTGAAAATAATCTTCCCCCTTATCTCAATTTTCTACCAAAAGTTGATTCCTAGCTTGAATCCTCAATCTCTAGTGCTTCCCCTCTTCCTTCATCTCCAAGTTCTACTTTCTCTTCTATTCTCTCCCTCTTGCCTCTTTCCAAAAGTTTTATAAAATGAATGAAAACCTAGCTCACCACTCACACACTTCTCTTTAAATAGTATGGACTAGGGTTACTCCACTAATGGACTTAGTTATATCAAACTCTCACAATTATTTTCTCTACACTTTTACTTCATTTAAACCTCCCATATTACTTATACACCACTATTCTCTAAAATTCAAATTTCTAGTTCTAACATAATTACAAAAATGACATTTACCCATAAAATGACTAAAATATCATCAACACTAAAAATTTCACTAACCCACCAATCACACATCAAATAATCAATTATCAAACATAATAAATAAATAAGAGTAAATCGATCTAATTCTAAAAATCAGGCTGTTACACTCCTTTCCTTTTCATTTCAGCACTTTATCAAACATGTAAAATTTTTCACATACTACCATGACATCAATTTTTCTTTCTTTCTTTTTTATTATATGATTCTCACATTCATGGTAATCTGTTGTAATTTTGACAAAAACTACACTTTAAAGTTTCACAAAATCATATCACTTTGTTTATCTTAATCTAAAGCATGCATATCTACATACTTATAATCCAACCACTTGAACAAAATTTGCATAACCTATATCTTAGTTGGACATGGTCCATCCCTTTATATTACTAGCCAATTTTATTATTTTTTATATACTATATTACTTACTTGTTTATAAAGATAAAAAATCAAAAAATTGACAAATTTATATAAAAATTTATGTATAATTATAATAATTATACTACCAACTTTAATCAAAAATCAATATTGTGTACAGTTGAATATATTTACGTATCTTTATCTCTTTTTGCTTTTCTTTTCTATCAATCATAGTATGCCTTTTCCTTGTTTCTTTATATAACTTTATAATAACTTTAAAATTCAAGTATATATTATTCAAATATTTATTTTTCTTATTTACATATAGACTGATAAGGCCTACATACTTCAAGAGGCTATCAATTATCTGAAACAACTTCAAGAAAGGGTAAAGGAGCTAGAGAATCATAACAAAAGGAAAAGAGATTCAGTAATATTCATCAAGAAATACCAAGCTTGCACAGTAGACAAGGATAAAAGTACTTCATGTGAAGAGAATTCTGATAATGATGACCACAGATATTATTCCAAGAAGGAACTACCTAGGGTTGAAGCAAGAGTCATAGACAAGGAAATTCTCATTGGAATCCATTGTGAGAAACAAAAGGATATTGTGGTCAGATTAATGGCTTTGCTTCAAAATCTTCATCTATCTCTTGCTAGTAGCAGCGTATTGCCTTTTGGAACTTCCATTCTAAAAGTTACAATCATTGCTCAGGTAATAATTGAACAATACATCAACGTTTCATTTTCAAAAATAATTGGAAGTCAACATTTTATTGAAACAATTTCTTGTAGGATCTTGTTAACGAGTGCCCCGGGACACTATTTAAATATTCCTAATAAATAAATTATTCTTGAAAAAAAGTAAAGAATTCAATTTCCAATGCAATAAATCCACAAACTTTCATAAAATATTACCATATTTGGGGTGCTTAAAGAGTGCCCCAGAGACACTCGTTAACATTTCCCTTTCTTGTATTAGCACTTTTTTATTAAACACGTTTAATTAAAATTTTAAGCAATATTAAAATTAATGATTTTTTTGTTCTATTGTTCAAATGATTTAATACGAGTTTTAATGTTTTTTAAACATAAATTGTAGGAGAAATGTTGTATTATTCAAGACAAAAATGACAAATATTGCGAATAAGTGGGACAAGAGAGAGGGAAAAACAAGATAGGAGAAAAGCTGAAAAAGGAAAAAGTGAAAGAACAATATTAGAAAAATAGAGCTTCCATGGTCATCTTGAAATAATTTGAATCGTCCTTTCTTCTTTTTTTGATGAACGAAAATTTAGGATTATAGAATGAATAATAGGTCCATATAATTTCTCTTAAAAAAAGAGTTGTATATTTGAATAATCAAAAATATAACTGGGAACTTCTACAGTACACCTCACAAATTGAGGTATATCGGTACTCTTGCTTCATAAATTTATAAATTAACTATCGTTTTATGAAATAAAGAGCTATTTGTCAATATTTATATTTTAGAAAACATAATTTCATAAGAAAAACATCATTTCATTGTTTATAAGAATCATATTAAATTTTTAACATTTTCTCATAAAAAATAATCAATATTCTTTGTTATGACTTATGAGTAATAAAAATTCAAAAAAAGTATATTTTATTTCATCGACGCTTTTGGTAAATAAGATTTAATTATTATAATTGTAAATGATAGAAAATAATTCTTTTTCTTAAAAAAAACAACTCATTTAATTATTAATTTAACGATTTGGTGTATCGGTACACTCAAATTTTAGAGTGTATCATATAATTTGTCAATATAACAACCTTTAGGACATCCGTATTCCGTGTGAAGATACATTTAAAGTAAATTTTTTGGTGACAACTTGGGTACCCATCAATAAAAGGTGGGTAACACAACCCATGCTGAGTTGGCACCAATCAAAGTTATTGGTTTGTTTTCTATTATTTTTAATGTTATATAAATACATTGTTTTGATTGGGCCAACTCAACATGGGTAGTATTACCCACCTTTTATTGATGGGTAAACAAGAATTTCCCAAATTTTTTAGTTTGACTAAAAAAAATTATTGTTAAATTGGCAACAGTATACAAATATGTTTCAGACAACTTTTAAATTGTAAAATAACTTTTCTGTTAAAAAATGACATTTTTTTTTCTGTTCCTTTCCTCATAATGGTCCTTAACTTTTTTTTGCAAGTATTGTGTTCACATGACAGTTGTTCCTTTTTTATGAAACTCGTACACACACATCTAGTATAGAATTAAGAGAAATTTAATATGGACCATGTTCATTTTTTTCAAGGAATGGACCACGTTTATAAACAAGTGGGCTAGCGTAGATTAATAGTATTTTAAAAGAAAATGTTTAAAACTATTAGAATATCGTCTTTTTGATAGTAGATGTTCATGCACTACAAAGAACATTGACATTTGTCAGGGGCGGATTCCCTGGGAAAAAAACCAAAAGCCTTGGCAAAAGGAAGTTTGTCAGGGCTTTTGCTAGGGGCTGAATCACTGGGAAAAACGCCCATCGCAAATGGAAAAGTGAGGGGTTTCACCCCTGGCAAAAAACGAGGGGCAGGGCCCTGTGAAACTCCCTCACTTTTTCCCTGTCAAAATCCATTTTTTAACCTCTGTCTTTTCTACTGACGCATTTGCACTGTTTCTGACGCACTGCTGTACTGACACAAGTCAAATCACGCACAGTACCAAGGGTTTTGCCAGGGGTAAACCCCTGTGAAACGGTATATATTTTTTTAAAAAAATTTTAATAAATAATTTATTGTTTTAAAAATCATTTTAATTAATAAAAAATATTTAAAATAATAAAAAAAATAGTTTTTTTCCAAAATTGTTTTTGAAATATAATTAATTGTTTTAAAAATCATTTTAATTAATAAAATTTATTTTAAATAATAAAAAAATATCATTTTTTTTCAAACTTGTTTTTTGAAATATAATTAATCGGACGAAAAAATCATTTTAATTAATAAAATTGATTTAAAATAATAAAAAATTTAAAATCAATTTTTTTCAAAAAAAGGATTACTCAATTGAGAAGACTAATTTTACGCGCAAACATATAATTTTACGCTCAAACAATAAATAACAATTTTACGCACAATTAACGATTTTACGCGCAAACAACAAATAACAATTTACGCGCATATAACAATTTTACCCGCAAGCATATAATTATTATTTCCAATAAAATGCCTTATTAGTATATTGGTTTTTTTATGAATTTTTTAATTTAAAAACTGTTTTTAATTTAAAAAAAAAACATATTTAATTTTAAAAAAAATTAATTATAACATAGTTTTAATTTTAAAAAATAAACTGATTTTGTACTACACTATTTGTAAGTCCCTTCTTTTCCAACAATAAGAATTATTATAGTATATTGTTTTCTATAAATTGTTTTAATTTAAAAACAGTTTTAAATTTATTAAAAAATCATCTTTATTTTTTTTTATAAAAAATAAATTTAACATAGTTTTAATTTAAAAAAAAAAAACTGATTTTGAATACACTATTTTAAAAAACTGTTTTCCAACAATAAACTTTTCTACTATATTATTTTTTTGAGGTATTTTTATTTAAAAAACAGTTTTAAATTTTAAAAAAATTACAATTTATAAAAAAACCGATTTAATTTAACAAACAGTTTAACTTTTAAAAAATATCAGATTTTTTACTACACAAATTTAAAAACCGATTTTCCTCTAAATTAAAAAAAAAGTAAAAAAAAACTGTTTTAGTAAATAAAAAGTTTTCCATAATAATTAACAAAATGCTATGTTTTTTTGGGCATTCTAGTATAACTATAACTATACACATAATCAATAAATCTACCTAAAAAACATATATTCAACAACATGCATATATTTGATTTTGTCAAAACAAAAATATAACATGCATATATATTCCAGAAATAATTTGAAATATCATGTAAATAACATCCAACATCATCAACATATATCATTTTATATAACATCTATTTGTTTAAATTTCAAATTTAAAAAAAGGAAAGAAAAAACGTTTTTCTCTATTAAACAGTTTTAAACAATTTTAAATAAAAATATATTCTTTAACAGTATTATTAACAAAAAATTCGAAATATATTTGCACTAAATAAAAACAGATCATGCAAAATTATAACATCATATATCCAAAATTATAACAGTATTACTAACTTGTTGAAGCTTGATGAGAAAATTAAATCCAGAGATCGAGCAAGCTTGGCAACCGCAGGAGGAGGCAAATAAACTTGGACACTGATGCATGAAAAATATATACGTTAATAAGTAGTTAAAAATAAAAACACACAAATATAATAAGTGAAAAGAGTGTTACCAAATTATATAGGTTTGTTGATTTGAAGAAGATGACAATACTGTAAGGAGAAAATGGAGGAGGGAATTTTTTTTTCTAAGTATCAAATGGTGAACAATGGCACGGTTTGGATATATATAGGGAGTAAGAATAACAGGGGTAAAACGAGGGGCAACCCCTCGCAAACCCCAGTCAAATCCTAGCCCAGCTAGGTGTGCAGAACAGTCTGATCAGCAGACCAAAAGCGAGGGATCCATGTCGTTTTCCCAGGGGTTAACCCCTGTGTTGTCAGCTTTGTGCAGTTGACTTGACAACATGCAGAGAATCTTTGCTGCATGCAATTTGCCAGGGCCTGGCCGTGTGAAAATCCCTGGTTTTGTTGACTGAAAAAGCTGATTCCTGTCCTTGAATTTGAATTTGATTTTCGCGGTCATTTTGAAGCAAAGGCCTTGGGGAAATTGCGAGGGGCTCACCCCTGGCTAATGCTAAGTAGTCCCAATGTCATTTTGCCAGGGGTTTCCCCGTCATAAGCCCTGGGAAATTTGTCAGGGGTTGTAGGCCCTGTTAAAAAGCCCTGTGAAATAGCAATTTTTCTTGTAGTGATGATCATTCTCCTTTTGACAATTAAAATAATAACTTAACTAATATTGATTTGTTAAAAGAAGCAAAAAATAAATGTGTAGTTTGTATTGAACTAATATCAATTGAGTCATCGTCTTAGTCATAAATATACTAAGGATCGTGAGTTTTTATTTCTGAGTCGTTGAAATAGCTGATGATTTTAAGTATTGATTGATGGTGGAACCACTTATAAAGACGATCCACCAAAAATTCACCTAGAAATAAATATACGATAATTGGTACCAAAAATAAGTATATAGTAATTTGAAATTCTAAATATGATTTAGCTATATCATGCAGATGGATGATGAATACTGCATGGGCGTGAATGATCTAGTTAATAACCTGCGGCAAAATCTCATGGAGTCATGTGATAATCAAGATAATATTTCTTAGAGGGACAAATAAAATCTACAATTATTGTTTATGTCGGCTTTGAAGTTTGTAGAAAATTTTGTTTGGTTTCTTTCAATAATTCAATGTATAAAGCTATGTATGATGGTATTTGTTTGTTTGTAGTGAAAGGGAGAGTTCTATTAAATCTATAAAAAAAAAAAAAAAAGAGGCAGATGAAGATGAGATTTGATTTCTATCAAAAAAGAAAAGGTGAGATTTGGTGTGATTAATGTATGATAAGATTTGGTGAGCTCAACATGTAATGGTTATTTTATGATGTGTTGGTTGGGTGGAACATATATGTCATGTTTATTAATATGATCGGTCAAGTTTATAAATATGGATTCCTCTTTTGGATTTTCCCATTATCACTTGACAAACTGTTTTACAATGTTAATTAAGGATAATTGTGGAGGAAATATAGAGAATGTGAATGGAAATGGGGAAGATACACACGAAATTGAAAGAGGTGCACAATAATGTTGATGGGAGGGAAAGATGAGTGGGAAATTAAAATTACATTTTCTTTTTTCTTTTTTGAAGAAATGAGTGGGAAAAATATTACTTATAGCTAGGGTCACAATGATTTATACATAACATTTGGACATACACATTAAAATGGATGTCATTTGATTATTTAATTCATTTTTTCGTCTTTCTTTTTAAATACGTGAGTGTATCCAAATATTGTGCTCAAATTATTGGGAGAGATGTCGGCATATCAAATTCTAATTAGTGAAGGGAATAATATAGTGGAGGAGGTTAGTACAAGATTTATGACATAAAGTCATTCCTTTGAAGGTTGTGGTTTTTCTCTAGCGGGTTACACATATCTGTATTCCAGTTATGCATTGGAGGGTGTAAAATTGAAGAAACAATGCAACACTTATCTTTGAATTTCCAATTTTCTCAATAATTTGGTTTTGTTTAATTAGCTTATTGGTTAGGGGTGAAAACAATGTTTCACAATAATGGGAAAACACACTTTTATTTCTTTATTTTATTGGTTAATTCAAAGAGGAAGGATTCTAGAAGAGAAATTATTAATTAATGGTATGATTTGTTTGTATGTGGTCAATTAAAGGAAAAATTGAAGGGCTTTAATCATTGATTAATAAAAATAAAATGAACATTATAACTCAACAACCTTATATTAATACTCCCTCTATTTATAAAAGATATTTAGGTCAATAAACGTTGATGTATTTGGTTCAAAATTTAAATCAGTTACATCAATTTTTATTCATCCAAATGTCTCTTATAAATAGGATCGGATGGGGTATGTATTTTTGGATATGAATTGTTGGAGTGGTAATCGAATGACAAGATCTTTGAGGATTGACCATAGGAAACAATGAAGAAACTCGATCTTGTACATGTTACTTTGAGACTTGGAAACACTTAGAAGCTAAAGTTAAAGTTGGATCAAGAGTAAGTTAAAAACTTTTTACTTTGATGACTTTGGAGTTTGGTGACTTTGATGACTTTAGTGCATTTAGGAGATAAATAAATGATCAAATTAAATTAGTTAGATGGGAGGGAATGATTGGTTAAGAGAGATATGTGAACAAGGACACAAAAGTCACAAAACTCTAAAGTCACTCAAGTGAAAGTCGAAGCAATCATACCAAATATTGAAGATTCTTATATCTCCTAAATGATTTAGGTTCTATAGGAGTCACATAGACTACGCTGAGTTATGTTGCATTAGATTGCCTAATATTGACTCGATAATATGAGCAAGAAGCCAATTAACTTATTTTTTGCTTCTTTATTCGTGTTGAATATGATCACGAAGAAGATTAACTTCTTGTCTATAGAAGTCTTCTGCTGCCCCGTAGGAAATAAAGCCCTAAAATGATTCGATGTGGAAGCTCTGGGATGAAAATCATATATGTATTATGTAGAGTTTGTCCTGTAAGTTATAGTTTTCACATTCATGTCCACATTCAAAATATTATCAATTATAAGGATCTTGAAACATATGATTGTCACATATAAAAAGATTAAATGATGTACCTTCATCCATGATAATAGAAAATAGAAATCTAAATCATCTGATTGTCAATCTATCTCTTTCATGTCTGTTCTTTCTCACGATCCGTTCTTAATGGTTCATTGTCAGAGAATTTTTTTATCAAAGAGACAGAACCATCAATATATCATTCAGTTTGTTATAACTTCCATCATGTCACCAATATTTATAGAAATTCACTTGCACCCATTCATGACTAAGTGCATCCTTTCATATAAATATTTGCATTTTTTCACATAATTAAACATTTGCATCCTTTCATATATAATTACATTCTTTCACTGAGTTATCATAAATTAATTATAATAACTAAATTATTTTTACATGTCCACCCTTCCTCTCGGAAGCAGATCTAACAATTTTTAAGGGTTCAATTGAACCTCCTAAATTTCAAAAAAAAAAAAAATACATCTAAATATATTTTGAACCTCTAAATTTTGTTTTTTTCACCGGTACCTAGAAGTCAAAGTCTCAAAGATTTTTTAGTTTGTGTTTTACACTTGAATTCCTATATTAGATATAGGTAATTTATTGTTGGTGTTTAAGTCCACTTTGATATTGGTTATTGTTTCCCTTTTGTTCTACACATCTTAGTTTATTGGTGTGAGATTTGAGTCCAAATTCACAACATATAGGACTATGCTAATGATTCCTTAAATAATAAATAATTATTGTGAAAAACAAATTTTCAAAATTTTAAAAAATAAATTGACACAATTTTCAATACATAATTTTTATCTTTGATATATTAATACATCATGTATAAATCACCTATTCAATAAATTTAAAATGTTCCTTCAAAAAAAAATTAAAATGTGAATTTTTGTTTATCACGGTGATGATTGTACGTGTCTTGTACCTTACTTAGGCCACATGTTTTAAAACAAGACAAGACAGATTTATTTGTTTGGGTTTGAATCCCCATGCTAATGCTTGGCGTATATATTCTTCATCTAACTGTGGAAATTAAACGTTCCCTATTTAGGGTGTAGGATTCATGTCCTGTATTGTTAGGTGATTGTTGTAGTTAAAGCTAAAAGCCATCTTTGAATTTGGCAGACACAGAACCTCCTAGCTAGAGTTCTCACAATTTTTCTTTGGATGGAAGATTTGTGGGAAAAGTGGATTTCTTCTTTGGTAATGAGACACGCACGAGTTTGATTATTGTATACAATTTTATTTTATTTTATTGTATGAAAATGATATGATATGATATAATATAATCATTACTTACTTTCTACATATAATAATTTTTTTTCCCCATGTTATAGGAGGAAATGGGTGATGATAAATCTCACTCGTATTTGGATGAAGATAAGTTTCATAGCGAGATTGTGCAACATCAACCAAGTTTCTCTTTTAAGAGTGGTGATTCTCAATCTTCAACCATACAATATATGAATAATCTTGTTGATAATGTTTGTGTCACCACCGCAGTTCATCATGAGAACATGCTCAAGATTAGTAATAGTTCCAACTCTCTCATTTCTCAAGAATATAACTGTGCTACTAATTCACAACAATTACCACCTTCTCAATACATTTTATCTTTTGAAAACTCAACTGTGCAACCTTCTCCTAATAGTGACATTGCAACATGTTCTTCTATCATGGTTCAAGAAACAACAGCATTGAATAACAATGTGAGTAGTGAATTACCAAAGACAATTAAGAAAAGAACCAAGAATCGTAGAAGTTCTTCTGAGATACAAGATCACATTATGGCTGAGAGAAAAAGGAGACAAGTTCTTACTGAGAGGTTCATAGCACTATCTGCCACCATACCCGGATTGAAGAAGGTCAGTTTCTTATACAAACCCACAATATCAGTGATAATATCATAGATTCATAATCAACCCACATGCATTCAGATTTTTTTTTTTGAAAGAATTTTATATATCGTATATAATTCTCAAAGTTCTTTTTCAAGAACTTATAATTTTTTTATTAGTTTATAACAATTTTTATAAGATATTTCAAATTCTGTCAAAAAAATAATATTTCAAATACTTTTGTTTTTATAACATGTCGTTTTATCTCAAATTTACCTCTCACATCTTATTGAAAAATAATCAAATATTAATTAAAAATATCATTTCATGTCATTAAAATTTTATATTCATCAACTAATTTAATCACTTATAAAACACTATAAATTTAAAGTGTTAAATTATCCACTATTAGATATCAATTAACTTATTCATTATCAACTTTAAACTCATCCACTAACTTATCAACTATCAGTTGTTTTTTTTATCAAACTGAGTCCCAATTAGTTTTAAAAACTTCTTTTATGTACAATGGTAACAAGGATGCCCCCACCATAATAAGAAAGAAAACAAGTTGGTAAAATTAATTCAAAGGAAGAAAATTACATACTTATAGATATTGTGAAAACTTGAATTCAAAAAAATATTGTAAAAACTTGAAAAAAATCATACTCCTATAATAAATAAATTTGTGTTAAGATGAGATTACTTTATTAATTACCACAAAGAAATTTTCGCATTATAAACATTTATTTTGTTGAGTTTTTTTTGTCACTATGTTATCGGTACAAAGTTTCCTCTAATAATGACTCATCTTTTGATGAACCAGCAAGACAAAAAGGTGTGTTCTCCTTTTCCGGCCGAATTTTTTTTATACGTAAGAGTTATAGATCAAATTCATGATTGTTTGGTTAAGTGGTCCAAATTTCTTACCATTCAAGACATTTTATTGTTGGTATTTTGTGAGGTTATTAATTCTATGATTTAATTTGAAGTTGAGTGTTCTAGCATTCGATGTAACTATCCATGCCTCATTCATGAAAGAGCTGGTTAATCGGATCATGCCTTTGAAACCTTGGCTGATGAATGAACTAGATGCAGTACTAATGCATTTAGTACATTAATATGTTAAGGTCGATATTTTCAAAAAAGAGACCACAAAACTTGTCCCATTACAAGGAAACTGAGGTATGGTGTCATAAAAAGGAAACTCAATTTTAAAAAGCTTCACTTTTTCATGCACACACACAATGTCACACAGAACACCACATGTTCTGAAAAGGTCGACAGAATGTACTTTCTGCCCTCTTCAGCCATTCTGCCGAATTGCCATGTGCACCTTTCTTTTTCATTTCAACAATTATCAAACGTGTGAAATATTACACCAACATCAAACTTTATTTTTGTGTATATTGAATTGGCAATGAGACTGTTGGAATGACAATGAGCTATTATGATTTTGATAAAAACTTTATTTAGAAGCTTCACATAATTATGTGTCACAATGATTTTAATTGAATATATAGTCGACGATCAAAAAAGTGTTAATGTTAATAATTAGTCATTAGATTAATGTTTTTTTTGTTTGAGCTTAAATATAAAATCTCTTTTAAATCTTAATTCAAATTAGTTGAACTATTAAACTCACATCTTTAAGAGGTATCTTTCTATCATATTCACCCATTATATTTAGCTTTTTCCATTTATTGTTTCATTATAATTCAAATATATATTTTCTCTTTGCATATAGACCGATAAGGTCTACATACTTCAAGAAGCTATCAATTATGTGAAACAACTTCAAGAAAGGGTAAAGGAGTTAGAGAATCATACCAAAAGGAAAAGAGGTTCAGTAATATTCATCAAGAAATCCCAAACTTGCACATGCACCGTAGAGGAAAAAAGTACATCATGTGAAGAGAACGCTGATAGTGATGACCATAGATATTATTCCAAGAGGGAAGTACCTAGGGTTGAAGCAAGGGTCATAGACAAGGAAATTCTCATTGGAATACATTGTGAGAAACAAAAGGATATTGTGGCCAGATTAATGGCCTTGCTTCAAAATCTTCATCTTTCTCTTGCTAGTAGCAGCGTATTGCCTTTTGGAAGTTCCACTCTAAAAGTTACAATCATTGCTCAGGTAATAAAAAACAATTGACATCAACATTATTAAAGTTATTTGAAGTTTTTTTACACATTGCTTAGGTTTTCGGGATGTTTGGTGTATAAATATGTTTACGTACGCACCCTCTCTATTTGAGATCACTTTTGGAATCATATTCAAACTCATGTAAGTCGGATTAAGGACCGTAATGTGGAAAATGGATCCAAACCTATGTTAGGCGTGAGGGTATGTATGTAAAGTTGTTTGTAGTTTGTTGGAAATCCTACATTAATTTTTCAGGCTCCCAAGTTTTTGAGTGCATAAATCTGTTTGGACACCTTCACCCTTTAAGCTAACTTTTGGGATGAAATTCAAATTTATTTAACATGATATCAGAATTAAGTTAAAGATAACAAAGTGAGAATTGGACCCACGCTAGGTATGAGGGTGGTATTGAAGATTCACATTGCTCACATTTTCGGATTGTTGGGTGTATTAATGTGCTTGAACATCCTCACTCTTTGAGTTAGCTTTTGGGATGAAACTCAAGCTCATTTAACAAACATTTCATTTTCCGAAACAATATTTTTATTGAAAAAAATATATATTTCTTGTATTAGCTCATTTTTTATTAAATACATTTAATTAGAATGAGTAATAGTAAAATGTTTTTTGTTCTAACATTTAAATGATTTTAATACAAGTTTTAATGATTTTATAAATAATAGTTTTATTAGATATGCTTTTATTTTACAATAGAAATTTGTTTTATGCACGACAAAAATGACAAATAATTGTTGCATGAAAAAAAGTAACAAATGGAAGTTTATGAGTCCTCTAACTTATAAAAGGCATGTCTTTATTCAAAATTTTAAGACATTGAGTTTATGAGTCATGCCATTTTTAAAGTGTTCAGTTTTCACTTTTCTAAGAAATCTCCCTCAAATAGAAGATTTTTCATCCACAGACACAACGAAGACTTTCGACACAAAGAGTCGGTCGAACTCTTGTCGAACCTCAGCTCTAATACCGTTGTTGGATCACGATAGGAAATCTGAAGAATCATTCACATTGAATCAAAAGCAACCACATGAATGAGTTGAACAAAATATCTTTAATTTATCCAAAACTTTAACACATTGAGTTTATGGATCTCACACAATTATAAACTGTTAAATCCCTATATTTCTAAGTGATTTGAGACTTCTAACTCGCATTTGTTACGCAACAAATTTTACGTAAAAAAATGACAATTCATGTGTTTTTTTAGCTTTCATCATAGTGGTTCTTAAATTTGTACTGCAAAGTACTCTGTCTTCACGTGACATATACACACATATAGTATATAATTATAGTGTACGGTATTATTATTTTTTTGGAATGAATAGTGTACGATATTATGAGTGATTCTTAAAGTATTTTATCTGTTATGCAGATGGATGATGAATACTGCATGAGCGTCAATGATCTAGTTAAAATCCTGAGGAAACATTTCTTGGAGTCATCACGTGAGAATCAAAAGAATATTTCTTAGAGGACCAAAAGAAATCTTAATCAATTATTGTTTATGTCGGCTTTGAAGCTTGTAGAAAATTTGGTTTGGTTTCTTTAAATAATAATTAAATTAAAGCTGTGGTGGGTATTTGTTTGTTTGTTACGAAAGGGAGTGATTCTACCATAAAAAAAAAAAATCAAAGCGAGAGATCATATTTGGTGTGATTAATTAATGTGTGATAAGATTTGGTGAACTCAACATATTTCCCATGTTCTCTACTCCTAGCTTGGAAATGATTAGTCTTAAAATGGTATTGACACCTTATAAGCTTGATGTTAATTAACGACTAACTTGTGAATAACTACTTATACTTATAACACTATTATTTTTTTATTTTATTTTTTTTGGTCAAGACACTATTATACTAGTAAAGTAGACAATATTTTAGAGATAACATTCTACCAATAATTAAGTAACGATGAAGATTTTATTAACATTTATTATTTATTTATATTATAAAAGTATGTTCAACTTTTTTTTCCTATTTTATTATGTTAAAAATGATTTTTATTTTTTTATTGTTGTAAAAAAGTTATGATTTTTTTATCTTATTATTTATTAAAATATATGGTTAGAACTTCTGAATTGACACATTGAGTATATATTAGTTTTTTTTTGACAGAATTAAAAATTATTTGTATATTATTTTTTAGGGGAATCTTTTTTAAGACGTCAAGTGTCGGACTAAGGACCACAAGGTTGAGAAGAGAATCTTGCAACCAAGTGACTTACAGAAAATTATTATTGTAGACTATTAAAATATTTATTAAATACCTAACAAATAATTATTATATTAATACTTTTTTCATTCACAATAGTTTGAACAATAAATGATTGAAGTTCAAATCACTTTTCTTTACAAATTAAGTGCAACTTTTAAGTGTTTTCCTTGAGTCAAAATCTTCTCCATTTATGTTTTTCTCTATTTCTTCAATTTAGAGAGATAAAAGACATTGAGTTTTGAAAAAAGTAAAAAAATAATTAATTATGGTGGGACCCACTTAGTGGTAGGACACACATTCTATTTTATTTGTGTATCTCTTTGACTCGACCTTTAATTTTACACTTTATTGAAGCAAAATACTACTAAGGAACTTTGGAGAGATATTGGAGTTGCAATCATCTCCATTTAATGGAAACTACCCTTGGAAGAAATAGACTCATATATACTACTATATATATAAAAAATAGCCTCATTTTGGAGGTTTTTGTGCTGACTTTTTTGTTATTTCAACTATACTCTTAAACAAATTTTCTTATAATAATGCTATATTGTTGGTGTTATTAAAAAAGATAAGAATTTTTATTATATTTGTTATATTATTGTTGTCATTGAAAAAAATAAATATGGTTTGTTGAGTTTGTTACATTTGAAAGTCACAAATATATATATATATATAAATTTATATAAAATATCCTTTGTAATGTACACACAAATTTCTATAAAATATCATTGATAATATACACACGTTAGCGCAATAAAAAGAGCGGAAAGACGTCATTCTTTTTGCTAGTTGAATATAATAATATCATTATATTCAATAAATCTATCTTTTCTCCAAGTGACAATTTCTATTAAATGGAGAGAATTTTAGTCGGGAGATATTGTGATGTTGAAGAGTCTCTCGAAGGCATTGAGACACCGCAAGAAAATTACATGGGCAAAAAGAGGGGAATGAATGATGTCTATAAATTCTATGAATCTTTTGAATTTCTTCCTTTTAAAAAAAAAAAAAAATCAATATTAAGTAGGATTGCATCACATGCAGAAATCAGACACGGCCTATCTTGATATCGTGTTTGGAGTTTAGTTTAAAAAAAAAAATTAATTTGAATATGTATGATCAAAATTATAAATGTGTCAAAAAAAAAGGATTAAAATTAAAAATAATAATCTTTAAAATACTATATATATATATATATATATATATATACTGTGTGTGTACAATGGAGACTACGAGATCACTAGACCAATTTTAGTGGTTTACATGTATGTCTATATAATGAACATTGTTAAGTGCCAGAAAGTGGATAAAATGCTCATTTAATTTAGGCACTTATGTTACTTATTTCACAAGTTACCATAGGATAAGCTCTTAATTTATCATTAAATATCAAACTTGTGATCCTATGCCTTACCCCATGTTATTATGCAGGAATTTCATGCTTGAACCTGAGCTGAGCAAAGAACATGAAGTTTTGATCAAAGCCATCGCTAGAAGCGCACGCTTCCTCGCTACAAGCGAGGATAGGCAGGGAATTTGGAGACTTTATCGCTTCAAGCGCCAGATGCCACGCTACTAGCGAGCTTAGGCAGGGAAATTGGAGACTCCATCGCTACAAGCGATGGACCGGTCGCTTCAAGCGACCAAGGGCGGTTTAAGGTTCCATGCTGACGTGGAGCTCTCCCATTGGCCAACAAACTTCATCGCTACAAGCGACCAGCTCATCGCTTGTAGCGAGCGTGCAAAATTTCAGTTTTATAAAAGCATTTTTAACTCATTTTTCAGAGAGAACTGGATCATTGATTTCTTCCATTTTAGGGATTGCTTTTAATTCAGTTTAGTAATAGTTTAGGACTTAGTTTTAGGGCTAGAAGCTATGATCTTCAAGGAGCAAAATGATTGAATTGTGGAATCAACCAAAGGCTTTGGGAAATCAAGACTTGGGTTATGATCTTCATCTTTTCTTTTAACTTTTGTATAGTTGTCATGAAAATGAACAACTAACTTCCCTTTGTTGGGATTGGAGGTAATCTTTCTAGCTTTGATGTAATACATGATTATGTGAATATATGATTTAGCAATTTATGTGTTTATGAAGTTATTCTTGCTTTTCACTCTCATGCTTGATTCAATTGATATTGACAAATACTTTTGAATCTATGTTTAAGAATAATCTTCTATCAAAATAAGAAAATCTAGAAATGGATTTGGGTTTTGATAATCGCACAAAGTTTCGGATCGTAATGCTTTCGTATCGTTTGATTGATTGGGAAATCATCGATTAAACGATACGATCGATTTCACGATGTCATTTGGGAAATCAATGACGTTGTTGAGCGATACGTGATATTTTCGCTAAAACGCTAAATTCATATGCATGATTTATAGATTATATTCTTTGCAAGATTGATGAACTCTAATTCCAACGCTTTTATTCCCTATTATTTGTCGTTTTATTTCCGCAATTAAATTCAATTAGTTTTATGCAACCAATCGTACAAACCCTTAACTCAAAACAATACCGATTGTTGAACGGTTCGAAGTAACGCACCTAATCCCTGAGGAGACGATAATTGAAAATACTTACTTTTGTTGTTTGAAATACTGCTTCAACAAACATCACAAAACTTATGTGTGTTTTTAAAAAAAAAACTAAACTAGCCTACTCAAATTGTCATCGAAGATAATCGAACTAGAGACCTTAAAGAATTGTACACTTCAAAGTTCAAGCCAACGCCGCTAGACCAACTCAAGTGAGTTAAAACTTATGTGTTTCTTGCGTACTTCTCTCATGTTGTTCTTCACTTACAATATTCTTACATACCCATGATTTCCTCAAATTTATAATTTTTCAAAGTTTGTTGTAACTACAAAAGTGTATTTTGAATTTTAAATTAAGAACAATATGAAAAACACCCAAGGAGGCATACTTAGAGTGTGTTTAGTTATGGTAGGACAAAAATAATTTTTGAATGAATTAGTTCTATAAAATTGATTCTAGTTAAAAGTGAATTGAATATAAATTGATAGAAAGTTATAAACCATTTCATGTCCCCACACTAAAGCATTCTATTCCATCCATTTGAAAATTTGATCCCAAATTATGCTTGTCTTTGGACAACTTATGAATAAGTGACCAACGGTTACGATTTCTCTAAAACAAAGTACACAATATTGTTGATGAGCGCTATGAATGACACCTCTCTTCCTAATTCCAACTGAATTGATAGTCTAACTTGAAGTAATCCCCATCCAAACACTTTTATTTTTTATGGAACCCAAGTATTCCACAACTTTTGTGTCGCTTTGACGAAATCATCGTTGAAGTTTTCACGCAATTGCATATTTAAGAATGCCTGATAACAACCCTGGACAGCAAAGTTACTACAATCAGTGGTGGATATCTTTGGGGACCCATGGATGCCATAGTACCGCCCATTAAAAAATTATATGAGATATTACCAAAATACCCCCATTACAAATATTTTCACACTTTCTCTCTCTTTGGCCCCTCATCTCTATCTTTTCAATCAACCCACACCCACGACCTCTCTCTCAACCCTACCGGTTGGGGACCTCTCCACTCTCACTCCCTCAGTCAAATCGACATCACACCTCTTTTTTTCTTCTTCTTCAGTTCACTTGCAAAGATCATTCATCCCTTTATTCTTGAAATTCAGGTTTGTTTGTTCATTTGCTTTAAAATTGCCATTTGATTCAATTTAATTTGTCGTAGAATGTTTGGACTGGTTTGTCGTAGAGTAAAGATAAAAAAAATTGGAGAAAACCAAACCCGTGATTCCCTATATTGCTTAATTCAATTTCATGATTTTCATCATTGAAATTTATGATTTATGAACTTGTTGTTATTAAAGTTGTTAAACTTTAACCCTAGAAAAGAAAAATCAAGGGAAAATTGAACATATGATTTCCTATGCTTCTTGATTCAATTTTATGATTTTCATCACTGTCATTTAAAAACTTGCTTATTGTTATTAAACTTGAACCCCTTGGTCATGCCTCTAATTGATGTGTGAATTTGTTATTAAAATCCTTCAAACACGCCTAAGTGAGGTTCCCCTGCTTCAAGATTATGTTCCATAGCTACATCCATAAGTTTATCATCATTATTCAAAGGTATTTCCCAATTCTGTATCCAATTCACCAGTATGCCACCTGTAGATATCCATTATTGTGTGGCAAAGACGAATTTGCCCTTAAATAGTGCATATAAAATTAGAAATTCACTGCGCAATGCTTAATCATCCAATCATACATCTTTCCAAAATAAAATAGCTTCCCCATTTACAATTTGTCTTCTGACACATTTTGCTAACCAGTTTGGTTCAACCTCATTATTCCTTCCAATTGCACATAAATCTCGACACTAGATCAAGTTTATACTCCTAATAGACCCTCATTTAAGCTGATTAATTTTGACGCCACCATGACGTACTTGTATTTAATTTAATTTGTCCAAATTGCATTTTCTTCTAAAAGACATCTCCAAATTCATTTACAAGACCACCCTCTTCCTTTTCCATCAACGAGTTTCCTGTCTTTTTGTTGATTCTTTTTGTTGTCACAAGCCTTATAGTTGTGGAGCCGGTTTGTATACATTTGATCTCATCTTCTTTGTAGCCAAATTTTATGTCTTCTTTCATCCCTTGCAACATTCCTTTTGTTTTGTTCTCCTCATTGCTTCGTCGTGGCCTTTTCTCCTATATTAGTTCTTTGAAACCAAGGAGGATTTACAAAAATCGTGTCTCTTCTGGTTATTATATTGTCAAGTTGACAACCAGTCGACGATAGCCAAAGCCAACCTTTCCACATGACCCTGTCTGTTCCAGCAAAGAACATGTTCCACATTCCATTCCTAGAAAGAACAGGGGTGGCTAGAGTACTTAAGCAAGGAACCATTTCTAAGAAGATAATTTAACCTTATCCCTAAGAATCTCCCAGAGGTAACCCTCATAGAGAAGATTATAAAGATTATATAATTGCAAGACTTCCAAACGGCCCACACAACAGCATTCCAAATTAAAGCCAAACACATCCTTACTTTCTGACTAACCCCAAACACCTGAAAAAGATTAAAAAGACCCTAAAAAGATTAGGAGCTAACACTAACTCCCATCCTAACCACTTGACTACACTACACAACACG
Source organism: Medicago ruthenica (assembly GCA_018208015.1). Taxonomy (NCBI): domain Eukaryota; kingdom Viridiplantae; phylum Streptophyta; class Magnoliopsida; order Fabales; family Fabaceae; genus Medicago; species Medicago ruthenica. The sequence continues at coordinate 10,578,866 of CM031378.1, forward strand.
TGGAGAGCTAAACCTTACGCAACCCCCCAAACAACACAATTATTTTTGATAATCCACATATATGAAAATGGAAAGAAAACTAATAACGCAACACAATTAGTCATGATAATCCTTACATACTACTACTAATTAAACCTTTTTCATTCATGATTGGAATGACAACAAATTCTCCACATTCACTGACAACTTAAATAAAATGTATATGTCACGACCAAAATATTTTAAAATAATATATCACATATTCACATGAAGAAATAGATAAAATTGTTGTCATGTTTTTTTTAAACATCGCTGCTATTTTAGGCAAAGATATACATCGAGAAAACTTACAAAAGCCAACATACTTAATGGTGAATGAGTGTAAGCTCTAGATTTACTGAAATAAAGGAGGTAGTGGTGGTATATATATTGTCAAAGTAAATGTCACACCTATCTTGAATTTTCATTTCGTCACAAAATGCATTTCTCCTTTTGAAATTGTCGGAACAATGGACTGCTTCACATGTAGAAATCAGACATAGTCCATTACAATGGAGTTTGGTTCAATTTTTCTTAAATGTTTATCTTTTCTTTTCCAAATCAAATATTTAGGATCAAAATCATAAGCCGTATAGAAAATTATAAGAACTACAAAAATAAACATTAAAATTAGAGTTAAATATGTTTTTGGTCTTTACATTTAGAGGGACTTACGACAATAGAATAGTCCCTACCTTTTAAAAAACGTTTTTAGACTCTCTATCTTTTTGCTCTGTTAGTACCATTGGTTCTTGCCTTTCGCTGACTAGGCAAACATAACGTTGATGTTGCATATTATGGAGCCCTAATTTTTTGAGTGGCAGCTTATGATGACATACGCCGTCTTTATGTAGTATGTCAATGATCTTCATAATTTTTACGATTGAAACAATGACTTAATTGATATCAGTTTGATTAAAAGAACATAAAATAAATGTATAACTTGTATTAAACCCATATCAATCAACTCACCCATTTTAGCCGTAAATATGAAAAGTATCACGAGTTTTTAATTTCTGAATAGTTTCAACGACAGTCGTTGAAATTTCTGAATAATTTTTAGTACCGATTTATAATAAGCCACTTACGAAGTTTGTCCAAACTCGCCGTTCAAAATAAATTTTATGTTCTAAAAAAAAGTAATCAAATATATAATTAAATTTTATCCTAAAAGTAAAATTCAAATTACATTTTTTTACATTTTATGATTTGCATGTATGTAACCACAACATCATAAACATACCATGGCCATGTGAAATTTATGACACACTAGAAATCACTAGAAAACAAAAACTCAACAACTTTAAAGAAATATAAAAAAATAAAAATAAAAAATGAAGATGAAAATAGAAAGGTGCGTGTAATGCAAGCTTCAAATCGATCAGTCACACTTTTCATCTTCACAAAGGTAAAATCTTCTTCTTCTTCTTACATTTTTCATTTTTTTGTACTTTCTGATTATTTTTCTGATTTTGTTTATATTTTTTTATTTTAACATTGTTGTTTGTTTGAACTTGAAAGGAATCATAGTAAGAAGCAAAATGTGTGTGTGTGATTTAGGTTTTTTTTGTGTTGTGTTTCTGTTTTTCTAGTTTCTGAGTGTGATTGTTTACAAGGAAGCAAAATGGGTTTGTAAATTTAGGTTTTTTTTGTTAGTTTGTGCAAAGTCACGTGCTTTGCACTAGGATGTTGAACTGAGACAAGGGTTTGGAGAGTAAAATGGTGGTACTTCAATTTCAACATTTGGTTTTTTTTTTTTTTTATTTACGTTTGAAGGGTTTTGTAGATTGAGGTTTTTTTGTTTGTTTGTATTGAAGAGAGAAAATAGGGCTAGCATATTGTTAATTTTCTTTTATTTTGAGAAAAGGGGAAATGCATTGTTGGTGTAGCACCCATACCTCTGATCAAAGGCTCAAAGGTGTGTCCAATGTACGACAAGTGTCATTGTCAGTGTAAACTGGGTTTCAGCTCAGTGGTAAGCTATGTAGCACCCACACCTCTGATCAAAGGCGTGTCCGGTGTCTGACACTGACACTGTGTGATTACATTTAATTAATTAATTTTCTCGAATTATTACCGGTGTTGACTTGTCAGTGGCGTGTCTGGTCTCCGTGCTTCATGTAAGAGCTTGACTTTGTAGGACATAGTTCGAATCTGAACAGGGACAGTTGTAAATATGGTCATTAGTGCATCGTTATTAATGATAATCTCCCCTTCCTCAATTTTTTTAAAATTTTTACAATGACAAAAGTAGACTTATGTGGCAATGCAACGAGTTCTCATTGGATGTCAGTCTAAATCTAATTTACATCAACATTACATTTCCATTGAACTCGTTTTTGTTTTCTTCTAACCGAGGTATTGTTCATTTTCTAGTAAATTAAATAAAATGAATGAACTGCTCATCTTATTTTCTTGGTTGCTAGATAGAATATTTTGTTATGTGATTCCTGCAATTACTTGACCTGGTATTTGTTGTTTGTTAACTGTGAGTTTTTATATCTAATTATGAGCACTTCACCTGTGTTAAATCAGCTTTTGTTCATAATTAGAACTGTAATGCGTGTTTATACTTCTCTTGCAATGCTCAAAGTCCATGCCATGTTTATTTATTTATTGGGAAAATAATTAAAACGGCATGATTGATTGAAAGCTTGTGTGCATTTTTATCTCGAGACAAAACTCTTTGACCACCTATGATGCAAAAACTTATATATTTCATATTATTACACAGATTTTCTGAACATAGTTTTTAGCAACTAATGGCTTCATCAGATGAAGAGGGGGAGATTGTTCCGGATTTTGTTGATGGTTATTGGTTTGAAAATGATAAGGCTGAATTTGTGTCACTTTCTAGTTTGACATTATTGTGGAGCGTTAATGATGTCACATGCGGCTCAGAAGCCAAAGTGTTTTTACGTGGCACCACCGATAATGGTCTCCAGAAAATTCACAAACAGATTATAGGATGGAGATTTGAGCTTTCCTGTGAGCAGCCTGAGATTTCAGTGCTTTTGAGGGAGAAATACTGGATAACTCTTCTAAAACCAAGGAAATGCTTTGAAAGTACTATTATGCCAGTCTTGGTTACAATTTATTGGTTGCATTGTGTGAAATGGAAACCAGAGGAATCAAGAGTATCTATTTTGGTCAAAGTGTTAAAGGAATTTAGGTGAACACTTTCTTTTATCCTTCATAGATTTCTTTTGTTCGCGTATTCTGATCCATTTCCAATGAAATTAATGTCTGTTTTGCAGCTCATTTGATATTACACCATCTGAGAATGACGTTCTAAGTCATATGGCATTGATTAGTGAGGCTGTTAAAAGGGACACAGATTTAACAAAATCCCAGGTTCATAGTTCTATTAATATTTTGGATTTGTATATATGTTTGAATTTTCTTGATAGAAAGAAACCCTCTCAGCCTCATGTAGTTATATTTATTTTCAGAAATATATTTGTTTGCATCAAGTGAATATTCAAGTTCTTTTTTTTTTTTTTACAAAAAGGTTCTTTTTCTAATGTTACGAGATATCAACCAAATCAAATAATATCAACACTCCCCTAGTCCCCCCTTTGCAAATGCATATATGTTACATGCATCAAGTTTGCGTTCATATGCATATTTTTAGGTAAGATGTTTACTAGTTTATCATTAGAATTCACAAACAAGGTAGTAATTTCTCCAAAACGAATTTTTCTTACATGAAATCACAGTCAATCTTCGTATCTTAGTCTCTTCAGGAAAGACTGGTTTTGAGACAATGTGCTATACAGCTTAATAATCACAAATCAGTTTCCTAGAGCTTATTTAGCAATCTTGAAGTAATTGTATATAGAAAAATCGATTATGGGTTGGTACTTCCATTCTACGTTAGATCTTTCAATTACATTTGCCTTTTGCTTTTACATGAAATGATTTTATTTCCTTTTTTCCTTATTAATATCTATAGGGTCTCGTGTGTAATAGTTTACGCATTAGATCCAGTAACTTGTAACTCATCTAATGAGCTTTCGATCCGGGAGACTTTCCTTCCTTTTCAAAACCATAGTTACCTTCATCGCACCACCATCACCTTCATTATGTCCTCAGGCTACTTTCTGTCCAATAATTAGAATATCTTAAAAATTAAATCAAGTATAATTCATTTGAGCTGTCCTGTTCCTTATTTTTTAGTAAAATAAATGGAACCCCTGAGCTAGTATATTAGAACTCATGGTAACTGTGGCATTTTCCTAATTTTTGTTTATTTCATTTGGCAGTATTTGCTTAATTTCATTGGAAAGACATGTTCAAATGAAGACTTCCATGCGGTGAGCATAATATTTTTTTCTTTTTCGTTTTTAGTATGTAATATTTCATGTTCTTTCTTATTCATTATCATGCTGGTTCATTAGCAGGATGTTCACACTACAAAGAAATTAAAACTGATAGTTGAGTCAGAGGAGGAGAATCCGGAGCAGGAGAATGACATTGTTGAATCAGAGGAGGAGGATCCGGAGGAGGAAAATGACATAGTTGAATCAGAGGAGGAGGATCCGGAGGAGGAGAATGACATAGTTGAATCAGTAGAGGAGGGTCCGGAGAAGGAGAATGACATGGTTGAATCAGTGGAGGAGGATCCGGAGGAGGAGAATGACATGGTTGAATCAGCGGAGGAGGATCCGGAGAAAGAGAATGACATGGTTGAATCAGCGGAGGAGGATCCGAAGGAGGAGAATGACAAATCTGATGGTGAAGGCGAACTCAATTTAGATGAAGAGCAAGATATCGGATACGATACTGTTTGTGCAATTTGTGATAACGGTGGTGAAATACTTCCGTATGTATTCACCATATAAGTCTCTAACCATAAAGACTTATTATTGTCCTTTGCTTATCATCTTTTATCGAAAAGTAAATAACCTTTCTCTTTTTTTACTTACCTGTTTATTTTTATTTCAATGATCCAGTTGTGAAGGAAGATGTTTGAGATCCTTCCATGCAACCTTAGAGGATGGTAGAGATTCATTGTGTGCATCTCTTGGTTACACTCGTACTGAAGTCAATGTAAGTGTTGTCCCAATTTTTCTTTACTATATTTTTTCAATAAATTCCCCAACTCAGAGTTAGCATTATTTTTCTTTGATTCTAACTGAATTTGATAAAACCAAATCTTAACTTTGCAGGCTTTTCCAAACTTCTATTGTGAAAATTGTAAACATAGGAAGCATCAATGCTTTGCATGTGGCAAATTGGGTTCATCTGATGAATCATCTAATCCAGAGGTATATTTCAGATCAAGTTTAGCTTTCTCATACAATGCATTTGGCCTTTCTCAGCCTTGGCAGAATTTCATATGAATTACATCCAAGGATATATGTCATTAGTTTTTTCTCTCCCACAGGTTTTCAGTTCTGATTAGTCAGTGTCCAGAAGAGTTTCTTTATTATTTTGTGCAAAAAACCAGGTGTTGAAAATGTGTAGAACCTTTGTTTTATTTGTTTTCTGGCCTTTTGATTTTGGACTTCAATCCAAACCTCAATTTATTTAGTTATTTTGCCATTATTCTTACTGTCTAACTAACTGCTGCATGATTATACTGTTGATCATTTCATTTATTGACGTAAGTAAATTTAAATGTAGCCAACGATCAATGTGTAATTAAACATTTCATTTGTTTTTTCTTAGGTATTTCCTTGTGTTACTGCAAATTGTGGTCACTATTACCACCCTGAATGTGTTGCAAGACTACTCTACCCTGGCATTGACATTGGACAAGAGGAAATGAGAACGCGCATTATCATTGAAAAAACATTTGTCTGTCCTCTTCATATATGTTCTTTATGCAGAAAAGGTGAAAATAGAAATGTTCATGATCTGCAATTTGCGATGTGTAGACGCTGCCCTAAAGCTTACCACAGGAAATGCTTGCCCAAGTAGGTTTTTTCTTGTTTTCATTTCTTCTTGTATTCCCTTCAACAGTTTTATGTGTCCTATGTTGAACACCCTTCTATTTCTATACCTCTTATTTGTGCATCATGTGTGCTGTCTCAATATCTCTAACTTTACTACTTTTTTCAGGGAAATTTCCTTCACATATGATTATTATACGGGCATTGAGCTGAGGGCTTGGGACAATCTCCTTGACAAACGAATTTTGATGTATTGCGTGTAAGTTGTTAGTGTTTGGTAATTGGATATTAAAATGTGTTTTGATACACTGTCCTCAAAGTAGTAGTCATATGAGGCCTTACACTGTGTTCTACAACCCATTGTTGTTTAGGAATCACAAAATAGTTTTGGAACTCGGAACTCCTGCTAGAGACCATCTGATATTTCCTAATAAGGAAGTCAAAAGGAAGATAATCAGTACCGAATCATTACACAAAGAGAAGGATGCTATACCATCGAAGAAAAGTTTTGAAGATCTTCTTCCTAATAAGACATTGAAGCCAAAAATGACTATAAAGGAAAGAGTTGGTCTTCAAAAGGGTGGTTCTTCCAAAGTTATGGAGAAAATATGTTCTAAGCAAGATACACACATGTCAACTGGACCAGTTTATTTTGACAGGGCTAGAAAATATTTGAAAGTTGAAACCATGTCTGGGTCAAATAGGTCGTTACCAAATTATGAAAACAAAGTGCCTTTAAAAAATGATAACTTATCCTGTAATCCAAGGTTGGATGAAGCTAGATACCAACAGAAAAGATCTGTTGGTAGAATTGAAGAAACAAGCTGGAAGAAGCCTCCGGTAAAGAAAGTCAAAACATCACTTGAGGATAGAAAAGCAGATATGGAAAAACGGTATTTTATGTGCATTATCATATGATTTCTCTTTTTATCAGGATCAATTGAAGAAAAAGATTGATTGCAAATTCACTTGTTTACATTTGGACATTATGCTATGCAGAATTTTGGCTTTAATGGAAGAAGCCACTTCTACATTGAACATGGAAAAATGTAAAAAGGACCATCAAGCCGTCAATACAAGTTCGAGTCTCACAGAAACTGTATTTCGTAAGACCCTTACTCAAGGAAAAGTTGAGGGTTCGGTTAAGGTTTGTCTTCTTCATTCCACTTCAATGTAGCTGTCAGAATTTGATGTCAAATAGAATCTGAGCATGTTAAGTTAAATGGTTAATTATCCATTTTGCTTCTGATGATAGGATCTCTGACTCTTTTGTAGGCTGTTCAAATAGCTTTACAGAAGCTAGATGAAGGATGTAGTATTGAGGAAGCAAAAGCTATTTGTGAGCCAGAAATCGTTCGTCAGCTTTTTACTTGGCAGGTTGAAACATGTTATCCTACATAATTTTTTGTAGTACTTTTTAGATTCATAGAGGTGTAATTTACAAACATTCATATGTCTCTCTCTAACTGCTCAAGCTATTTCCGTGAACAATTACGCTGAAAGCTCTAGCTGTTAGGTGAAGAGTGAAGACACGTGAATGATTTTCTGTTACATCTGCAACATGAATCCTAACATGTGGGCTTGAAGTGTGGATACTCCACAAGCCCCTCTGCCTTGTGGTGAAATTCATTTTTTTTTATTAGCAGAATGAAGTGGCAGGGATCAAATCAAACTCTAGACCGCTTGGTTATAGAGGCTCCGATGCCATGTCATCAATCACATATCGTAAACTCTTTAATTTGTTGGATGAAAACATGGATACTTTGATATTGAAAATCTAAATCATGATTTTTAATTGTGTTTACTGAACTTGAGTGTAAGCTAATGCAAACAACAACCGGTCTTGCTGAGCTGGGCTTATGCTTTTTGTTAACTTATGATAAACTAGTACATGACCTATATTGTTTGTATGCATAGTTTTTCACAGGTATTTGTATCATACACACATTCAGAAAATTATGAAGACCTTCTTTCCAATCTTTTTCACCCTTTTGTCATGACTTTAATATTTATAAATATTGCATTGAACACACATACACGCACAAGCAAACACAATATTTGATTTCGATGGCATTATAAGTTCAATTATATCTGCATGAGAGTGTTTGTTATAATTTTCAACTTCATACAAAAGCTTATCAGTTAGTATTAGTGTAGAGATATGAATGAAGTGCTTGTTTGAAGAAAACACTTAAACTCTGATCTGATTATAATTAACTTGCAGAAGCAGCTCAAGGTATATCTTGCACCTTTTCTTCATGGCAGGCGATATACTTCATTTGGTCGCCATTTCACTAAAATAGATAAGTTGAAGGAGGTAAATACTTTCTTTTAAAATATTGTTTTCAAGCATTGGTTATCAAGAAGCTGAAATTGTATTACGTTTCTCATGATCTTTTGCATGAATTATGCTGGATATATGGTCATCAAAATTTATGCTTGTATGGCCTTGTCTTGATGAAAATGAAAGCTGCACAATAGACAAAACTAGCCTATAGTTATTAACTTATTATATAAGCATGATATTGTTCGTATTATCAACACAACTTGGGGGAGTTTATTGTACATCACTAACTTAGATGCTTATATTTTAAACTAGATTGTTTTACTTTGCTCTTAGCCTCAGGGATAACTGATTGTAATTAACGATTTTATGATTGCTCATTAATGTATAAACTCATTAATGTTTTATATTTTCTTGAATTCTTGCTCATTACTATAGCTAATGTAGAGCTTTCTAATGCAGATTGTTGATAGGCTTCATTGGTATGTGCAGAGTGGTGACACGGTATGTAGTTGTCTTTTATGCATATCTATTTTGGTAATATACACTTCACTGTCATTGTGTAATTGATATAAATTTATTGCAAGTATACTGCATTAATATTTGTATGATTCCAATTCCATGCTATTCGAATGTTTCACGCTGTTCTTGTTCCTAATATGTATATTTTATGTAGTTGCAGTTAGAAAGACTAGGTTCATTATTTTTGCACTATAAGGAAGTAAATTTATTATGGATCCCTCGTTGTGGGGATTATTCATTCACATTCGGCATGTCATACTTTAGAGAAGTATGAGATTTTGATGTAAACATTTGGTTAAAATTGGCAGGCCAAAGTTTTCTGAAGTAGTTTATAATTGTGTGTGTGCCTTTGGTTCAGTGCGATATACTTATGCACTTATTTTTTGGTGCATTGCGCATATACTATTTTTATATGCAGAGAGATTGTGATTTTTATCTTCGTTTTGTATTTTGCTTTCTCTGCTTCGGGGGATATTTAATGCTCTCTCTTTGTTTTCCTTTCTCCTGCTTCTCTTTAATAAAATCTTAATTTGTCCTAGTCTAAGGTGACATTGTGTTTGATTGTATTACTACTGCGACGTGATTTTTGGTGCTAGATCAATTTGTTTGAGAGGAAATAAAATGCTGGGTGGAAACGAGTAAGCTATCATCACCTTTTCCAGAAAAAAAGTATTGAAGATATTGTCATCACCAAGTACATGCATATCGAGCATTCTTAATTGTTTGTAATTATTTTTCAGAGCTGATAGCTGCCTGCTTTTTGATGGACTACCACTAGTATTTTTTATATCTAAATTTAAAGATGGTTCTGGCTCAGTATCTTAGGTTACATGAATAGATCTCATATTTCTCAACCTTCAGCCATTAGACAATAATCAGAAATAAGTAATCTAAACAAACCCATAAAATACTCAGCTTTAGTGCATGAAGTTTCTGGATAATTTCCTGGTTCATTAGATTGGAGGAAATCAGTTTTTAATTTCCTGGTCCTTTAAATGATTGGAAGATGATATTGGAATCAAAACTTTGTAATATTTTATTGTTATGGAACTTCTCACATTGATAACATTTGCTTGAGGGATGAAAAATTCTTATATGAATGATCGATGTTGGTAGTTTCAATTTAACTTATTTGTTATTTCAACTAATTTGCATCCTTCATATTTATGCGGTACCTTCTCCAGGTTTTGGACTTCTGCTGTGGTGCAAATGACTTCAGCTGTCTAATGAAATCAAAGCTTGAGCAGACTGGGAAGTTATGTTCCTTTAAGAACTATGATTTATTCCAAGCTAAGGTACATTACTGGATCTATCTACCGATACATAACACAGTTACTAAATTTGGTTATTACTTATCAATGACATAGGTAAATTGTTTCTCAACTTTTTGAGCATTTTTTGGATGCCAGCAACTAATATAGATACTGTAGATTTAGTTATAACTTATAACCTTAACGCAAATGCAGATTCATGGTCATTCTTTGGTTCAGCTAGCATTTACTTTGCTTAAGGTGTTAAAACTCATGTGCAATAAAATATAATGGTGCTTGTTGTATTGACTTGTCTAGTAAATCTATACATGGAATAGTTATTTTTGCATCACACCTATCTATGGTTGCTTCCTGCTTCGAATTTAAAATTGCAAGATGCTTGAATTCCTACAGTAGTTTTATTATCTTCCTTTCTTTTCACACTTTCTCCTCTGCCAAAACTTCCTTTTATCGCTAATTGTGCTCTTCTGCCTGCAGAATGATTTCAACTTCGAAAAGAGAGATTGGATGAGTGTCCAGGCTGAGGAATTACCACATGGTTCTAAGCTTGTAAGGCCTTAAAGCTTTTGCTTCAATTAGTTTACATAAACATATAAATATTTCAATGTTGTTGTTAATATGTTCTTCTTTCACTTTGGTACTTGACTAGATCATAGGGCTGAATCCTCCTTTTGGGGTCAGGGGTTCTCTTGCTAACAAATTTATCGACAAGGCACTGACATTTAAGCCAAAACTCCTTATACTTATTGTGCCAAGAATAACTAAAAGGTTAGTATCATTTCTTTCTTTAGCCCCAATATTTATGACATCAATTTTGGCCTGACATATTTCTGAACAAAATTGTCATCAACAACACAATTTTTTTCAAATTTTAATTTAGAAACATACAACATGAATATTGAAACTGAAGATATTATGAAATTCAAACAAATAAATTAAATTGAAACATTATATATACACCAAAGCACAATGGAAAAGCAGACATGAATATACATTAGTATGTCTTTCTGCTAGTAATATTAATGAGAAAAATACTAATGTCTCCACTAATTTCTACTTTGCCAGACTTGACAGAAAGAAAGCTGGATATAATTTAATTTGGGAGGATGAGGAAATATGTTCAGGGAAGGTGAGTTTGTTAAAATTCCGATGATTTTAATTCAAGATTGTGTGACTAACTCAAGGGCTTATACATGTCTTTCGTTTTGTTTATTCCCCCAGTCATTTTATCTACCTGGTTCTGTTGATACTCGAGATAAGCAATTGGAAGACTGGAACCTAAAGCCGCCACCTCTTTACCTTTGGAGTCGCCTTGACTGGACTGCTTGGCACATGCAAATTGCTCAAATGCATCGCCACATCAAATATAATAATAATAATAATAATAAAGGAAAAGAAGTGACAAATTATCTTATGGAGGAGAATCATGATTGTTATCAGAATTACCAGGGGTTACATGCACCTAATAATTTTTTAAGCATATTTGATGGTGTTCCAGATGATAATGGTGACATTGTACCAGAGAATGGTGCAACTAGGTTTCCTTGATGAAGAGAACTAGAATGGGAGGATGGATTACCTATGATGAAGCTGAGGAAATGTATTTTTATATGGATTTATCATCTCTAGAATGAGGATGATTGGGTTGAAACATTACAATGAAAAATATGTAAAAAAAATATTGGACAAAGTATCCAGTAGTATAGTGTAAGTAATACTTGATATATAGTCTAACTAATGTGGTTTGGTTATGGTATATATTGATAATGGACTGTTTTAAGTATGTCTAAATTGTATGTTAAAAAGTAAAATATTGGGTATGTTTTCATTTGAAGAGGGGCAAAGAAGTGTTTTGTGGTATACAAATAAGGGAAATGTTAAGTTCTTATGCAAATTTGTGTATTTAATGCATTGAAAATCGTAGTATTTGATTTTTTTAAAGAATAATTTCTGAAGCCGAGTGCCTACCTCCAAAATAATAGGCACATAGACTAGTGCTTTGTTCCAAAGGTGAGGAGCACAAGGGACAGATTTTAATGAAGGAGAGGAAGGAAAATAGGGATTTTAACATAGGAGAGGGAAGAGAAAATATTAAATTTTTGTTTGGTTAATGGGAAAGAAAAATAAACTCTCTAGTTTTTAGAGGGTGTGTTGTTGGGTGGATCACTTGTAAGTAAAGGTATAACAAATGTTCTCTTTTTTGTTGAAATTTTAATATGTTGTTGATGTCATTAGCTCGATATTTTGATATATGTGATTTGTTTTGTCTTATCATTTGTTTGGATTGTGTACCTAATGAAGAGTTTTTTTTTTTGTGTTTTTAGTTTGTTGGTGATGATTTTGGTACCTTCTTACTATTAGTTTTTTAGAGAAGCCCTTGCTATTAGTTGTACCTTTATTCTTTAGAAGACTATATTGGTTGTACATATTACTTTATGTAGTGAAAGTTTATAATGAACTAAATCTCGAGGTTTTTATTCATGTATAAAATTTACCGTGTTCTGTTTATAATTTTTTTCGTACGTCATTGTTATTGTTAATGGTATTGGCTTTTTTTGAACTATTTGGGTATTCACAAGTAAGTGATATTTAATGAGCTAACATTTGGTTGCAGCTCTTGTTTTAAAAGGGTGAGGAGAATATGAGTGGATACATAATAGAGACAATCATATATTGGCAAAGAACAATCACATAAGTGGATTAAACACCGCATTTTCAACCAATATGCTAAAACATTAGAGATATGAGTCCCTTCACTTATTCGTTGTTTAACAAATATATAATTTCATACTACTCAACAATTAAGAAGTAGTGATAATGGTGGAAAATGGCGTGGAGGCTACGAGTATAAAATGCTGGTGGTGTCATGTGGTGGCGGCTATGGTAGGGTGCTTGTTAGTATTGATAGTAGAGGAGTGGATTTGACTGATTTGGATCCTATTGAAAGAAGAAACAAATCAATCTTCAAAATTTTATGATATATATTCGTGCAAATTAATTTTGAACTCATTATCATTTTTTATAGGAAAGGGGCATATTATGATGTTTTTTTTAAGAGACTAAAAAGAAATATATTACCAGCAATCAAGGTGCCTCAAAAGCACAAGGTATGCCAGAGAGGCTACAAGAGTTTACAAAACAATCCAAACCAAAAGAAAACAAGCTTAACATATGCCCAAACAAACAAAGGGGCAAATCCACCATCTCTGATGGCCAAAAACAAAAGCAACATTGGCTGCCTTTAACCACCAAAAAGAATGATATTTAACACTATCTAGCAATTGATCAATAGATTTTTCTTTTTAATTGAAAATGCGGTTATTTATTTCGCTCCACAAGACCCAAACACACGCAAGCCACACTAGTTGCAAAAACGAACGCCTCGTCATTAAAACCCCAGCTGAAAAAGGGAACTGGACAAAATGGTCAGGAATACTATTCGGCTCCGCTGTATAGACCCTTATCCAAGCACGGACTTTAGACCAAAGATCCCTGAAGCGCATACAAGAGAGAAACAAGTGGCTAGCTGATTCGATGACACCACAACCATTAGCACATAACTGGAAATCATGATCCAAAATACCGCGCGCCGCCAGATTCTCCTTTGTCGGTAACCTATCACGAAGCAGTCTCCAGGCAAAAATCGAAACTTTTAAAGGAACTTGACTGTGCCAGATCCACTCTGCCGCGTCCCCCATTTCAAGGCTCCCATTAGAGGTGAGAACTTGATATGCGCCGCGGACAGTATAGCCAACCATAAGATCCAACTGCCACTGCCAAAGATCAAGAGAATCATCCTGCAAAATCACGTTAGAAAGTAATCTCCCACATTCCCCTATCATTTCCTCCTTCCAATCCCACAATCTCCTCCGACACTGCCACGCCTCACCCCCAACCTCCCAACCCAACACAAACATATCATGCACGGTGCTAGACTTATGAACAGATAGGTCATAAAGCCTCCTAAACTGCTCCGACAAAGGAATCCCACCAACCCACGGGTCATTCCAGAACAAAGTGTTTCTACCATTCCCAACCTTTTTTACCACCCCCTCACGGAACCACCTTCCCTCACTACCCTTGCCGCCATCTCTAATATTGACCACCGCCTTCCACCAAGAAGAGTCACGCCTCCCCCTCCCTTCAAGAGGCCATCCGCCTCTCCATATCGGGCCATCAACACCTGATACCACAAACCACCTTTATCTACTAACATCCTCCAACACCATTTACCTAAAAGAGCCAAATTAAACTCCCGCATTCTTCTCACCCCCAAACCACCTTCCTCCTTTCTCAAGCAAATAGTTTTCCAATTGATCCAAGATAATTTCCTAAAATCCTCACCCCCTCCCCAAAAAAATTTATTAAAAAGAGATTCAATAGAAGAGATGATACCTACCGGAGCTTTGAAGAAGGAAAGGGCATATACAGGAAGAGAAGACAGGACAAACTCGATAAGGGTCAAGCGGCCTCCAAAAGATAAGAAATGGCTCTTCCAACCAGACAGTCTAGACTTGATACGGGTTACAACCGGTTCCCAAAAAGATAAACTTCTCGCATCGCCACCAATGGGCAGCCCCAGATACAAGAAAGGCACTGCACCCACACGACAATGTAACACAAAAGCAGCCTCCGCCAACCAAGAAGCAGGGATATTAACCCCAGTCAACATGCTCTTATGAAAATTCACCTTTAAACCTGACAGAGAGCCTCAAAGATCAACAAAACAGCCCAAATGGCTCTCACATTGGCCCAACTTTTTTCACCAACCAATAAAGTGTTGTCGGCAAACTGAAGATGGGAGATTGCAATAGGCTCCAAAGACCCAATAGAATACCCAGAGAAAAGATTAGAATATGTGGATGCCTTCATCAAAACATTCAAGCCTTCAGCCGCCAAAAGGAAAAGAAAAGGGGAGAGAGGATCGCCTTGCCTCAAACCCCTCTCCAATGAGAATTCATCAGTGGGACTACCATTCACTAACACAGAAGCAGTAGCAGTACCGATACACTCCTTAATCCACTTCCTCCAAAGAGTCGGAAAAGACATTTTTCCCATCACAACATCCAAGTAACCCCAATCAACGGAATCATAAGCTTTTTCAAAATCTATTTTAAATAATAACAATCTTTTTTTGATTTTCGAGCTTCATCAACCATTTCATTTGCAATTAAAATACCATCAAGGATCTGACTATCCTTAACAAAAGCAGTCTGCACTTCTGAGATAACACTACCAATAACCAACCTCAGTCTATTAGCAAGTAACTTTGCTAGAATTTTATACAAGCTACCCACCAAAGAAATTGGTTGAAAATCATTTAACTTCTGAGGACTATCCACCTTAGGAATAAGAGCAATGAAAGTGATGTTAATACCTTTCGATAGTTTACCATGCCGATGGAACTCGGTAACAAAGCGCATAATGTCCGCCTGCAAATCGACCCAAAAATCCTTCAGAAAACCGAAGTTCACACCATCTGGACCCGGGCTTTTAAAACCATCACAATCCCACACCGCCGCTTTCACCTCTTCGACCGAAAAAGGTTTGACCAAACCCGCACCTTCCACAGAAGACAAGGTTTGAAAGGTCATATTTTCCACCCCCGGCCTATCCATATGGGGCGCATGATAATGAGCAGAAAAGTGAGAAAAAACTGCTTCCCGGATAGGATGGACACCCTCCACGGTAACGCCGTCAACAAGAAGAAAGGAAATAGCATTCCCCCGGCGCCGGCTAGCCAAAACAGAATAAAAATACTTGGAGTTCGCATCCCCATCTTTGAGCCATAACAACCGAGATTGTTGCCAAGAGATACTAGAATGGACACGGGCAAGAGAATGAAGGTCTGAAGTTACATCATGCAATTCATCAATTTCCTCTTCGGATAACAAACCGTCTTCCCCTTTTTCATCTAGCACTGAGAGACGATTTTTTAAAATAGACATGCTACCTGGCAAATTGCGAACATGAGAATTATGCCACTCTTTCAACGATGATTTGATTAGTTTCAGCTTTTCTTTCAACACAAAACCACCCCATCCCTCCACAATCATATTATGATGTTGATATATATTCGTCCAATTTTCTTCAAATATGCTACTACTAACATGCTATTTTAGCCTTTCATAAACAAATTAAAAATAAAATGTCTTTTAATTTTTTTCAATAATCACGCTATAGATACAAAAATTCATTGAACTAGCAGATAATTAATTTGCATTGCAAATATTCATAGAATTTTTTTGATGAAAGTTACGGGAAAAAATATCGACCATATTTAGTGGTGATTATGTCAAGTGACTTTATTTTCAACACTTTATTTTTAATATTTTGTCTAACATTCACTTTTTCATTGGATAAAATCAATGTTATGTAAGTTCTACAACTTAATGTGACTCATATCAAAAGTATTGGACCAACATTGATTTTACATAATAAAAGAATGAGTATTAAAGAGGGTAGAAAAGAGAGTATCCATAGTGTTGTTTTAAAAACACATGAGTGGAGAATTGCCAATGATTTGAAATTGAAACCCAACTTCACCAAATATGTCAAATCGTGTTTAATTTTTATCCTCATTTTTTGCTTTTTTGTCATATAGATTGGTGCCTAAAAATTCATATTTGTATGATGAATAAGTAGGGTGTCCGAAATTTGAACATCAACTTCTGTATAAGTTATACAATATCTCTACCAAATGAGTTAAGTTGACGGAGACTTATTCTTTTTTTTTATCCTTTTTTATTCTAGTTCTTTAATTTCTTTCTTTTCCCCGGCATATTCCTAGCTAGCTATCTAATATATTCTTTCTTGGTTAGTGAAGGAATGGAACAAAAGAAACAGATTAATTATAAAATATACAAAAAAATGTTAAAATACAATAAGATTACCTTCTCTTGACTTGGAGACATAATCTTTCAAAAAGGTAAGATTATCTTCTCTTGACATGGAGACATAATCTTTCAAAAAGGTGCAGGTGGGCCAGGTACAACTTTTCACCACATCTTCAGTTCGACTCAATAATTGTTGAGAATTGTACAATTTTTCACCACATCTTCAGTTCGACTCAATAATTGTTGAAATTGTTATGTTCATCTTTTATGTTGTTCAATCTCTGAAAATAAATCGATCTCAAGTTACGACTTGATAAAAAAAATGTCGGGTTTATTAAAAAAAATCGGGTCATAACTCTTAGTTAAACAAGGTAAGAATGTTAGTTACGATACGATAAATTCGATAGACATTTAAACAAGCTCAGGATAGATAGATTAATTATCATAATTTAAAAAAAAAAAAAAAGTAAGAACCCAATCTACAGGGTCCCTTCGAGCTCGTAATTGTCTCACCAACTATCCACTACTCGAGATGTTAAACAAATGTGATATCTTTTTTAAAGAAAGCTCACAGTGAATTTGTGACTGCGGTTACATTAATATTATAGAAAATATATACATAGACAACTATTGCAGCCAGCAACAATTATTGTCACGATATGCATTACTAGAATATGTTGAAATTAGATGTGGAAAAAATAAAATTGGTCAACAATTTTTGGGTTTCTAACAGTTAACGATATAATTAGAGATGAATTTTACCTTCTTCCGTCTATAAATTGCGATTGCTATTTCAACGTTTTGTAGAATGATGATAGTCATACATACATACATACATATATATATATATATAATTTGTTACATATTAATCTCCGTAAACTTAGGTCAATTGATAGGGATATTGTATATATGCATATGTTGGAGTTCGAACCTCAGACCCAGTTGCAGACAATCCAACATTATCACGTCACGGGAGAACTATGTATAGTACAAATTACCTAGTGCCTCTAAATTGATCTTTCAAATGGAAGAATCACAAGAGAGCTGGATTCTTCGCTTGGTAATTAAAATTAATATACAATAATTCAGCAAGATTTCTACAATATATAGTTTGATGTCTATGATGTTGAGTTGCATATAGTATATATATGTTAGGGGTGGAGAAAAAAACCAAAAAACCGAACCAAACTGTTGAACTGAACCAAACAAAATAAAAAAAAATTGAACCATTACTAACAGTTCGGTTCGGTTTTACCTTCTAAAATTCGATTTTATTTGGTTTTTTTTATATTTTTTTTCAATGGTACCAATAATAACAGTTCGGTTCAGTTCGAAATTCAAACATTTCGGTTTGGTTCAGTTATTTTAAATTTTTCAAACAGTTCGGTTCGGTTCGGTTCAGTTTTCATCCCGAACCGAACCATGCCCACCCCTGATATATGTTACAAATTTGAATGTGAGTGATTGGTTAGACTCATATGGACTAGGAGTGGATGAAATGTTGGAATATAAGATAGATGACTCGTATATCTAATGACTTAAGAATTTAGGTAGAAATATGGTGTCAATGTCTCTTTGAGATTTTAGACTTTAGCCCATTACTGCTTTGGGCGCTCCCCTAGACTCTAACAAGTGGCATCAGAACCATGGTTAGGCTTGGCATGAGAGTGCGAGTATGATCCTAGTTTGGATCAAGTCTTGTGATATGAGTGACTCAAACTTGAAGGGGAGATTGTTGGAATTCAAGTGTGAATGATTAATCTTGCATCAACTATAAATGAAGAAAATATTGGATATATAAAAGATGTGTGACTTTTATAAATAATTTCTTAAAGTTTTGATTAAAAATGTGATGTCAATATCTCTTAGAGCCCGTGATCTTTTAGTCGATTGTTGTTTCCAACACACTCTCAAACTCCCTAACAAATATATCAACTATAGTGGTACGTATGGAGTATATATAATTAAGTGATCATGCTTATTTTAAGTATAGAATAATTAATAACCGTCTTCTTTTTGGTGTTTTGAATTTATGTTATAGGAAATGGAGGATGATAATTTCTTCAATCAACAAAGCCATAGATTAAGCTCTTCATATTCACATCAACAAATCTTCTACCCTTCTTCCTCTCTTGTTGAGGCTGCTTATAATACCGCAAATTTTGAAACCCCTCTTCATGTACAAAACAACCCTTCAAATACCACTATTAATGTTGACAATCTTTTTATGGATGGTGATAGAATATGTAATTTTAACATGGTCAACACACATGAAGATGATGCAGAAAACATTCTACCCACCAACATTTTGCCTTTGATTAATTCACCATTTGGCCCTGCTTTTCAAAGTGCACAAATCAACCATAGCTTGAAGCCAATTAAGAGAAAGATTAGAAGCTCTTCTGAGACAGCAGATCACATATCATCTGAGAGAAAAAGGAGACTGAAATTGACTCGGAATTTCATTGCACTTTCAGCTATAATTCCTGGCTTGAAGAAGGTAAGTACATAAAAAGTTACAACATAAATACTAATTAAAAACACACTCTTTTCAATAAAAATTACGATTAATTTACTTTATAATCCTTATGTTAGAAAATTCCTATTCACTTTTTTTTTGTAATCTAGATTAAAAAATTTGTTGGCTTATTTTAGTCCTAAAACATTCGAAGTATTGTTTCTTGCCTTCTTGTTTTGATTTTATTCAAGTAATATTGGTGAACTTAGTCCTTGATTGTATAGTCATAAAATATTCACAAAAACCAAAACTGAAACCACATGGGAATCTTGTTGAAGGAAAAAGGTGCAAAAAAGTTAGATATATTTTATGATTGTAACACATTGATTGTTCAAGTTAAAATTTTGTTTTGTGAGTTGTTCTTGAGTATTGAACGTAAAAACGTTGGACTACTTTTTAGGTTGATGTTTTGATTATCTAAAATGTTTTTTTGCCCATATATAGTTGCAATCATTGATATAAAGGGTTAGAGTATCTCTCGTATAGTTTAATTTTGATTGTAAAAAATAACTTAATTTTCAAACATTAATTTTCACGACTATAGAAAAATTAGTTTTTGTAAAGGAGATACTCATGTGAGATCAACATGAAGAGACACATTTTCACTTAATGTGTCATGACATAGGCTCTAATGGTAAAAGTTATCCTAGAAACCATTTTGATTAACGTTTAATGATTTTACATGTATTTGTCAATTTGTAAAAATAAGAGAATATATTAATGGCTACTTACTACAATTTTGATGACCAATTTTTTTTTAATTTACTCTATAATCTTGAGTTATTTTTAGAAAAATATTCAAGCACTATCATAAGTGTCAAATGATTATAGCTCAATTGGTATGAATATTGTAATATGTAGAGGTCGGAGTTCGAACCCGAGATTCTTCGATTACTCGCTAATTTTGGTCACTAAACAATTTGACCAAAAAAAAAGTTCTACATAATTAAATAAAAATAAAATAAAGCCTACATAGATTATTTAAAAGGTTTAATTATTGCAGCGGTTCCCAAACTACTTGATTTTTAAATAAACTCGTAAACCATTTTTTTTTGCAAGCAAAATATATTAAATGAGTAATTTGAACACCAGAATAAAATAATTATATTCGTAAACTCTTTTTTTAACCATGTGCCAAACTATCAACCCGACTAAAGGGAGAAGCGTAGACATCCCGACGAAGGCGGCACCTCCAAGAATATCAAGCTTCTAAATCACGATGATACTTCTAAATCACAAGAATGCTTCTGATTATGTTGGACTGGTTTTGATTTGAACCAAAAATTTATTTATTTTCTTTCTTTAAACATGTAGTAGAAATTAAAAAAAAAAATTGTACAAATTAATTTATTTTTTATGTCTACTTTTAATTATAAAATGTTACATTATTTGTTAAAAGAAAATTGTTGTTAAATATTTGTACAGAATTGATATTTTAAACCCTAAATTTGTGTCTTGAATTATTGTATGCTATTAATATATCTCTTTATATGTACAGACAGAAAAGTCTTATATACTTCAAGAAGCAATCAATTATGTGAATCAACTTCAAGAACGTGTAAGAGAACTAGAAAGTCAAAATGAAAAGATAAATATTGCATATTCAACAATGGTCAAAAAGAAACTACATGACTCGACCACTTGTGAATCAAACTTGGCTAGTTATAGATTTGGTGATGAAATAGTACTACCTGAAGTCACAGTAAGAGTCTCAGAGAAGAGTGTGATGATTGGAATCCAATGTGAGAAGAAGCAAAATGATAATATTGTGCACAAAATACTCAACTTGGTTACAAACCTTCATCTATCTATAATAAACACTACCATTTTCCCATTTGGTGATTCCACACTTCATATCACAATTATTGCTCAGGTACAAAATGCATGCAATTATAGATTTCTTTATCTAAAACAATTATTAGTATTGCATTTGATGAATTCTAAAATGTTGCACCTAAAATGCAGATGAAAGACGAGTATAGTATGACAATCAATGATCTGGTGAAATACCTAAGGAAAGTATTGTTGGAGTCAAATGATGTTTAACAATGACATGTGTTTGTTTGTCAAATTGATTAAAAGAAGTTTGAGCATTTGTTTTTTTTTTTTAAGGTAGAAGTTCGAGTATTGTTTCATATGATAATAACATAACAAATACTTATCATATCATATGTTTTGTGCAATCGTAATTATAAAGATAATATTATTTTATTCTATAATATATTTGGTGCATATTTGTTATTAACATGGTATGATATATATTGTATTTAAATGACAACATATATGAATAAAAAGTCTTTAAAAAACACAAACTTTTTTGGTAAAAAAAACACACTTTTCAATCGTATTGCAAAAATCTGACAAAAAAATGAAGATGTGTTGTGTGTTGTCTTCTCTTTCAAATCACCACCATAGTAGCAATATCAACGAGGATTTAAAATACATCAAAGGAACAAATATATATTAGCAATATAATAAGTAACAAATAACATCTATCAAAAAATAAAAATAACAAATAACGAGATTGTGGTTGTGCTATGAATTACCTTTTCAACATCATATGTAGGGTGTGTTTGCTTTGACTTCAAAAAATGATTTCGTTTTTAAAAAAATCGCTTTTTTAAGATAAAGTTAAAGCTAATTTTTGTTCGTTTACTATGATAAAAAGACATTTTTAAGATTTGAAGGTCACCGACTTGAGTTCCTTGTTTTTGGAAAAGCTACTAGGAATAACTTTTCATTTTGAGGTTAAAACTGATTTTTTTTTAACTCAGTGGATTTTTTTTAAAATTTGAAACAAACACTACTAGGAATAGCTTTTCATTTTTTTTATCACAACGGATTAATTCATTTTTTTTCAAATCATAATCAGTGACGATGTTGGTGTCGTGTCCGGTGTTTTTTTCTTTGTGAGGGAGTGCTTCATAATATAACATATTCAAAAGTAGAGAAACACATAAGTAAGTTTATGAAAAATGTGTTGAGACAAACACATAATGTAACCGAAGAAGTGAAACGAAAATGAATAGAAAAACATTGAAAGGCATGAAGAACAAACTGAGAAGAGAAGTAATGAAGAGAGTGTTGAGGAGCAGCCACAAAATCAAAAATCAAATATCAAAACAAAAACACAAAAACAAAAACTCACAGAAAATGGATAGATGAGTTGAGCTTCACCTATTTCTTTGATTAGGCAAGAAATGAAAATAGGGTTTCTTTGCTTGTGAAGCGAGAGAAGTTTTGAGGAGAATAAAGTGATCTAAAGGGAGTAAGTCGGTTGGAATGGAGAGAAGCACAACACACACACGACAAAAACAACGTTCCTTTTCTCCCAAACTTTATTGTTTTAAAATACATATATATACATACATATATATATATATATATATATATATATATATATATACATACATACCCCCTTCTTTCATTTATTTGATGTCCTAATGTTTTCCTTCCTTTAGTTCGTTAAATTAATTCCATGTATCCACAAATATCAAAATTGTTAGACTCAACATCATGATTGAGGTTCGAAATCGTTTGGTAAAGAAACAACGAATAGCTAAAAAATAGCTTGCATTAGATGAACTTATAGCTGATATCAGATAAACTAGTTGATGTCATGCCAAATAATCTATTGAAGGAGTATGTAGTATGTGCGCTCTAAAAAAACGCCCGAGTGTAACGACGCTCAGAAAGACTGCGGAGTCGCCACCAAAGTTTTTATTTTTAAAGGGAAACGTTGATAAAACCCTTGGCGATGTGGAAAGGATGATCATCGCAACCATTGACGGGTTCGGGAGTCGATTATGCAAGGGGAAGGTATTAGCACCCCTCACATCCGTTGTACTCAACGGGAACCTCCTAGTTAGTTAAGGCTATAAGTGTTTTTAAAGGTTTGCTTGCTATGCTTTAATATTTAAAGGGGAAAAAGAAAAGGGGGAAAATGTTATTTTTTATTGATGTGCTTGATAAGAATGGGATCTTGCTCCTACGTATCTCCTGGTGCGATGGAGAATTCAAAGCTACGTAGTTCTTTGGTAGAACACGTTTGTTTGTTGGTTGATTTTAAAGAACGATGTTTTTGATCGTATTCTAGCGGTTAAACGTAGCTTGTATGCTCGCGCGTGGGAGGCTTAAGAGTTTGTTTGTATCGCATTAGAATTGATAAAAACATATCCGTTTGTGAAAAAGGGTTTGAATTGACCACGGGGGGCCAAGAAATTGTTCAATTTGACCACGGGGGGGCCAAAATTTGTTTGAAATGACCACGGGGGGCCAAAAATAGTTTAATTTGACCACAGGGGGCCAAAAATTGTTTGAATTGACCCCAGGGGGTCAAGAATTAATTTGAATTGACCACGGGGGGCCAAAAATTAGTTCAATGTGTTGGATTTGTTTTATGTTTTGTATTTTTGAAAATAGAATGACGATTGTCCGAACAACGAGACATTCGTCAAGTGTTTGTTCAATCGGGGAATGGAGAGACATACGTCAAACCACTCCTTTTTCATTCAAGTTTATTGTTGAAACTTAAAATGTATTTTTTTGGTGAAGTTTGAAAAGAATGACGATTGTCCGAACAACGAGACATACGTCAAGTGTTTGTTCAATCGGGGAATGGAGAGACATACGTCAAACCACTCCTTTTTCATTCAAGTTTAATGTTGAAACTTAATGAACAAGTTTGTTACTCAAATTTGTTGTTGAAACTTATGAACAAGTTTGTTGTTCAAGTTAGTTATTCAAACTTATGAAATTCCAAATAAAAGCCAAAACACTTGGTTATATTTGAAAAAAAAGAGTTTCAAAAAAATTCAAAAAAAAAGACAAGTTCTGAACCTTAAAAAATGCCCAGAAGCTGCTTCTGAACCTTAAAAATGCCCAGAAGCTGCTTCAGAAGCTGAAATTCAGAATCTGAACTTCAGAAGCACTGTTCAGACTTTGAAGTTCAGAAGCACTGTTCAGACTCTGAAGTTCAGAAGCACTGTTCAGACTCTGGACTTCAGAAGCACTGTTCAGACGCACTGTTCAGACGTTGACTTTGGTTGACTATCAGACGCACTGTTCAGACGTTGACTTTTGTTGACCATCAGACGCACTGTTCAGACGTTGACTTTTGTTGACCCTCAGACTCTGAACTTCAGAAGCACTGTTCAGACTCTAAACTTCAGAAGCACTGTTCAGACTCTGAACTTCAGAAGCACTGTTCAGACTCTGAAGTTCAGAAGCACTGTTCAGAAGCTTCTGATTTTTTATTTTAGAACCTCAAAGGGGTGAAAAACTTTCGAATTCAGTTAGAAAAAAAGTAAACCACTTCTGTTTTGGTGTTTTGTAAACTTTGAGATTTCTTTGAGGTTTTAAAAGATGTTTTTAGTTCAAAATGAGTTAAAAAACCACTAAGAATGCAGAAAACTGATGCTGAATCAAACATGAACCAGAACAAATGCAAACAGAAATGCAAATGAAAGATAAAAGGTTTAGGATGACTTACAAATTCCTAGCCAAGGCTTTAGTTGCAAGAAAATGAAAGGGGCTTTGTATGATTGTGATTTCTTGAATATGGAAGTGATGAAGAATAAGAACAGCAACAACAAATGATGTTTTGCTGTTATTCATCACTCTGGGTATGATGTTTATGGAGATTTAATGGCTGTTTTGATTGCTTGATTTGTTTATGATTGTTTGCAAAGAAAGAAACAGAAAACAGAGCTTCTGGCTTTCAAAGGTTGTTGGGAATTTTGGCTATTCCTTCTGGTTCTGAGTTGCTCTAAATTTCTCTAAAAAAAACTTGTGAATTCTCTCTGAAATTGCTCAAAGATCAGGTCTGAATTGTGTTAAACTGTGTTAAAACTATGTTTAAATTGCTCTGTGTTTTTCTCTCAGAAATTGCTCAAAAGATTCAGTTAAATTCTCTCCGAATTGCCTAAAACCAACTGTGTTTCTGTATGAAAATTCATGTGTTCAATCCTTCTCCATTGTGTTGCTTATATAGGCAAAATGTGATCAATTGTAATCATGGCAATCCCTTAAAAACAGGGCTGTTTTGTGTGCTATGACCAGGACCTTGGCTAGCATTTAATGCAAAAGGAAGGAAGTGACCTTGCCTTGTGATCATGGTGAAGACTTTGGGTTAATTCAGAATCAATTGGGGCTGAGTTTGACAGGAATTGCTGGGAAAATGGGAAAACAGAGTGCAAGCTGCACTTGTGATGCTTTTTGGGATTGATCTTTGAAGATTTGAGAAGACAAACAGGAAAAGTAGTGTGCTGTCCTGTGCAGAGATAGGGAGAAAACATGGAAAAGGTGCTGTACACAGGGGAAAGAAGAAATGCTGGAACAGGGTCAGCAGTTTCAGACCCAGGGCAAGCAGTTTTGCAGCAATCCTTGACTGGTTTTGACAAAGAAGAGAGGGAAGAAAATGGCAATGGCTTGCTGGAAAGCAAGGTCAGGGCGCAGGAAACTGGAAGGGGATGAAGTGCTGCCCCTGGGCAGCCAACTTGCTTCTGAAAATCTGTGTCCTGCACGTGCTTGGCTTGGCACAAGTTTCTTCTTTCCTTGCTTCTGAGCTTCTGTGCCTGGCACGTGCTCCTCCTTTCTCTTTTTTTTTTTGTTTTGCTTCTTTTTTTTTTGGAAAATAAACTTAAATAATAATAAAAGTAATAATAATAATAATAGTAATAATGAAATAATAAAAATGATAATAATAATAATAATAAAAGTAAAAAGAAAGATAATAAATAATAATAAACTTTTTATTATTATTTATTATTTATTAAAAAGGAAAATAAAGTTTGACTTCTTTTTTTTATTGACTTTGACTTTCCTCTTTTTTTTTGTTGACATTTTTTGAAAAAATACTTGGACAAAATTATGGTACAACATAGTACACTTGTTTTCACCATTTATCCTCGGTTGAAGGATTTAGTTTGATCAAAATCATTTATAGTTTTAAGCATCAATTTCAGAGTAAAAAATGAACCTATGCACACACTTAAACTAAACTTTTCCTCAAAGCCTTGAGATTTGAGAGCTATCTATGTAGACTTGTTCCTCTAAACCACCATTGGGAAAATAATTTTTTACATCAAGTTGGTTAAGAGACCAATTTTAAGTTCACTGCCCGTGATTTGCAACTGCCAACCCCGAAATTGTGGGAACATAATTCACAATTGGACTAAAATCCAATATGGATTCTTGGTAATTTTATTTTGTTTCAACGCTATAAGTTTTAGGATTTTGTTACAACACTATATAACTTAAATCAATATTATTTTAAGACTTAAATATGTTTTTAGTCCTTTTAAATATACCAACTTTCCTTTATAGATTTTTTAAGATAAATAAGTGGGTGTTCGTGGTTCGAACCAGACCCCTGCATATAAGAATGCATTGTCTGCTT
Organism: Medicago ruthenica; assembly: GCA_018208015.1. Lineage (NCBI taxonomy): Eukaryota > Viridiplantae > Streptophyta > Magnoliopsida > Fabales > Fabaceae > Medicago > Medicago ruthenica. The sequence continues at coordinate 10,605,611 of CM031378.1, forward strand.
GCTAACCAAGCTAAACTCACGGGAAGGACAATTTAATTATTTAATATTTAGTCTTTATTAAATTTATCAATAACTTCAAATTAAATAAGAAAATTGCTTTTCTCCCAACAAAAATTGCTCACTCCCATACAAACAGACGAAAATACCCCCAACGTGACTTAAGAACCTGCGTGACTTAAGTCATGCTCGGTAGATGTCAGCGTGACTTAAGTCACGCTGCGTTTTTTTATACCCCAGACAGAACCTCACTTCTCCATTTCACTTTCTTTCACTTCTCAAATCTCTAAAAAATCTCTCAAATCATTCAACCTCAAATTTCTTCAACTTCAAATCACTCATCACTCCAACAACAAGTAAGTTTTCTTAATCAAGTACCATTGTCATTTTATGTTTATATGTTACATTTTTCCTCTTAAATTAGAAATTTTTAAGTTTTAGGGTTTGTTTAAATTTTGATTTTTTTGGCAAGAAATGATAGAATGTTTACATGTTAATGACTTATGTTGCTTAAATGTTTAGATGTTTGCATGTTTATGTTGTAGTTTTTAGTTTTAGAGTTTATGTATAATTTGCACTCCAAGTGTTTGATGAAATGTTTGAATGAGTTTTTCATTTATTGTTTTTAATTTTTTATGGTGTAGATATGAAACAATGACTCAAGTATACACTCAAGTATCCTTCAACAGTGGAAACCCTTCTTTTTTTTCTAGGTTCGCAACGATGTCACGTTATAAGAATTGAAGGATTAACTTCATGAAATCAACCAACGACTCAACCACGAAGACACAAGGAAGGTGGAATATGTTTCGTACCATAGTTCATCGTTCGACTCAGAGGGGAATTTGTCGTTCACTCAACCGGAGTTAACAAACGACGACGACGTGAGGAACATGTTCTCGATATTTGCTCAGCACAACATGATCCCCATCGAGATGGATGCTACGTTGCTGAGGTCGCCTGAAGATATTTTCAAGAGTTTGATTCGGTCGAATGAAGATGTTTAGGTAGTATTATAAATCCAACATCATGATGATACAACATCGTTAGGGATTTAATGTAATGTAATGTAACATAACACTTCGTTTATTTGAACGGAGATGAAATTATAACTAAATAAATTTGTCGTATTCTATTAATTTAGGAATTTATTACGCGTTGTTGAAGCAGTATTTCATACAACAAACGTAAGTATTTTCAATTATCGTCTCCTCAGGGATTAGGTGCGTTACTTCGAACCGTTCAACAATCGGTATTGTTTTGAGTTAAGGGTTTGTACAACTGGTTTCATAAACTAACGGAATGTAAATGCGGGAATTAAAACGACAAGTAATAGGGTATCAAAGCGTTAGAATTAAAGTTCATCAATCTTGCAAAGAATGTAATAAATAAATCATGCATATGAAATTAGCGTTTTAGCATAAATATCACGTATCGCTCTACAATATCATTGATTTCCCAAATGACATCGTGAAATCGATCGTATCGTTTAATCGACGATTTCCCAATCAATCAAACGATCCGAAAGCATTACGATCCGAAACTTAGTGCAATTATCAAAACCCAAATCCATTTCTAGATTTTCTTATTTTGATAGAAGATTATCCTTAAACATAGATTCAAAAGTATTTGTCAATATCATTTGAATCAATCATGAGAATGAAAAGCAAGAATACTTCATAAACACTTAAATTGCTAAATCATATATTCACATAATCATTTGTTACATCAAAGCTAGAAAGATTACCTCTAATCCCAACAAAGGGATGTTAGTTGCTCATTTTCATGACAACTATACAAAAGATGAGAGAAAATATGAAGATCATTACCCAAAGTCTTGATTTCCCAAAGCCCTTGGTGATTTCCACAATTCAATCCTTTTGCTCCTTGAAGATCATCTCTTCTAACCCTATTTACTAAGTCCTAAACTATTACTAAAGCAATCCTAACAATTGGAAGAAAAAGTACTCAAAGTTCTCCAACTGAATATATCATAAAATGAGCCAAAAAAATGCTTTATATATCTGAATTTTTGCACGCTCGCTACAAGCGATGAGTTGGTCGCTTGTAGCGAGGAAGTTTTCTGGCCAATGGGGATCCTCCACGTCAGCATGGAGCCTTAAACCGCCCTTGGTCGCTTGAAGCGACCAGTCCATCGCTTGTAGCGATGAACCTCTGAAAATCCCTGCCTATCCTCGCTTGTAGCGTGGCATCTGGCGCTTGAAGCGATGAAGCCTTCAAATTCCCTGCCTATCCTCGCTTGTAGCGAAGAAGTGTGCGCTTGTAGCGATGGCTTTAATAAAAACTTCATTTCTTTGCTCAGCATGATCAATCATAAATTTCCTAAAATAATAACATGGGGTAAGGCATAGGATCACAAATATAGCATTTTGGACCATAAATATGGGCTTATCCTATGATAACTTGTGAAATAAGTAACATAAGTGCCTTAATTAACTGAACAATTTAACCACTTTCAGGCACTTATCACGCGTACTTGTGTATTTTCATTCATCCATTCCTCCATTCATCCATTCAATTAATAATTCAATCATTCATTCATTCAAAGTTAAAATACGCAAAAATTAAACCAAAAATGTTAAAAAAATGTCATAATAATGCGCAAAGGTGCGACTGTAAATATAATACAGGAATGTCATAAAAATATAACTAAAAATATACAAAACTATATCAGTCACAAGACCTTACTCCGCTGGACTATGGCTCCTAGTCCTCCTCCGGGGAACCCCCTGCTCTTGCAAGATGAGATTAGGGCAGAGCATCGGCCGGTTACGGTCGGGTTCGGTCCGCAAAACCCCATCTCAAGTGAAACTGAATAGAGAATAGACAGACCCACTTCCATCCGTTCAGAGCAATGATTTGGTCGATTCACTGTTGAGATTGTTGGTATAAGCCCTAGAGGCCAATAGTTTATGTTAAACTTTTCATATGTATCATGACTTTTATTATTAAATAAAACATGGCGTTCTTTATTACACTTGTTATAAGATAAATAAAGTCCCTAGAATAGTTGGTTCATGTGATGGAATATTAAGTGTGACTTAATCATGAGATTACATCAACGAAAGAACACTATTCTTAAAGGTATCCGTAGTCGAGCTTTAATATGAATTGGGATAATATTAAAGCATGGAGACTATTATGTATGTAGACTGATGACCACATCTCATGGGTCATGAATATGAGATATTAAGTCTATACATAGGTATAAGTATTAGGAGTAATATTTATACTGGATTGACCCATCGTGAGAATACTACATAGTATGTTATGAAATCGTCATAAGTTATTCTCACAATGATAATAGTGTATATCACTCTTAGACCTGAAACCACTGTGATCCCTAGATGTGGACTCAAGTGCTTTATTGCCATTCAAACGTTATCTGTAACAAGATAACTATAACGTTGGTTAATGGGCACTTGACGAATCATGCTGAGGGACATGAGTGTCCTAGATGGGATTTGTCCCTCCTTCATAACAGGAGATATATCTTTAGGCCTCTTGATGAGATATGACTGGAAAAATGCATGGCCATGCCGAATTAAGTCAATATGAGATATTGGACTTATTCGTTATTCAGTGTATTTCGGGATCAAGGAATATAAATATTGAGCTAAGCAAGGGTGACGTAATCTATGCCTTGTGTTCAATAAAGATATCAGACAAAGGAGTAATCGTACACATTGATATTATCATGGAAAAGGTTTCGTCAGATCACTTGACATTCTTGTCACTTGGGTAGCAGTGATGTGTTGCTAGATACCGCTCACTGTTTATAATATTAAATATGGGATTTAATATTATTGCCAACGTTACAAGAACCTATAGGGTCACACACAATAGAACGGTAAAAAGGAGAAATATAAGTAATACTTATATGATGGGGTGCGTTTAGCAATTGAAGCTAATTAGTTAGCGGAAGCTGATGGGTTAATGGGCTTATGGAAGCTCAAGCTGATTTTGTGCAGCAAGGAGCTCTATAAATAGAAGCTCTAGTGCTGAAATCAGCAAGTGCAATTTTCGTGTAACCCTAAAGGCTAAAACGAATCCCAACTTCTCTCCCTAACCTCTGATCGCTTGGCTAGCACCGGGAACCAGAGGAAGCCGTTCGTGTGGACGAGTAGAGGCTTTGCTTACTTGCTCAGCTGTGATCAAAGAAACAGTTTCTGCATTACAAAGAGGTAACAATTCTGTCACTGATTCATGTGATATTCGTAATGATCCAAGGAAAGGAAATCGAAAAATTTTAAACTTCCGCTGCACTTGTATGTCGATTTCCCTTCAGTGGTATCAGAGCCAATTACGAAACCATGAATCGGATTGTTTTGTTTACTGCTTTATGTTTTAATTGGATTAAACATAATCGAATACAATTAAATAATAAAGACGAATTAAAATTGGCAAGGCATCACGTTTCCGTGCATGGATTTTCGGTTTGTTTGAAGCTTCGGAACCGTATCAGGTGAAGCATCAATATATCGATTATCCATATCGACGGAGATGTGTTGCTCGATCACATACGCACATAATTGAATCGTATCACTTTTCTGTGCATGGCTTTTCGAATTGTTTGAAGCTTCGGAACCGTTTTCTGGTGAAGCATCAATATTTTCGATTATCAATATCGACAGAAATATGATTGATAAATTTTGTGTAACAAAAGTATATATGATATACTCGTGATGATCGTTCACTAAATCAAGTCAGATGATATTTGTTCATATTGGATGATTGTAAACTGGAGCTTCGGAACCGTATCAGGTGAAACATTCTAAGTTCGATCTCCATATTGGATAAACAATCAGAGTACTTTGATTGGTGTGATCATACTGTTACAACGGGATTCATAACGCCGCAAGTGTTGTGCCGTCATGATTAGGGTTATGAAAAGGCTGAAACCTGGTTCAGAATCGTGACACGATTAGTAGAATCGTGACACGATTTTGTGCCCAGCAAATCGTTTGCTTCTGCCTATAAAATCGTGACACGATGCCAGAATCGTGACACGATTTTGTGCCCAGCAAATTGTTTGCTTCTGCATATAAAATCGTGACACGATGCCAGAATCGTGACACGATTTTTTCAGCACCAGAATTCAAAGTGAATCGTCCGCTGACTGGGCAGCGGAACCCCCGACTAATCTGCGTAGTGTGATCAATCGCCGAGTTTTAATTTAATTTATTTAATTATGAGGTGTTGATAATAATAAAAGGTGTTTTATTGTTGTTGTGTGAATGATTATGGCCTTAGTCTTATTATTTCTTTTATTTTGGATTTTTGAAATACGGCCTGCGTGTCGTGCCTCTCTCTTGAATTCTATATGTACATTCTCTTCTCATCCAATCCCTCGTATGTAAAACGAGTTTCTTTATATGTAATGTAATTAGAATACAAGGAGGTAATAGGACCATTGACGTTGGATTAGCCCTAGAAGTCCAGCTTGGAGAAGCAAGGTCGTTTCTAGGATTAGTTTAGATTCTTTCATTGGCTTGAGAGAATCATAGCGTTAGGAGGCCATAATCATGTCACTTTTATTTTGTATAATTGTTATGCATGCTTGAATGATTGGAGTGCGAATATATATGATATATAAGCCGTGGTGAGATGAGATCAAACTAAATAAAATCCTTCAAAGTAATATATTAAGTTTAATGCTTTCCAAAAGAATAACACCCTTCAAGACCAATATCGAATGTGTGGGTTCTGCCTTAGCGAAGCACATGTTCTATGTTTGTAAGTCGCGGTGCGGTAATATCATTTACCCGATTGTTATTCTATTGGGTTTAACTTAACTAAATTGATTTTAATATGATTAGAATAAATTTAGAAGCAATAATTGGGAAATATCTATACGATAGATTAGAGTAAGAGTTACTCGCCCAATTGATTTGAAAGTTGTATGAGATACAATTGGAAGTGTTCCTACCTAAATAGCTGAGTTTTGGGTGATCAGCCCTAGCTGACTCAAAACAAGGTGAAATAAGGATTTCAACCCGCTAGAAAATCTTCCAACGGGATTTTCCGAATTAAATGTTTGAAGGTCATTTGATTTGAATAAAATAGTGGGAGCATATTTAATTAAAGGCCAAATTAAATATGTTACTTTCATGATACTTATTTTGTATATTTTAAATTGTAGATGGCAACTAACACTTCAAACAATATTTTGCGATCAATCCTTGATAAGGATAAGCTGAATGAAACAAATTTTTTAGACTGGCACCGTAACTTGAGGATTGTCCTCACACATGAGAAAAAGCTGTATGTGCTTGATGAACCTGTTCCTGAAGAGGCACCAGCTGCAAATGCTCCCAGGGCTGAGAGAGATGCTTATAGTAAGCATGTCAATGATGCCGTGGAAGTCGCTTGCATCATGCTTGCAACTATGACCTCTGAGCTTCAGAAGCAACACGAGAACATGGTTGCGTTCGATATGATCAAACACCTTAAGACTCTTTATGAAGAGCAAGCTAGGCATGAAAGGTATGATGTCTCCAAGGCCCTTTTTTGAACTAAGCTGTCAGAAGGAAGTCCTGTAGGACCTCATGTACTCAAGATGATTGGGTACGTTGAGAACCTCGCGCGATTGGGTTTACCCCTTGAGCAGGAACTTGCTATTGATCTTATCTTGCAATCGTTGCCAGAAAGCTTTAGCCACTTTGTCATGAATTTCCTCATGAATGACATGGACAAAACTCTTCCACAGCTTGCAGCAATGTTAAGAACTGCTGAAAAGAACATGAAGGGAAAGGGTAAGACCATCTTGATGGTTAACAATGGAAAGGTCAAAAAGCATAATAAGAAGCCTAAAAAGTCTAAGGGAAATGGCAAAGGCAAAGTAGTTGCTAAGCCATCAACCAAAGCTTTGAAGCCTACTGGAGGTGTGGCTAAGGAGGGCAAGTGCTTCTACTACGGTAAGACCGGGCACTTGAAGCGCAACTGCCCAAAATATCTGGAAGACAAAAAGAATGGAACGGTTGCTTCCACTTCTTTAGGTATTTTTGTTATAGAAATTAATATGTCTACTTCTACATCATGGGTATTAGATACTGGATGTGGTTCTCATATTTGTACTGATGTGCAGGGGTTGAGAACGAGTAGAACATTGGCAAAAGGGGAGGTCGATCTACGAGTTGGCAATGGCGCAAAGGTTGCTGCTTTAGCTGTTGGAACTTATGAATTGACTTTACCTAGTGGTCTTTTAATACAGTTAGAGAACTGTTATTTTGTACCTTGCAATTAGCAGGAATATTATTTCCGTTTCTTGTTTGGACAAGTCTGGTTTTTCATTTACAATAAAAGACAAATGTTGCTCTATTTATTTGGATAATATTCACTATGCTAATGCCATTATGAGTAATGGACTTTATATTCTTGATCTTGATATGCCAATCTATAACATAAATACGAAGAGGATGAAACCTAACGAGTTGAATCCGACTTATCTTTGGCATTGTCGTTTAGGCCATATAAACGAAAATCGCATTTCCAAACTCCATAAAGATGGAATTTTGGACTCTTTTGATTTAGAATCATATGAGACATGTCGATCTTTTTTATTGGGAAAGATGACAAAGACCCCATTCACCGGAACAGGTGAAAGGTCTAGTGATCTTTTGGGACTCATACATACTGATGTATGTGGACCACTAAACACACCTGCTAGAGGAGGGTTTTATTACTTCATTATATTCACTGATGACTTTAGTAGATTTGGATATGTGTATCTAATGAAACACAAATCTAAATCATTTACTTTCTTCAAGGAATTTCAAAATGAAGTAGAGAACCAACTTGGCAAGAAAATCAAAATGCTTCGATCTGATCGAGGTGGTGAATATTTGAGCCAAGAGTTTGACGATCATCTAAAAGAGTGTAGGATCTTATCCCAACTCACGCCTCCTGGAACACCACAATGGAATGGTGTTTCCGAAAGGAGAAATCGAACCTTGTTAGACATGGTCCGATCTATGATGAGTTATGCTGATCTTCCAAACTCCTTTTGGGGACACGCCTTATTAACTGCAGCTTATACACTTAACCAAGTTCCATCCAAAGCGATAGAAAAGACACCATATGAGATATGGAGTGGTCGAAAACCCAATGTGAAACATTTAAAGATTTGGGGTTGTGAAGTTTATGTGAAACGACTAATGTCCACTAAACTTGAACAAAGATCTGACAAATGTTTCTTTGTGGGATATCCTAAAGAAACTAAAGGATACTACTTTTACAAACCATCTGAGGGCAAAGTGTTTGTCGCTAGAGATGGAGTATTCCTTGAGAAGGAATTTGTTTCCAAAGAAATTAGTGGGAAAAAGGTAGATCTTGAAGAAGTTCAAGACCCACAAAGTAGTACGCCAATGGAGGAACAAGAGCAGGATACACAAACTGTTGTGACAGAAAATCCTACTCCAACAACACAAGAACCACGTAGGTCAAATAGGATACGTCAAGAACCTGAGAGATATGGGTATCTCATATAAGAAGAATGTGACGTATTGCTCATGGATCAAGATGAGCCTATGACTTATCAAGAGGCCATTACTGGTCCTGAATATGAGAAGTGGCTTGAAGCCATGAAATCTAAAATGGATTCCATGTACACAAATCAAGTTTGGAACTTGGTTGAAGCACCTAAAGGAATTAATCCTATAGGATGCAAGTGGGTTTTCAAAAGAAAACTGACATGGACGGAAAGGTAAACACCTACAAAGCACGATTGGTTGCTAAAGGCTTCAAACAAATTCATGGTGTAGACTATGATGAAACCTTTTTCACCAGTGGCAATGATTAAATCCATTCGGATCTTACTTGCTATCGCTGCATACCATGATTATGAAATCTGGCAGATGGATGTTAAGACTGCTTTCCTTGATGGAAATCTCCTTGAGGATGTGTACATGACACAACCTGAAGGATTTGGCATTCCTAATAACATCCAAAAGGTATGCAAATTGCAGCGATCAATCTATGGATTGAAGCAAGCTTCCAGAAGTTGGAATCTTCGTTTTGATGAAACTGTACAAAAGTATGGATTCATTAAAAATGAAGATGAACCTTGTGTTTACAAGAAGGTTAGTGGGAGCATAGTCTCATTTCTGGTATTATATGTGGATGACATATTGCTTATCGGAAATGACATCCCTACACTACAAGAAATTAAATCTTGGTTAGGGAAATGCTTTTCTATGAAAGACTTAGGTGAAGCTTCCTACATATTAGGAATCAGGATCTATAGAGATAGATCACAAAGATTGCTTGGCTTAAGTCAGGGTACATACATTGACAAAGTCTTGAGACGTTTCAATATGTATGAGTCCAAGAAAGGACTCGTACCTATGTTGTAACACCCATATAGAGATTGCCTAGGATCTCTTACGAGTATTAAAATTTCGTACTGGATACATTAAATACAATACAGAAAAGTTGTTTATTAAATCCACGATACATAGGTTTATGATACAACTCAAGCTCCAATACATAACATTCCTTACAATATACATCATATACAACAATCTTATACAACATCCTCATGATATAACATAATACGGCACGATCAATCCGTAGCTTTCTCTTTACCTTTGCGTCGTGCCACCTGAGAAGAACCTGCACCAGAAGGAAAGGGATGAGACATAACGTCTCAGTGAGCTCCTACCCTACCTACTGTTTGGCAACCTCAGGGAACCTAGGGTTGCCGTGCCTACCTCGGCGATCTTGGGGATGCCTATGATCGCCAAGTCTTATCTTTACCCATAGAGGGTTACCTGACTGATCCTGCTGATCTGGTGATCGAGGGGAACCTAGAATCACCATCTAAAAACTGTTAACTGATTCTGCTAATTGCCTGATAATTGCCTGAGTAAATACTACCTGACTGATAATGTAATAGAATAATAACTGATACTTTAAGTTAGCTGTTAGCGTTGAACAAACATTATTATCTGGATTCATTTTACGGAATGCCCCCGGGTGGAGTAACCCCGAAGCACATTCCCCTGATAACCGGTGAAAATCCTATCATATCAGGCTAACACCGGACTCCTCTTGCCTAAGTGTGTGGTTATCCTCGCGGAAGATTCCTGCCCGTTCCATCTGGAACCCCCCGTCCTCTCTAACTGGTCGAGAGCACAGGAGACACACTGTACTCTGTGTGGTTATCCTCACGGAAAGTTCCTGCCCGTTTCAGCAATGCTGAAACCCCCTGTTCTCTCTAACTGGTCGAGAGAACAGAAGACACAAAGCTTGACCTGATTATTAATTATTATTCCTGGTATAAGATTATACATTTCCTGATAAAACTGACACGTGTTTCCCCCAATGTCACTCTGACGTGAACATTGAGGCACGTCCTGATAACCTGTAACTATGCCTGAATCGAGGGAATTAAATCCCACTGACTAAGGTATCCTGTAGTCTGCCTGGTTAAGGGGATCCTGATAAACTACCCTTAACTCATCTGAAATTAATTCTATTCCTGTTACCTATTCAAGGTTCTAGACTTCATTATTATATCATAGGCTTATCGTTCTCATAAGCCGTTGCTTGGTTATTGGAAATATTCCATAGCTTAACTAACTTTACTCTGCACTCCTAATGCTTTACCAAATTCCTTGTCCAATCATTCATTCCTTAAATGTTGAGTAATCCATTGAACATGTCAAGAATGGTGTTTATCTTGGAAAATAAAGTTTACTTGAAAACAGTTACTAAAAAGCCTCGCCGAACACGTACACAGCACCCAGAACGAACCAGAACAGACATGTGCTGTCTGTCTGATTTCGCTGGGCGAAGTGGAGGCGAAGTGGGGGCGAAACTGGACAGGGAAATTTGCTGAAAATCGCCGTTTTCTCGCCCCGAGGTCGCCCGGCGAAAATATCAGTTCAAAACCTGTTAAAAGAGTGATTTTTCCACCATTTTGACACTTTCAAAGATACCCAGGCATTCCAACAATATAAGGAATGAATTTCCAGTACAAATTAATAATTTAAAACATAAATAATCAAGGAATTGTCTAGCATAGGAGATTAGGGTTAATTTCTAAACTTAGCACAAAATTGTAAAATGCTCTCAAACTTACTCAAGCGGGTTCTAAAACCCTGTGGAGCTCACCTTAATCCACAAATTGGTGCTTGCTCAGCTCTGATCCCAAAAGCCTTAGCTTCCAATCCACTCTACTCTTGGTTCTCTTTGTTCTACTTTCCTTTCTCTTGTTCTTAGCTTTCTGCTCAAGCTTTCTTGCAAGTATTTCCTACTAGGGTTAAGATTGAAGTTTGGATGGATATGGCAAGTGAGGGAGGGCGTGAGAGTGAAGAGAGATGAGAAAGAAAAATCTGAATTGGAATAGAAATGAAGGAATGGAAAGGAACATAAATAAATATCTTGCCCCATAATTCAAATTATTCTCCCCCTTAGCCTTATTTACGAAATTGCCACTTCCCTTAATCTCTTATTTTCTTGCTTGCATCTCAAGTTTCTAACATAGATAAACGATACTCCTAAGTGGGATATTACATATGTCATCAGGTATAAGTTTGTCAATGGCACAATCCCCTTCAACTGATGAAGAAAGGGATTGAATGATCAACGTTCCATATGCATCCGCAATTGGATCTATCATGTATGCTATGTTATGTACTCGACCAGATGTCTCGTATGCTTTAAGTGCTACGAGCAGATACCAGTCTAATCCAGGTAACAGTCATTGGGTTGATGTTAAGAACATCCTTAAGTACTTGAGAAGAACTACAGATGCCTTCTTGGTCTATGGAGGTCAAGAAGAGCTCTCTGTAATTGGTTACACAGATGCTAGTTTTCAGACAGATCATGATGATTTCAAATCGCAATCTGGATACGTGTTTTGCTTAAATGGCGGTGCTGTTAGCTGGAAAAGTTCAAAGCAGGAAATAGTCGCTGATTCTACAACCGAGGCCGAGTATATTGCTGCATCTAATGCCACAAAAGAGGCTGTTTGGATCAAGAAATTCATCTCTAATCTTGGTATAGTTCCAAGCATTGTGGATCCCATTGAATTATTATGTGATAACAATGGAGCAATCGCACAAGCTAAAGAACCTAGATCTCACCAAAGATCCAAACACATACTTAGGCGCTATCATCTCATTTGAGAAATCATCGATAGAGGAGATGTGAAAATATGCAGAGTACCAACATCAGACAATGTTGCTGATCCACTGACGAAAGCTCTATCAGCAGAAGCATGATGGTCATACTAGATCTATGGGTATTAGGTCTATGCCTGATTGGCTCTAGTGCTAGTGGGAGATTGTTGGTGTAAGCCCTAGAGGCCAATAGTTTATGTTAAACGTTTCATATGTATCATGACTTTTATTATTAATAAAATATGGCGTTCTTTATTACACTTGTTATAAGATAAATAAAGTCCCTAGAATAGTTGCTTCATGTGATGGAATATTAAGTGTGACTTAATCATGAGATTACATCAACAAAAAGAACACTATTCTTAAAGGTATCCGTAGTCGAGCTTTAATATGAATTGGGATAATAATAAAGCATGGAGACTATTATGTATGTAGACTGATGACCATATCTCATGGGTCATGAATATGAGATATTAAGTCCATACATAGGTATAAGTATTAGGAGTAATATTTATACTGGATTGACCCATCGTGAGAATAATACATAGTATGTTATGAAATCGTCATAAGTTATTCTCACAATGATAATAGTGTATATCACTCTTAGACCTGAAACCACTGTGATCCCTAGATGTGGACTCAAGTGTTTTATTGCCATTCAAACGTTATCTGTAACAAGATAACTATAACGTTGGTTAATGGGCACTCGACGAATCATGTTGAGGGACATGAGCGTCCTAGATGGGATTTGTCCCTCCTTCTTAACAGGAGATATATCTTTAGGCCTCTTGATGAAATATGACTGGAAAAATGCATGGCCATGCCGGATTAAGTCAATATGAGATATTGGACTTATTCGTTATTCAGTATATTTCGGGATCAAGAAATATAAATATTGAGCTAAGCAAGGGTGACGTAATCTATGCCTTGTGTTCAATAAAGATATCAGGACAAAGGAGTAATCGTACACATAGATATTATCACGGAAAAAGGTTTCGTCAGATCACTTGACATTCTTGTCACTTGGGTAGCAGTGATGTGTTGCTAGATACCGCTCACTGTTTATAATATTAAATATGGGATTTAATATTATTGCCAACGTTACAAGAACCTATAGGGTCACACACAATAGAACGGTAAAAAGGAGAAATATAAGTAATACTTATATGACGGGGTGCGTTTAGCAATTGACGCTAATTAGTTAGCGGAAGCTGATGGGTTAATGGGCTTATGGAAGCTCAAGCTGATTTTGTGCAGCAAGGAGCTCTATAAATAGAAGCTCTAGTGCTGAAATCAGCAAGTGCTTTTTCGCGTAACCCTAAAAGGCTAAACCGAATTCCCTACTTCTCTCCCTAACCTCTGATCGCTTGGCTAGCACCGGGAACCAGAGGAAGCCGTTCGTGTGGACGAGTAGAGGCTTTGCTTACTTGCTCAGCTGTGATCAAATAAACAGTTTTGGCATTACAAAGAGGTAACAATTCTATCACTGATTCATGTGATATTCGTAATGATCCAAGGAAAGAAAAATCGAAAAATTTTTAACTTCCGCTGCACTTTTTCATGACGATTTTCCTTCAGGTTGTTGAGTCTTAGAATTAATTCTACTTAGTAGATTTCCTTCCTGGTTTGGTATCCCCAAAAGTAGGTGAAGTTTGCACCGAACTGGGTTAACAAATTCATTGTGTTCTTTATCTTTCTGCATTTTATTTTTTGCTTCTGAACTGTTAAGTTTACATACTCTGTTTTTAGTTCAGAACCAGTTAATTGCCAGAATTTCAATTGGTATCAGAGCAGGCACCCTGCTTGTTTTTGGGTGAGCTCCAGGGAGATATTTTCTGGCAGAATGGAAAAGAAAGTAAAAAGCATTGGCCTTGTTACCAGTACTGATGTTAAGAAGTCACATGGAGAATTGTCTTGTAAAGATCCTGCTATTTTTTGCAAGAAGTGGCATGTTAAATTTGAAGAAGTGTGCAAGCAGCTGGTAAATCAGAAAAAGACTATCAGTCAATTATATGCTGAAAGAAGTGATCATCTAGCACAAATTTCTGTTCTCAGTAATGAGCTAATTCAACTGAATTCTCAACTTAATCAGATGAAGAAGCAAGTCAGAATGATGAATTCTGCTACTGATGTGCTGGAAGAAATTTTGGAGAATCAGAATCAGGGAAAACCAAATGGAATTGGGTTTAATGATCAGAATCTGAACATCAAACAACAAAAACCTGCTAAGAGGTTCAAACTTGCTAATACTCATGTTCCACTGATGAGGAAACCTAAGAACAAATCTCAGGATTCTGAAGACAAGAAAGCTACTGATCCTTGGGTATGTCATCATTGTGGTAAAAAGGGTCACATTAAACCTTTTTGTTACAAGCTGCATGGATACCCCAAGCATTTTCACCACAGAAAAGTGGAACCAGCTGTGAACAAAAGCAAGATCAAGAAAGAATGGAGACCAAAGTGTGCAAGTGTTACTCAGAGTCTGAACAATGGAAAAGGAAAGGCTGTTGCTGCTGACAGCAAGCCCATTCCTGTAGCACAGGTGAGTTCTGGTGCTGGATCATCCAAAGTTTGGAGCAAAGTGGTGGTTCCTGTTCCTGTTCAGAAAGCACTAGGTTCTAGTAAGTCTGAAGATGGTGTATCCTCTGATCAGAAGAGAATTGCTGAACTTGAAAAGCAGATTGCTGGGAAGAAGGTTTTGAATGTGCCTGTGGCACACATCAATTGAGCAGCATTTGATGATTGTGTCTAATGAAGACTAAGCAATTTCTGATGTTGAGTCTGAAGACTGGATAGTTGGTGACTGATGTTCTGAATTTTCTTAGTGTTTCTGGTCTGCAGTTGTGCGGTTCTCTACAGTTTTTGGTTGTTCTTCTGAGTGATATGTGGTTCTGATCCTTGCTGATGTTGACTGGTTCTGTGCTGATTAGTTGTGTTTGTGTTTTGTGTTGTGTTTCTTGCTCCTGGTGTTTGCTGGTGTTTTGTCAAACTTGTTTGGCTAAAAAGGGGGAGAAATATGTGTGGTCAGATCTGTTTGCCTCAGGGGGAGAGTGTATGTGCTGATCTGTCAGGAGCTGAGCTGTTCAGGGGGAGTTCCTGAGTGTTGTGCTTCAGGGGGAGAGTTCCTGAGTGTTGTGTTTCAGGGGGAGAAGTTAGATGTTCCTCAGAAACTGTTGTTGCGTGCTTCAGGGGGAGTTTGTATGATTGTGTGTTGAACTGAAACTGATTGTTTATGTTTGACATAACATTTATCCGCTGCTGCTTACTCTGGTGCTATGGTTAATTTTATGTGTGGAGTTCTTCATGGTTGTTTCATTTGTATTGAGTGAAGAACTTGGTTTTATGAAGAATTTGATTTTAGCAAAAAATTTGCCAAAGGGGGAGATTGTTGGTTATTTAAAGGTTGACTAAATGTTTGGTAAAATCAATTTGTTCAAGCAAAGCATCTCCAGAAGTTATTTGAGTCTTCAGAAGCAAGAAATTGAATTTGAGGAGGTTTAGAAGCTGGAACTTCAGAAACAGTACTTCAGAAGCTGGAACTTCAGAAGCACTGTTCATCAGGAGCTGAACTTCAGACGTTAACCAGCGTTGACCTTCAGAAGCTGAACTTCAGACGTTGACCAGCGTTGACCTTCAGAAGCTGAACTTCAGAAGCTGTTTTCAGAAGCTGGATTTCTGCATACTTTGTGATTAATTCCTTGCGTATCTTTTGAAGATTTGTTGAAGATTTATCATGGCTGAAGTTTCCAGAAGACTGATATTTTTATGAGAAGATCTTATTTGAAGATTGGCTTCGTGTTTATTGTTGAATATATTTTCAAAGGATCTTTGGAAAATATAATTCAGAAATATGTTTCCTTCTTTGAGCTTCTATAATTTTTCAGAATCATATCAATTGAAGAATATTTGGTTCAGATTTATGTTGCAGTTGAAGACTATTTAAAGAGGACTTTGCTATTGGAAATTTCGTGTGTCAAAAACCAGAAATTTATATTAGAGTTTTTGTGTCTGTGTAAGCTTAGGCTTTGTTTGTACACCACTCATCTGAGTTGGTTTAGGTGTTTTGAGTTGTAAATCACTTAAAGCTTTTAAGTACAAGTGATGTTTTTGTTCTGTTGAAGTGTGACTTCAATCTGTTTCTTTTTGTTAAGTTTACAATCATTGGGCTGTGATTGCTTGGTTAGGAAGTAAGTGGGTTCTTATTCCTATGTGGTTTCCTGGGTAGAGATTAAGTGATAAGACGAAGAATAGGGGTTGTTGAGTCTTAGAATTAATTATACTTAGTAGATTTCCTTCCTGGATTGGTATCCCCCAGAGTAGGTGAAGTTTGCACCGAACTGGGTTAACAAATTCATTGTGTTCTTTATCTTTCTGCACTTTATTTTCTGCTTCTGAACTGTTATGTTTACATACTCTGTTTTTAGTTCAGAACCAGTTAATTGCCAGAATTTCATTCTTAACAAATCTGAACCTTTTACTTCTGAATCCAGGATTCTGAACAAATCAGAATCAAAGACTCTTAAGTCCAAAGTTCTGAAGAAATCAGAACCAAAGTGTTCAATGGTTCAGACTCTAAACAACTCAGAACCAAAGACCTTCAAGTCTCAGGTTATGAAGAAATTTGGGTCAAGACCATTTAGAACTCAGGTTCTGAAGAACTCATTTTCTAAAACTAAGACTTATTCAAGATTAAAGGATTCATATCCAAGGTATCTGAACAAATCTAAGTGTTACAACTCCAGACATAAGGTGCAACAAAAGACTAAACCTTTTAAGACTAACCCAAGAGGACCCATATGGGTACCCAAGTCAGAAATCATTTCTGTTGCAGATATGATTAAGTGCCAAAGAAAAGATGAAGTCATGGTGCCTGGGCAATGGCTGCTGGGATTGCATGACAAAAGGAAAGTCTATGTTCTAAACCCTGACCATGAAAGAGGGAGGAACTGTGGGATCTGGAGGAAACGACAAAGACTAGACCACTGGTACTGAGATTCAGCTCTCAGAGGACACTTCAGAACTTGAACCAGAATCTAAGTTTGAAGATAGTCCAAAGCTGAAAAGCCTCTCAGAAGCTGATACTTCTCCTTAAGCCAATTAAGAACATTGTTGGAACAAAAATGGGTGTTCAGCAACAAACTAAATGAACAAGGAGAGGTAGATCAGAAGCTCTAACAGAGGTATGTTTTGTTCTCTATTATACTTAATAGATTCTACATGAGTTGGAAAACTATCAGATTCATGAAAACAGCATAACTTTCTTTGTGATAAAACTGCTGTAATTTGTTTCTCTAAAAATTCCAATTCTACATTCAAGAGCCAAGCATTTTTGAACTTAAACATCATTTTATTAAGAGATTTTGTTCAGAAGATAGATTTAAATTTATTAAAAAGAATCTGAACAATGCATTTCATCTCTTGGAAATATTTGCTTGACTCTGAATAAGAAACTGAGAATCTGAAGTCTAACAAAAGCTAAAACTTAACAGACACTCACTTTGAGAGTCTGCAGAAAGTTCAGCTTCTGAAGACATCAGAGTCTGAGTTTCAGAATTTGAATTTTTGACTTCTGAATCTGCATAGTTATCTAGCTTTTGGTCAGAATCTGATAAGTTATAACTCTGGGCAATGATGACTTAAGCTTTGAAAGTTACACTTTGTCCCTCCCAAAGTCATCAATATGCAAATGTGTTTTTCTGTTCTGAAATGCTTTAACAAAAACACAGACACACTTTCATCTTATCATCATAAATGTTCAATTTGATATCAGACATGTTCAGTTTTTCAAACCTATTTAAAAAACTCTGATCAGTTTTGACTGAAAGAGTTCAGCAGCACTGAACTAAATGCTCTGTTTTTCAGTTTTCTGAAAGAGTTCAGTGGTACTGAACAAAAATGATATGTTTTCAGTTTCTTAAAACCAGTTAAGTGGTACTGAACAATACTGAACAGACTGTACTGAACAAAAATGCCCTGAACATTTTTATCTCACAGGTTTTCAAACTCTCTTAAAAATTCTAGAAATTTTCTTTTTGTTGATGACAAAAGGGGGAGTAAAAGTTAACAAGTATTAAGGCTCCTGAGCTCAGAACATAAGTTAATTTCTGATTAAAATTAACTTATGAGAACAGTTTATTATCTCTTAGCTCTGAATTAATTTCTGTGAGATACATTACTCTTTACTGAGTTGAAATAAATTTAAATAACTTGGATAAGACTCAGGGAGCTTACAAACCTCATCCTGTGGATTACCCGACTTAGGGGGAGAGCTTACAAACCTCACACCCTGAAGTCAGCTTGTTATTTATAATTATGAGTGATAATTTCACCTTATTGCTTTAAGTTGAATTTAATTAACTTGGATAAGAATCAAGGGGAGCTTGCAAACCTCACCTTGTGGATTATCAGACTCAGGAGGAGCTTGCAAACCTCATACCCTGAAGTCAACTTGTTAATTAAAGTTAACAACAATTCTGAAATTTTCACCTTTTTGAACTAAACTGAATTTAATTAACCTGGATCAGACTCAGGGGGAGCTTGCAAACCTCATACCCTGCAGTCAACTTGTTAATTAAGTTAACAACAATTTTCTATTAATACTTGTGTTTGTCATCCGCTTTTATAAATCCGGTTTTTTTTATTGGTTGTCCAGATTCATAACCATATTCTATATTATTTTATTTTATATTTTTGTCTACAACCTATCTGTGCGCACCTCGTTTTTTCCCTCGGGAAAAAGACGCGCAGATCCTCCGAGGTCGTCCTCGGACGCTCGGAGGGTGCCTTTGTGAAGCCGCCACCAAAGTTTTTGTGTAAAGGGAACGTTGATAAACCCTTAAGTTTTTTTTTGTTGTAAAGGGAAACGATAATAAAACCCTTTAGACGATGAGGATAAGGATTAGGTCATCGCAACCATTGTCGGGTTCGGGAGTCGGTTACGCGAGGGGAAGGTATTAGCACCCCTTACGTCCGTTGTACTCAACGGGAACCTTCTATTTGGTTAAAGCTTGAATTGCTTTTTAATACTTTGCGTGCGTGTTCATTTATGCTAAAAATATAATAAGGGGGGGGGAAAGAGATAAAAACAAACGAAGAAAAAGTTTTTATTATTATTGTGCTTGACAAGATGTCGATCTTGCTCCTACGTATCTCCCGGTAGTCGGAGAATTCAAAGCATACGTAGTTCTTTGGTAGAAAAACGTATGTGTGTTGGTTGATTTTAATTGGACGATGTTTTAACCGAATTCTTGCGATTAAACGTAGCTTGTATGCTCGCACTTGGAGACTTATTAAGCGTTCGTTCGCGAATCACATTAGAATTGTTAAAAGGTACGTCCGTTAGGGTAGAGGGTTGAATTGGTCGCTATGGGACCAAGAGAGGTACAATGGACTCATACAAGTCAAACATTGACCGAGTGGACTCCGAAGAGTCGGGCGATTGTTCGATTGATCCACTGAGATCAAGAACGGGTACAATGGACTCGGACGAGTCGAACATTGACCGAGTGGACTCTAACGAGTCGAGGGGTTGAGTCTAATGGCCAACGGGGGACCAAAAGGTTTGGATTGACCACAAGGGGCCAAGATTTGGTTTGGTTAGGGTTGTACATGTTAAAAAAAGGGGAATGACGATTGGCCGAGCGACGAGACATACGTCACGCATTCGTACAATCGGGGCGATGGAGAGACATACGTCACACCATCCCTTTTTCATTCATGTTTTTGGATTGAATTCTTTGGAAATCCCAAGGTAAGTCAAAACATTTGGTTTGAAAACCCAAAAATGGGAAGGTTTAGCAAATTTGCTAAAAAACGCGCAAGTTCGTCTCATTTTGCGAAAATGCGCACGTAAACGGTGTATGTTCATCTTTGAGTTTTGAACATCATGAACAATATTTATTGTTCAAGTTTAGATTGAAAAGCTGAACATAGCTTGTTTGTTCATGTGGTTTTGAAAGTTTGGGAACATAACTTGCTTTGCAAGTTATCCACAAAATGGTTATACGAACTTGTGATTTTGCCAAAATCATGCAAAAACCTTGTTATGGTTTGAAGAACATGGGTTTAAAAACTCTTAGGTTCTGAGCTCTGGGGCTAGAACCTCAAAAATTGGTTGGTTTGACACAAAAACTCAGGTTCTGAGTTCTGTCATGGTCGCACTGCGACCATGACTTCGCACTGCGAAGCATGCGAAATTTTGGGTTCAGAAGCTGTTTCTGAACATTTGTTCAGAAACAACTTCTGAACACACTCAAGACCTTATAGATGGGTGAAAAGCTTTGAGTTTTTGGGGTGAAAAAGGTTGTACAAACCAATTTTGATGTTTTGAAAACCTTGGGATTTCTTTGAAATTCAAAAGGGGTTTTTTAGGACAAAAGGTTTTGAGCCAAAATGGCTATGCAAACACAATTAGAAATGCAAGATAAAGAGTTTAGAAACTTACAGAACTCCTTAGCAAAGCTCCAGCTGCACTTGACTTGATTTGGTTGAAGGCTTTCACAAAGGTTTGAAGATTTGGGGATGAACTTGAACTTTTGTAAAGCTTTGTGGTGTATGGATTTTTGCTGGTTATTTGTGGAGGTTTGTGAGTTGAAATGAGTAGAGTTTCTGCTCTTTGAATTGCTGTATTTCTGTGTTTGAACAAGTCCTTGTAACCTTGAGCATTGCCTCTTATTTATAGGCCAAGATCAAATCTTTGTCATCATTACACAATCCCTTGATTCAGCTGATTTGTGGCCAAGATTAAGCTGAATCCCTTTGCATTAAATGCTAATGGATAGAGGCAACCCTGCCTTGTACCAAGGGGCAAGATCCAGCTTGATTTCAGCCACAAATTCAACTTATTCTAGAAGGTAATGATGAAGAACAAAGCTGATTTGCAATTGGCTAATGCTTGGGGATCAATCCTTGCAATCTCAATGGTTGATAACTGAAAACGTGCACTGTATTGTGCAGAGATTGAGGGGTGAAAAGGCTACTTATGGCTGGTGTGAGGGGGTGAAAAGCTGCTGCAAAAACAGAGTAGCAATCATGGCTTTTCAAGTGAAAAAATCCAGCTAGTTTGACTGGTTTTGGGGGCAGCAAGCAGGAGGAAAGTCCTCAAGCAGGTGGCTGGCAACCTTGTGGTGGTTAACAGGTCACCTGGGAGGGACTAGAGCTGCCCAAGGGCAAGCCCACTTGCTTGTCACATGCTAGGTTGGAAGAAAAAGCTTCCAACCTTGGCATTAATGGCAAGTCCTTCAACTCTGGCTTTGCTTGGCCCAATTAGCCATGAATGCTACTTAAAATAATTATGGAAGTGATGTGCAACAAAATCTGGAATTAAATCCAAGAAACCAAAAATCTGCAGAAAAATCGCAGACTTCGCAGTGCGAAGGGAGCTTCGCATTGCGAAGTCATCATTTTTGAAATGTTGACTTTTCTGTTGACTTTTGTTGACTTTTGACTTTTTCCCCTCTTTGATTTTTTTTGATTTTTGTTTTAAAAATGCGTAGGACAAAATTAGGGTACTACAGCTGCCCCTACTTAATTGTGTCTTCGCATAGAGTGCGTGAGTGCCGAGGGCATCTCATGAACTCTTTGCGGAGATCAATTAAGTACAAAAGAAGGACCCGAATTTTGTCCTTCGCGAAATGCAAATGCAATGGTTGGTAGGGGGTTGATCGTATCCAGCCGCTAACACTGGAGGTAGATCCACTGGGGGATGAAGGTAATCTTATCTAGGCACTGTCACTAGAGGTCGATTCCTGAGGGTAGTGGTTTACTCTAGGCACTGTCACTAGAGGTGGAACATTGATGGAGGTGATCTTCTCTAGGCACTGTCACTAGAGGTTGGAAATTGATGGCGGCGATCGACTCTAGGCACTGTCACTAGAGGTCGATACCTAAGGTGGAGGTTTACTCTAGGCGCTGTCACTAGAGGTGGAACGTTGAGGTAGGTGATCTACTCTAGGCACTGTCACTAGAGGTTGGAAATTGATGGCGGCGATCGACTCTAGGCACTGTCACTAGAGGTCGATATCTAAACTGGTGATTTACTCTAGGCACTGTCACTAGAGGTGGAACATTGATGGAGGTGATCTACTCTAGGCACTGTCACTAGAGGTCGATACCTAAGCTAGGTGATCTTATTCAGGAACTGCTTCTGAATGTCGATACACTGGGGGAGGTGATCTACTCTAGGTATTGCTTCTAGAGGTCGATACCTAAGCTAGGTAATCTTATTCAGGAACTGCTTCTGAATATCGATTCCTAACGAGCTGCGGTCTTACCCTAAATAGGTGCCCCTGGTTGAATGTTAATGGATGTTGGTGAATATGTGATACTCACTGAAGGATCCTTGTTGAGGATGCATGCTTTATGAAATGAAATGCATATGTATGAATGGTTTTGAATAAACATGCATGAAATGAAATAATGTTGGTTGGGTGCCGAGCAGAGTCGGTCTTTGTTTGTGGTTGTGTTCATGACAGTTGGGCTTTCCTTTTTTTGTTAGTTTTTTGGTTGGTCGGTTTGGAAGGACAAGGTCCTTTGCCTACATACCCAAATGGGATCAAAACCGGTGTAGTTCGCCAATAATGATTGGACTTTTGTTTGGGGTTGAGACTCCTTGGGGAGTATCAATGAGGTTTGGCCTATGGGGATATAGGATCATTTTGGAAGCATGATCGATATCCAGCCTTTGTTGGTGTTTGGATGTTCCGGGTGTTTATTGGGAATTTTGTTCCGCTTGACCCTTGGGGTTCTTGTGCTCCGCGTGCCGCGAGTTATGCACTTGCCTTAGCTAAGGAGCATAAGCCTTTTGGTGCAATATTTTGGTGGGAACTACCGCAATTCTTTCAGAATTCACGAAGATTCAAAATAAAGCAAAGTTTGTTTGTTTTTTTTTTCTTTTTTGGAAGAAAATTCTTTTGTTTATTTCCCGTGTTTTAAAGCATTTTCATCATGAATAAAACAAAATTTTATGCGCTACTGAGAACATAAAATAACAAAAGGAAATTTATTCAATGCAGATCTGACCTCTTGAATGGGTAAAAATACACAAAGTGAGAAGTGAGATAGAGAAAGACAAGAAAAAGCAAAAAGAAAATGTTGGTTTTGGCACAACACATGCTATTTCCTTATGACTTCGATATTTTCGTTTGTTGGAAGATGCTGACGAGGCCGATTCCTCTCCTCTTGAATCTTGTCCGGAGCTTGGATGCTGCAGTCATTGCCTTTCTTCTTTGTTTTTGTTAACCCCTAACTTTTGCCTGGATCGCTCTTTCGAGTTTTTTAATCCACCGGGGTGTATTTCCTTTTTTTGATGTCCTTAATTTTTGCCTAGACCGCCTTTTCAGGTTTTCAATCTAGCAGGACGCTCTCTATTGCCTAAACCGCCCTTTCAGGTTTTCGATTTAGCGAGCTTTTCTCTTTTTTTTTTTCTTTAGGCATAATACCTCTTGACTGCATCGGAGTTTATTGATAGTGGGAACTCCTCTTCATCCATAGTGGTGATGATCAGGGCTCCGCCTGAGAAAGCTTTCTTTACCACGTACGGCCCATCATAGCTGGGAGTCCACTTCCCTCGGGGATCTTTGTGGATAGGTAATATCTTCTTGAGCACTAGGTCTCCTTCTTTGAATTCTCGAGGACGGACCTTCTTGTCGAATGCTCTCTTGAGCCTCCTTTGATAGAGTTGTCCGTGACATATTGCCGTCAGACGCTTCTCCTCTATGAGATTCAGTTGGTCGAACCTTGTTTGGACCCATTCAGCTTCTTCTAGCTTGGTTTCCATCAAGACCCTTAGCGAAGGAATTTCCACCTCTACGGGGAGAACAGCTTCCATACCGTATACTAAGGAGAAAGGGGTTGCCCCAGTTGAAGTGCGAATGGCTGTTCTGTAGCCATGTAGCGCAAAGGGAAGCATCTCATGCCAATCCTTATATGTTGTCACCATCTTTTGGATGATCTTCTTTATGTTCTTATTGGCTGCTTCTACCGCACCGTTCATCTTTGGTCGGTAAGGGGAGGAATTATGGTGCTCAATCTTGAAATCTTTGCATAACTCCTTCATTGTCTTGTTGTTTAGGTTTGCCCCATTATCGGTGATGATTTTGTGGGGAGTACCATAACGGCAAATGATTTCCTTCTTGATGAATCGGGCTACCACTTGTTTGGTTACGTTTGCATACGAAGCTGCTTCTACCCATTTGGTGAAGTAATCGATGGCAACGAGGATGAAGCGATGTCCATTTGACGCTTTGGGCTCGATCATTCCAATCATATCTATGCCCCACATAGAGAAAGGCCAAGGTGAAGTCATGACATTCAGTGGAGTTGGTGGCACATGCACTTTGTCGGCGTAAATCTGGCACTTGTGACAAGTCTTGGCGTAGTGGAAACAATCAGCTTCCATGGTTAACCAATGATAGCCCGCCCTTAAGATTTTCTTTGCCATTGCATGCCCATTAGCATGGGTTCCAAAAGATCCCTCGTGGATTTCTTTGATGAGCATGTCCGCTTCATGCTTATCCACACATCTGAGCAGGACCATGTCATAATTTCTTTTGTAGAGGGTATTTCCACTGAGGAAGAACTGGGATGCCAATCTTCTGAGGGTCCTCTTGTCGGTATGCGAGACATTTTCTGGATACTCTTGCTCTTCGAGGTATCGCTTGATGTCGTAGAACCAAGGTTTGTTGTCAAGTCCTTCTTCGACTGATGCGCATACAACTGGTTTGTCTCTACGATCCATCCTTATGATTGGTGTCTCGTTGTAAGAATTTACTTGGTACATTGATGATAATGTAGCCAAAGCATCTGCTACCTGATTTTCTTCTCGAGGTATGTGGTGGAAATTGATTTCATCAAAATGCTGGATCAATTCTACAACCCGGGCTTGGTAGGGAATTAAATTGGGATGTCTTGTTTCCCATTCTCCTTTGACTTGATAGATGACCAAGGCTGAGTCACCGTATACTTCAAGGTTTTTGATCCTTAGATCAATTGCTGCTTCGAGGCCTAGGATACATGCTTCATATTCTGCCATGTTATTGGTGCAGTCAAAGCACAACCTTGCCGTGAAGGGTTGGTATCCATTTCTTGGGGAGATTAAAACTGCTCCGATACCGTGTCCCATGGCATTCGAGGCGCCGTCGAAAGCGAGCTTCCATTGAGCTCCTGGTTCTGGTCCCTCATCATCGCTTGTGACTTCTTTGTCATTCAAAGCTACGACATCTTCGTCTGGGAAGTCAAATTGTATGGGCTGATAATCCTCCAATGGTTGGTGAGCAAGGTGCTCGGATAAAACACTCCCTTTGATGGCTTTTTGAGCAACATATTGGATGTCATACTCAGACAGCAGCATTTGCCAACGGGCTATCTTCCCTGTGAGGGCAGGTTTTTCGAAGATGTACTTGATGGGATCCATCTTCGATATCAACCAAGTTGTATGGGTCAACATGTATTGCCTTAGACGTCGAGCGGCCCATGCTAAAGCGCAGCAAGTCTTTTCGAGTGAAGTATACCTTGTTTCACAGTCGGTAAACTTCTTGCTTAAGTAGTAGATTGCGTGCTCTTTCCTTCCCGTTTCATCTTGTTGTCCTAACACACAACCCATTGATCCTTCAAGTACGGTTAGGTATAAGATGAGGGGTTTACCCGGAACCGGAGGTATTAAGATCGGTGGTTCTTGCAGGTATTGTTTGATCTTGTCAAACGCCTCTTGGCAATCCTCGTTCCAATGAACGGCTTGGTTTTTCCTTAGCAGCTTGAAGATTGGCTCGCAGGTAGCTGTCATGTGTGAGATGAACCTGGCGATGTAGTTCAATCTTCCTAAGAAACCCCGGACTTCTTTCTCGGTATTTGGCGCTGGCATTTCTTGGATGGCCTTTACCTTATCGGGATCCACTTCAATACCTCTTTGGCTGACGATGAAGCCCAATAACTTCCCGGATCTAACGCCAAATGTGCACTTGTTAGGATTTAAGCGCAGCTTGAATTTTCTTAGGCGTTCGAAAAGCTTTTGTAGATGGACTAGATGATCCTCCTCCGTTTGGGATTTGGCAATCATATCGTCGACGTAGACCTCAATTTCCTTATGGATCATGTCGTGGAAAAGAGTCACCATTGCTCTTTGGTATGTTGCCCCGGCATTTGTTAATCCGAAAGGCATTACCTTATAGCAGAATGTTCCCCATGGGGTGATGAATGTAGTTTTCTCCATGTCCTCTGGAGCCATCTTGATTTGGTTATATCCCGAGAAGCCATCCATAAAGGAAAAGACTGAGAATTGGGCGGTGTTGTCCACCAATATGTCGATGTGTGGCAGCGGGAAATCATCCTTTGGGCTTGCTTTATTCAAGTCCCGATAATCCACACACATTCTCACCTTGCCATCCTTCTTCGGAACTGGCACAATGTTGGCAACCCATGTTGGATACTTGGTTACGGCTAAGAAGCCGGCATCGAACTGCTTTCTGACCTCCTCTCTGATCTTGAGAGCCATATCGGGTCGAGTTCTTCTTAATTTCTGCTTCACTGGCGGGCATCCCGGCTTGAGTGGCAGCTTGTGTACAACGATGTTAGGGTCTAAACCCGGCATGTCTTGATACGACCAAGCGAATACGTCCATGTACTCTTGCAGAAGCTTGATCAACTTTTCTTTCACATCCTCGTGCAGGGAGGCTCCTATCTTGACCTCTTTCTTATCCTCTTCGGTCCCCAAGTTGACCTTTTCAACCGATTCTTGGTGAGGTTGTATTACCCTATCCCCTTGATTTGCAAGTCTAGACAATTCTTCAGGCGGTTCATAATCGTCCTCTTCATCATCTTCCGTTTGATTAATCGGGCAATCGAAGTCATAAGGGTTTAAGGTAGTGTTGTTTTTGGAGGGTAGATTTGTAGATCTGCATGAGTATGATTTTTTTTTTTAGGCTTTTTGTAGAAAATTTTTTTTTAAAACAAATGCAAAAAAGAAAAAGACTCAAATGAACATAAAAGATTGCTTTTATTCATGATTGTAAATAACTTATAAAAACATGGGGGCCCCACTACGACTAATCATTTGCCTTGGGCAGAGCTAAATGATTTTTTTTTATTTAAAAGTAAAAACAAACAAACACGGTTTATTACTTGATCCTGGTAATGATCTCGGGAACTGCGATAGCCCTCCAATTGTTCAAAGCTTCATCCGAAGCGCAACGGTACACCAACTCAGGCACGTCTTCGTCTACATCTTCGAGTAGAGCCACTTGATCTTCATGGATAAACCCCGCACTGATGAATGTTTCCGAAATGGGGGGGACCCCTTGCTTTGGTGGCTTTGAGAAAGTTTCGGCCGATGGATGATACCCCAACCCGAAGCGATTTTTCTTCTCCGGTATGTCCACTAACTTGCCCCATCCGGTGGGTCGGCTTTCTTCTAGGGCCTCTCTTATCGCCCTCCATGACGACATGGCTGTCCTAGCCTCTTCCTTGGGCTTCGAGCTCAATGTCACGACATTCGCCACTTCCAAAGATTGGAATGGGACGTCCACAGCTTCTTCATCCGTTTCTATATAACGGAAAGATGAGAGATGGCTTACCATCATGTCCTCTTGCCCGGAAACTACAATCATTTGGTTATCAATGATGAACTTCAGTTTCTGGTGCAGGGTAGAGGTAATGGCTCCGGCCGCATGGATCCATGGTCGTCCGAGAAGACAACTATATGTTGGATTAATGTCCATGACTTGGAAGGTTATAGTGAAAACCTTAGGTCCGATTTGGACCGGTAAGTCGATCTCTCCTATGACGGCTCTTCTTGACCCATCGAAAGCTTTTACGACCAAGGCGCTGGGCTTCATTACGGTCCCTTCACATGAGAGTTTGAGGAGGGTAGTCTTGGGCATGACATTCAATGATGACCCCGTGTCCACTAGCACTCTTGAGAGGATGTGGTCCATGCATTTCACGGAGATATGTAAGGCGCGGTTATGAATATGCCCCTCGTCGGGTAGCTCATCGCCATTGAAACCCAAATACCTACTTGAGGTAATATTTCCGACTATCCCGTCGAATTGGTCCACCGGAATGTCCTTGGTGACATGGGCCTCACTGAGGATCCGTAGTAGTGCTTCTCGGTGTGCTTCCGAGCTGAGTAGTAAGGATAACATGGAGATCTTGGAGGGAGTTTGACCTAGCTGGTCAATGATCTTGTACTCGCTCTTTTGGATTATCCTTAGGAACTCTTCGGCCTCTTTTTGCGGGATTGACTTTTGAGAAGGCCCCGCTTGGTTCTCTTTTTCCTCCACGCTCTTTTCTTTGAGCGGCTCCTTTGGTAGTACAGCTGGCGTCTTCCCGAGTTCTTTCGGGGCGAAGACTCTACCACTTCTAGTCATTCCTCCAACACCGGTAATGTTAGTGATGCTGGGCTCGATTTTGGCTAGTGGTTTTCCTTCCACATAAGCCACAGGTTGGTAATTCCATGGTACCCTTTTTGTGCTTTCAAAAGAGAAAGGTGCAGGTACATGGAATGTTATGGGTTGTATTGGCATTGGTACCTCTCTCCTTTGGTATGGGATTTCGAGAGGTTTTGGGCCGTTAGACTCTAAGGTGGCAATGTCCGTGCCCTCCCTTATGTAGCCAATTTGGATCCAACCTTGGTCCATTAATTCTTGAAGACAGTTCTTCAACTCTTTGCACTCATTTGGGTTGACCTTGCAGGCTTCACAGTTGGCGTGCACTTCCCCGAATAATCCAAAGCCGGTTAAACGCTCCCTTATGGTTGACAGGGGAGTCCTAACGTTGGCTACCCTTTTGACTGGACCAAAGTCCTCTTGTTCCTCCACCGCATTTATAGAGGGACCCGCGTGCCCCGGCAATGGGTTGTTCTTCACATTGGGGCTTTCCTCTTTGAAGGATAACAGCTTCTTGTCAATAAGATCCTGCACCTTGTGTTTGAAAACCCTACAGTTTTCGATATTGTGCCCCACGGATCCTGCGTGGAAATCACATTTGGCATTTGCGTCGTACCACTGTGGATATGGTGGCGACATTGGTGGTAGTAGTCTTGTCTCGACCATACCCTTTTGGATTAGGTATGGCAAGATCTGACCATAAGACATAGGTACAGGATCAAACTGCCTATTATAGTAATTGTTCCTTGAGCTCGCCTGATTCCTTGGTGGGTACCCGCCTTGTTGCTGCTGCTGTTGATTTTGCTGCGGCAACACTACTGGTTGTCGAGGTGGATTTGCGGGAATCACTTGAGGTGAGTAACGCCCTTGAGTCGTTGCTGCTGCCACATAAGGATAGTGGTAGTGAGGCATTTGACTTGGTGGCGGGTAGGATGGTCCCATTAGAACGGCATTTGTATCCCCCTCTTTCTTTTTGTGAAAGTTGCTGGGGGGTTTTCTAGCTCCACCTTGAGCTTCTGAAGAGCCTTGGATTTTTCCTCTCTTCACTCCATCCTCTATTCTTTCACCGACCATGACTAGATCGGAGAAACCGGCAGACGTACTTCCGATCATCTTGTCATAATATG
The DNA here is from genome assembly GCA_018208015.1 of Medicago ruthenica. Lineage (NCBI taxonomy): Eukaryota > Viridiplantae > Streptophyta > Magnoliopsida > Fabales > Fabaceae > Medicago > Medicago ruthenica. The sequence goes on from CM031378.1 coordinate 10,635,260, forward strand.
GGCCTTGAAGTGTGCCCATAAAGGTGTCGACAAGTTCTCTCTCCAACAGTGGTGGTTGTACACGAGAAGCTAGTTCTCTCCACCGCTGAGCGTACTCCTTGAAGGACTCGTTGCTTCTTTGTAGGAGGTTTTGTAGTTGCATCCTATTTGGAGCCATGTCCAAATTATATTTGTATTGCTTTAGGAAGGCATCGGCTAGATCCTTCCAAGTTTGGACATGGGTACGCTCGAGCTGCATGTACCAATCCAAGGACGCTCCGCTTAAACTATCTTGAAACACATGCACCATGAGTTTCTCGTTCATTGCGTAAGCTGCCATCTTCCTACAGAACATCCTTAGATGATTCCGAGGGCATTGAATTCCCTTGTATTTCTCGAAGTCCGGTACTTTGAACTTCGGAGGAATTACCACGTCGGGCACTAGGCACATATCCAAGGCATTGTGGGCACCATATGAGCTGAACCCCTCGACAGCTTTCAACCTTTCTTCCAAAACTCGATACATTTGGGTGGTATCATTGTCTTGGTGGGTGGTGTCGGGAGCAGATTGCCTTAGCTGGCTATTCTCCACATCATGGGGAATTACTTCATGCTGAGTAGTGGAGGTTCCTTGAGGACGACGCTCTTCATTCCTTACGGGGATTGAGAACGGTGGTGGAGGCGGTCCTTGACCCTCATTTTCAAATGGTGGGGTATAACCCACAGGTAAACCATAAGGAGGCCACTGCACATTGGAGGCATCCGTTGTTGGGCGAGGGTGGCTTTCTCGTGCCGACAGAGCTTGCATTAACTCTAGCATCTGATCCATTTTTCCTTTCATTCCATCAACTTCCTCTCTCAAAGCCGCTTGAGTTTGTTCCAAATTGTCCATGATCCTTTGTTTGTTAGCTCGTGTTCCGTACGAGTGTTGAATATCTGGTTCTTGGACCGAGGGCTTTCGGGGTTTTCGGGCTATGATTGCTTTGAACTGTTTGAATGGGAATGAATGAGTTTTTTTTTTGAAAAAAGTGCATGAAGATGCATGTGGATGTATGTATGCAAAATATGCGTTTTTTTTTATTTTGCTTTATGGAGTTTAAAGGTGCACGATTAATATTTAGCAATTCAAAATATTAAAGACCGGGAAATTGATTATACTTCAAAATATATTTGATTAAATAACATTTGTTTACAAAGTGTAACTAATGTTATTACAAATCAAACAGCCGCTCGCTTCTCGGCTTTGCTCATCTCCTCCCTATAGAAATCTATGGTGTCCTTGCAGAACTTCATAAACTCCCGGATCTCCATAGGGATGACAAAGTAGGGCATGACCATCTCGGCCTCCGCTAGCTTCTTTGGAAGTTGGGTGATCACCAAATTTGAGAATGCAACCAATTTAGTGAAATCCTCACTTAATCGGGTGGCGTCTTGCCATACATACTCAATCACTTCCTTGCGCTGGTCTAGCTTGACTCTTGCACTTCTAATCTCATCGTGTAATTGTGCAATGTGGTCCCCATGAGCTCTTGCAATCTTGTCGAAGTATTCTTCGAATTTCTCGATGTCTTCCTCGAGAAGATTGCACTTTAGCCTCCCTTGATGAGAGAGACTCTCATGTCTTTGCCGCTGGACGCGTTCGGCTTGAAGCTGCTCTTTGTAGTCTTTCACTACTTCTTGGAGCTATTGATTTTTCTCTTGGAATTTCAACCTCCATTTTCGTTGAGCTTCGATGGCTAATTCGCCAAACTTCTTGAGCTCTTGGTTGGAATGTAGAATTCTTTCCAACTCTTCGTCCTTGGCAACAAGGTTGGCATCCGCACTAACCAAGCCGCCTCCTATCCAATCCCTTTTCCCTTCGGAGGTTCTTAGCCGTTTTTGGCATACTAGGAGAGAATGTGACACTTCATCACGATCTCTCTTCGTCCTAGTAACTTCTCCTAAAGCTTGGAGGTGCTTCAATTCTAAGTCTCCGTTTTTGTTTTGGAGTTCTTGAATTTTAGCCTTGAGGTCCTCCACTTCTTTGTTGGGAATGATTGCAATAGGTTTAGGTGTAGGAGGTTTTGGAGGGTTTGTGACCACGAAGGGTAACTTGATTGCTTTGACCCTCTCCTTCACCCATTGAGTATAAAGGGGTTTGGCGACACAGTTTCTCTTGCCGACCCTTCCCTTGCGTACTTGGCTCCATGCTCCCCGGATTCTTTCTAGCAATGCCGGGTCTTGATCGCCTTCCCTTAAGTAGAAAGCTTCCAACAAAAGGTCGTTAGGTTTATCTTCCATTGAAAAACCTAGTTGTCGGAGAGAGAGGACCGGATTGTAATTAATACATCCCTTAGTACCAATGAGGGGTACGTTAGGGAAGTCCCCGCAGCTGAGGATAATTTCCGGGTCATCTAAGTTTGGTGAAAACCAATGGATGTCCTTCTCGGCGAGGGTTGTCATCCGTTGCGACCATTTGAGCTTGGCCCGGTTTTCCACAAAGTCTCGGTTTCTTGGCATGTGGGACATCATCCAAATTTGCACCACGGGAGTGCAACAAGTAATTTTGCGTCCCCTTGCTTGTTCATGCCTTGAGTAGAGGGTATGATAAAAATCCGCTAAGATTGTAGGAACTGGATTTTTAGTCATAAACACCTCTAGAGCCGGAAAGTCTACGAAATCATCCATGTTGGGAAATAAGACAATCCCGTAGACTAAGAGGGCTAAGATGGCGTTGAAGGCCATTACCTCTTTGTTGGCTAGTAAATCCCGAGCTTTGGCTTCCAAAAACTTTCTTGAAAAGCCCTTAAGGTTCCCTCTAACTTCCAAGTTAGATGCCACTTCTTGGGTGTCGAGGTATAAGGATTCGGCGATGGCTTCAAATGTGGGATCCTTTCCCGGACCGAGATAGAGTTCATGCCCTTTCATGCTACAACCCAAAATCTTCTCAAACTCTTCCAAAGTTGGCGCTAGTTGGAAGTCTTGAAATGTGAAGCACCGTAGAGGTGGGTCGAAGAATTGCGCCAAAGTGGTTAAGGCGGTTGAATCTATTCTCACGGGTAAAAGATCAAGGATTAGCCCATAGCTTGCCTCGAAGATGTTCTTGTGGACCGAAGAGAGCCTCTTGCTTAGAGCTAATAAACTTTCCACCCTAGGAGCTTTAATTTTGAAGGCGAGCGTATTCTTATTCCCGGAATCCATATTTCTCTTTTGCTAATATTTGTTCGTTCTTTTTAAACTCCTATAAAGCAAAACGATGCGAAAATTACTTTCATGAATGCAAATGTTATGCAAGGGTATGGTTTATGAAGGTTCGGAACTTCCCCCCATCCTCACATGTAGGCTCTAAATTGGGAAATCTCCTAAGAAGAGGTCCTTAGAGTCATAGACCTCACATGGAATTAGGGTTGTCTATGGACATACGTCGACATGACTTCAATTAATTCCACGTGAAAATCTCATCTAAGCGGGGTTGGACATCCCACCTCACGGACATACGTCAACGCGGGCTTCCGCACACAACCTCCTTCTAACTTAGTGTTTTTCTCAAGCTCGGGTAGAGAGCCTCACACGTCCGGCATTAACCCGAACAATGTGGAGTAACATCACTCAAGTAACCCCCACATTTGATATATATAATATGAATATAAAGCAAATAAAGCAAATATAAACATAATATAACATGCATGAATAAAATAAATAAACATGGCACGCAAAGAAAATAAAGCAATTGTCTTTAACCTAAATAGGTTAGGCTTGACTCGCTAGTGGGAACAGGGTCCCCAGTGAAGTCGCCAGCTGTGCGCACCTCGTTTTTTCCCTCGGGAAAAAGACGCGCAGATCCTCCGAGGTCGTCCTCGGACGCTCGGAGGGTGCCTTTGTGAAGCCGCCACCAAAGTTTTTGTGTAAAGGGAACGTTGATAAACCCTTAAGTTTTTTTTTGTTGTAAAGGGAAACGATAATAAAACCCTTTAGACGATGAGGATAAGGATTAGGTCATCGCAACCATTGTCGGGTTCGGGAGTCGGTTACGCGAGGGGAAGGTATTAGCACCCCTTACGTCCGTTGTACTCAACGGGAACCTTCTATTTGGTTAAAGCTTGAATTGCTTTTTAATACTTTGCGTGCGTGTTCATTTATGCTAAAAATATAATAAGGGGGGGGGGGGGGAAAGAGATAAAAACAAACGAAGAAAAAGTTTTTATTATTATTGTGCTTGACAAGATGTCGATCTTGCTCCTACGTATCTCCCGGTAGTCGGAGAATTCAAAGCATACGTAGTTCTTTGGTAGAAAAACGTATGTGTGTTGGTTGATTTTAATTGGACGATGTTTTAACCGAATTCTTGCGATTAAACGTAGCTTGTATGCTCGCACTTGGAGACTTATTAAGCGTTCGTTCGCGAATCACATTAGAATTGTTAAAAGGTACGTCCGTTAGGGTAGAGGGTTGAATTGGTCGCTATGGGACCAAGAGAGGTACAATGGACTCATACAAGTCAAACATTGACCGAGTGGACTCCGAAGAGTCGGGCGATTGTTCGATTGATCCACTGAGATCAAGAACGGGTACAATGGACTCGGACGAGTCGAACATTGACCGAGTGGACTCTAACGAGTCGAGGGGTTGAGTCTAATGGCCAACGGGGGACCAAAAGGTTTGGATTGACCACAAGGGGCCAAGATTTGGTTTGGTTAGGGTTGTACATGTTAAAAAAAGGGGAATGACGATTGGCCGAGCGACGAGACATACGTCACGCATTCGTACAATCGGGGCGATGGAGAGACATACGTCACACCATCCCTTTTTCATTCATGTTTTTGGATTGAATTCTTTGGAAATCCCAAGGTAAGTCAAAACATTTGGTTTGAAAACCCAAAAATGGGAAGGTTTAGCAAATTTGCTAAAAAACGCGCAAGTTCGTCTCATTTTGCGAAAATGCGCACGTAAACGGTGTATGTTCATCTTTGAGTTTTGAACATCATGAACAATATTTATTGTTCAAGTTTAGATTGAAAAGCTGAACATAGCTTGTTTGTTCATGTGGTTTTGAAAGTTTGGGAACATAACTTGCTTTGCAAGTTATCCACAAAATGGTTATACGAACTTGTGATTTTGCCAAAATCATGCAAAAACCTTGTTATGGTTTGAAGAACATGGGTTTAAAAACTCTTAGGTTCTGAGCTCTGGGGCTAGAACCTCAAAAATTGGTTGGTTTGACACAAAAACTCAGGTTCTGAGTTCTGTCATGGTCGCACTGCGACCATGACTTCGCACTGCGAAGCATGCGAAATTTTGGGTTCAGAAGCTGTTTCTGAACATTTGTTCAGAAACAACTTCTGAACACACTCAAGACCTTATAGATGGGTGAAAAGCTTTGAGTTTTTGGGGTGAAAAAGGTTGTACAAACCAATTTTGATGTTTTGAAAACCTTGGGATTTCTTTGAAATTCAAAAGGGGTTTTTTAGGACAAAAGGTTTTGAGCCAAAATGGCTATGCAAACACAATTAGAAATGCAAGATAAAGAGTTTAGAAACTTACAGAACTCCTTAGCAAAGCTCCAGCTGCACTTGACTTGATTTGGTTGAAGGCTTTCACAAAGGTTTGAAGATTTGGGGATGAACTTGAACTTTTGTAAAGCTTTGTGGTGTATGGATTTTTGTTGGTTATTTGTGGAGGTTTGTGAGTTGAAATGAGTAGAGTTTCTGCTCTTTGAATTGCTGTATTTCTGTGTTTGAACAAGTCCTTGTAACCTTGAGCATTGCCTCTTATTTATAGGCCAAGATCAAATCTTTGTCATCATTACACAATCCCTTGATTCAGCTGATTTGTGGCCAAGATTAAGCTGAATCCCTTTGCATTAAATGCTAATGGATAGAGGCAACCCTGCCTTGTACCAAGGGGCAAGATCCAGCTTGATTTCAGCCACAAATTCAACTTATTCTAGAAGGTAATGATGAAGAACAAAGCTGATTTGCAATTGGCTAATGCTTGGGGATCAATCCTTGCAATCTCAATGGTTGATAACTGAAAACGTGCACTGTATTGTGCAGAGATTGAGGGGTGAAAAGGCTACTTATGGCTGGTGTGAGGGGGTGAAAAGCTGCTGCAAAAACAGAGTAGCAATCATGGCTTTTCAAGTGAAAAAATCCAGCTAGTTTGACTGGTTTTGGGGGCAGCAAGCAGGAGGAAAGTCCTCAAGCAGGTGGCTGGCAACCTTGTGGTGGTTAACAGGTCACCTGGGAGGGACTAGAGCTGCCCAAGGGCAAGCCCACTTGCTTGTCACATGCTAGGTTGGAAGAAAAAGCTTCCAACCTTGGCATTAATGGCAAGTCCTTCAACTCTGGCTTTGCTTGGCCCAATTAGCCATGAATGCTACTTAAAATAATTATGGAAGTGATGTGCAACAAAATCTGGAATTAAATCCAAGAAACCAAAAATCTGCAGAAAAATCGCAGACTTCGCAGTGCGAAGGGAGCTTCGCATTGCGAAGTCATCATTTTTGAAATGTTGACTTTTCTGTTGACTTTTGTTGACTTTTGACTTTTTCCCCTCTTTGATTTTTTTTGATTTTTGTTTTAAAAATGCGTAGGACAAAATTAGGGTACTACACTATCCTCTCCGCATTTCATTCTTCTCTCCGAATTGCATTCTTCGTGTCTGTATCCATCTTACTCTACTCTACTGCACATGCTTGTTATTCAGAGATATTGCAAAATGGGATTAGATTTTTATTCTTTATTTTAATCTTATGGCTTCAGTAGTGAAATTTTATAATTGATACTCTTCTAGTTGTTCTGGTGATGGATAGAACGTGGCCTTCAAATTTAGATTAACTTAATAACAATTACTTTTCAAAAGAGCAAAATGAAAATGAAATTTACAGTAGTTACGAGCTTCTTAGAGAATTTCTTTACATATAGGTTGAAATTAACTTTGGCATTTCAGTCAAAAGTTTTTCATTGATTATTGTAGCTTGTATTTTTTTTTAAATTTGTTGGTGCATTTTTTTTTTTACGACATGTCGATGCATGTTTCTTATTTTAACAAAATTTAGATTTTTTTTGTAAAATTTGGTCTTAAAAACTAGTTTTCACAAAAAAATAACTGGTTTAAAACTGGTTTGCAAACCAATAAATAACCATTTTTAATCCGGATTAAGAAAAAAAACCGGATATTTTTATAAACCAAACTATATCCATTTATAAACCGGTTTTGTAAAAATAACCAATTATATATCCATAACCATATTCATAACCGGTTACATAACCAGTTTACAATAAAATATGGTCATGGTTAGGAATCCAAAACCATATAAGTGGTTTATATATGTATATGGTTTGGTCGGTCAAAATATCCGACCATGCACACCCCTACCTACATCCTAGCCTACGACCGGTCAGGTCAGACTAGACATTTTTGTCAAATAGAGAAAACTTAGGCTTTTTTAAAAGCCTATTTAGCCAAAAAGGCCGGGTCATAGGCCATAAAAAAAGCCTTTTAGGCCTACCAAGCCGGCCTACTTAAGTAAATATGAATAACATTATTTATTATTATATTATTATATTATATTTTGCACTTTGAATTAAATTATAAATTTGTTAACCTTTTCAGTAATTTAAGTTTATTAGTATACACTGATTTTTCGCAGATTTAATGTAATATTATAAACTAGAATTGAAATATGATATTTAATATATAACCAAATTCTCTAAAAATTCATGTTAAATATAAAAAAAGAGTTTAGTCTCATTGATCTATTAGTTCATTAGTCGATTGAAACTTAGATCACATTACATATTTAAAGATGTTCCTATGAAATAGACTTTTAAACAAGATAGCAGACCATAAGCCTAAAAAATAAGCCTATGACAGACCGCGGACCAGGCTTAGGCCTTAAAAAATTTGACAGACCAAGCTTAGGCCTTGCAAAGCCTAGTTCGGCTTAGCCTATTCCCACTCCTAAGTATAACGATATCTTCACCGAAAGCGATTCATGAATTTGTTTGAGATTAAACGTGATATATTTTATTAAAAAAAAGAAAGTGAAATATATAATAAATAAAATAGAGGTAATATTGCAGATAGAATTAGAATAGATAGGATGTAAATGCTAATTAATGAGTTATTTGACATGAGTGTGAAATGGGAAGTGGTGGATCTGAAAAGGAACCATCAATATTCTATTTGCAATCCATTGATTTGCTGCTTCAGTGTAGTGTACGCCATCCCAGCTAATGTACTTTGAAGGATCTTCACAAGAACTAGTAACAATTTCTTTACCATTAATCGTTGCTTTATTCCCACAATAAACATGGTAACCATCTTCATGATACCCACAACATATTGCAGAAGGCTCCACAAATCCTACAATTTAATTCAACAATTCATAATTAAGGGGTTAATTATTTAATTAACTTATAGAAAGTAAATACGGTTCATTTAAATAGTTAAATTGATTTTTGAACAAATAGTTTTCTGTATAATTAAATTTGTAATTGAGATAGGAGAGAATATAAAAGGCAAAATTACTTTAAAGATTATTTATCTTATTTATTTGTAACACTTAGGTCTTTATCTATTTTTTTCCGTTCAGATCCTTTATTTTTTTTAACTTTAACAAATTAGTCCTTTATCTATCTTCTTCACCTTCATCCTCATCTTCTTCATCAAACCAATAAAATTCAAATCCTAAATCTTCAAATGTTAATCCCAAAATTGTGCAGATAGTGTGGAGTGTACGTTTGAGGCTGATGTGCGCTTGAGGAAAAGAATCACTTGTGTGACATTGTGGTGGGAATGTTATATAACATTTCCCAACCACAATGTGACACATAGTTTATTTGGTTTCTTCTCTCTCTTTCACAAGACTTTTTTGTTTTATTTTAAGATGAGAAAACTACATGTCACATTGTGGTTGGGCAATGTTATATAACATTCCCACCACAATGTCACACAAGTGGTTTCCCTTGAGGAAAGAGATGGCAAAGAGGAAGTGGGCTGCTGTCCAAGATCTGAATTTAATTTTACAACTTTTTCATTGTATTAAGGAATTTAATTAGGTTCTTTATGATTATGTGTTAATGCATATGACTTTGGTGATAAAAAAAAAAAAAAGATGAATACGGGTTTTGGGTTGAATGAAGAGTTTGTATCCTGTTTGGTTTTGGTTATCCCCTCTATGAGTATCTTATTGGTTTTGGGTTTAAGATGTTTTCTTCAATTTCTAGGTTGAAGATGAAGATTTGTAACATTAGTTTTTAGGGAAACATTGCTTAGTACGAGAGAGAATCAACGAAAATAAACGAATTACACTACGAGCACCCCATGATTTCCATTAAAAGCTAATATTATATAATTTTGATTTTAAAATTAAAAAATTGTAACCGCAAGTCTCTCTCTGTCGTCGATTTTCGTTGCTTTTCCACCCGTACTAAATAGCATTGCTGTAGTTTTTATTGGGTCTTGATTTAAGTTATTACAATTTAGAGATTTTGGGTTTTAATTTCAATTTTAATGGTTTGATGAAGAAGATGATGATGAAATATGAAGATGGTTTATTTTTTGCTGGGTTTTTAATTTTTTTCATTAAAAAATTTATCAAAAAATAAATTACTAATAATAATATGACATGGCAAGCCACCTCAACATTTTTCTAATAAAAAATGAAAAAAGCACTAACATGCTAACATTTAAAAAAAAAATAAAGGACTTGAATGAAAAAAATAGATAAAGTACCTAAGTGTTACAAATAAATAAAATAAAAGATCTTTAAGTAATTTTGTTATAATAATAAAATTAGTTCTCATTCTCAACATACGTGTGAACATAAATTACACGTTTAGAGATTTCTAGCATAATTGGAATTTTTCAAGGACCCATAAAATATTTCTGACACATGATCGGTTCCTATTAAGGATTAATTTATCTCACCGAATCAAATATCATTCATTATTCAAGGCTTATTAATATTTCCGACAATATTTCTTCAAAGGATTATTTTAACTATATTTTCTTAATTAATTCCTTTTGTGAAGTCACGTTAACTAGCTAGATTTTGCAACCATATACTATATTCATATCACATGAACATGATAATTAATTAAATTTGGTTCATATCGATGTTGAAAAAGAAGATAATACCTGATTTATTAGCATTACTGATTAGCTCATACTTTGCAGAGAACATGTCAACATATGTGAAAGAAGCATCATGGAACTGTTCCCTTAATTTGACAACTATATCTTTAAGCTTTTTATTGAACTCTCTGGCCAAATTGTTTTGGTAATTAACACAACCGTTTTGATCAAGATAACCAGACACTTGAGTTTGGTTGTTGTGGGCATTGTGAATGGGCATGAACACTGGAAGACAACCAATTGGGCCTGTGTTGTGTATCCAAAATTTCCTTGCTCCATAACTATATAGATTCTGCCAAGTAATATGGTAATTCTTATATAAATACTTGCCAGAAAATATGCTATTAGTACATGTTGTTAGATCTATAATTAATTAATTATTAACATCTTAAGTCAATGAAACTAGATAATTGGGCTCTTTATTTTATTCTTATAATAAAACTTGACAGAAAATATGATATTATTATGATTTTAGATCCAAACAGTATAGCTAATTTTTTTAGTCAATGAAAGTAGATAAAAACAATATAAATCTTGCTGTCAGAAATTTTTGCAATCATCTGACCACTTTTAATGATTTAACTTTCAACTAAGATATGGTGACCGACTCTAAGAGCTATTGGATGAGATATTGCTTTTAAAGTGAGGAATATTCACCACTTATAAACACATAAACACGTGTTCATATCATATCTCATCCCGACACTCACCTCTTAGACTAGACAGTTGGAGTGTTATCTGAGTGGCCTGATAGCGAGAGACCTGATAAGAGGTGGCATCCAATGTGAGACTTGTAACACACCCTCTCATTTCTAGGACTGGACAACTACAGTGTTACCTGAATGGCCTAATAGCGAGAGACTCGATAAAATGAGACATAATGGATCTTGGACATCCGTTGATACCGTCTTAAAATTTGGATAAGATCTAACTCAATTTGATGTAAAACTCTTAGCAAAACTTTGAACAACACGTAGAGAAAATTCTAATTTGAGTCTGTTTGATTGGTCAAATAATTCAATTAGATGTATGCAGACTTGCTAATTTTTTTATGTTAGATGTAAAGAGTTGGAGTACTCCTATTACTAAAACTTTCATTACTTATAAAAAAAGATATGGTAGCTTGCACACAAACTCTCTAGCTGATTGAGTATTAAAGTTGTCTTATTTTTCGGTGTGTCTGAGTATCGAACATAGGTCACTAATGTTAAAGAGTAAATTTTTAACGAAGTGATTCTAAGGTAACTGACAAAGTTGTCTCATTTTGAAAATGAAAGAAAAAGGTAGAAATAGAACAAAACTTTCCAAGACCAAAAATAAAAAAGTTAGCATATCTTGTGAGACTAATACAAAATTTAAAACTAAAACTACATGTATCAAAATATAAAACAACTCTTAATAAAGTGTATCACTTACTTGAACTTGTTTTGCAAAATAATCCACAATGTTTAAGATCAATGCTTGAGAATCTTCCTTTCCCACCTTACTAATAACATCACCAAGATCGTTTTGACCAATATCAAACATGTAGATAGCCTTTGCAAAGTCCTCTGGCTTCAGAAAGTTTCTTCTGAAAGAACTTTTATTTTCTGCAATGCCAATCAAATCCATACATTTTTAATGAAATTTAATATCAATTTAATAAATCTGAAGATACAATTAAGCTATCTACATCAATTTTTGTGCTGCATTTCTAAGAAGATTAAACCTTGCGTGAAGAACTTGGCTGTGCGTGATTTGAACTGACTAAACTGTACTATTTGGATTTCAAGAGTGAAAGGAGAGACACCATCGAAGATGGTCTTGTTTTGCCTCATAATTGTTGATGACCCTGCAGCAAAGTTTGCACCATGCCTATAGCTTGTTCCAATTGAGTTCATATATGCGCTCAAAAATGGCATTCCAAGGTGCTTGGCTACATGTATAAAAAATGATTCACAATCATTTATATGATTCAGAAGAAAGGTATAGTTTTAAATAGTTTGCAATTGAGACAACATGGACTAGTGAAAAACCGGAGCTTGACGCAAGAGTAAAGTTGTTGTCATGTAACCGGATGGTCACATGTTCAAGTTCTTGAAGGAGCCTCTTGTTTTAAGTTTTTGAAACAGCCTTTTGTGTAAAATACAGGGTAAGACTGCGTACAATACATTAAATGGTGGGACTCTTTCCCAACTCTATGTATGCAGAGTTTAGTGTACTAGACTGCTTTTATTTTTCTTTTTATATTTCTCAATGTAAAAATCACGATGTGACCACACCAATATTTTAAAAATAAAAATGAAAAGTAGGAAATTATTATTTTTTAACATGGGACTAATGGTCGTTTCAAATTTGTCATCATACAAGAAATTTGAACTTCCACCATTAATTTTACAACACCAATAACTTTAATTGGAATTAATAAAAAAAATTAGTAATCAACAAATCTAAAGATGCAAAAGTGAAATTTACCTCGGATTTACTTCATCCGTTTCAAAATATATGTCGCAGTCAACCACTTTACATATATCAATGTACAATTCTGACCGTTAATATATTTAATTACCTAAAGTAAAATATTATAAAAATTTAACATTTTGAAAATATTTATTGAGACAAATCGAACAAAATCTTAAATGCTACCATTTATATTTATATTAGTTAAAAAATATGGTCAAAGTAAGTCACGTGAATAATGTACATTGCAAAAATGCGACATATATTTTGAAACGGAATGAATAGTTGTTGGTATAATTATTTTGTAAAAATGTTATTGGTGTGAAGTATCAATCTACTTTGTCATTGACTAATTTCTACAGGAGAATATGCATGTCATTTTTCCAAATCACAAATTTCTGATTTCAAGACTTTACTTAAAAATCTGAGTTCAATTCTAGTCAAATTAATGTAATGTTGGTAGTCGCTCCATTATTTAGTAGCATAAACAGGGACTAATTATATTTTTCCGTCATTTCATTCATTTTTTGTAGTGTGTGCTTGAGCAAATTTATGTGTTTATTGTAAAAAAAACTTTATTGGATTTCATCACTATTCATTTGTAGGTTAATAACAAAACAAAGAGTAGACTAATCCATTAGTTTAAACCAAACTCATAAAGCAGAGAAGATTAAGTGTAACACAACATAGATGTAAAATAAATTAAAAAAATAAAAAAGATGAAAGAAAAGAATTGTATTATACCAATGAAATCTATGATGAGACGGCCATCAGAAGCTCTACCAATGAAATCTATGACGAAAGAAAAGAATTGTATTATACCAATGAATTGTATTCTAACATGGATCAGTGGCTCATATGGTCTATGATGGACAAGTATTTGTGATCGATAGATTTTATAGTCATATCATGCACCCTTCACGCATGATATTTCTTCTGACTCAAATTATCTCTCATCTATGTCACTTGTTTCATCTCTAATAGTGCTCATGTGCCAATTCTTTTTGCGTAACGTAACAAAATTTATTAATTGATTTTTTTATAAATAAAAAACATTTTCATAAATAATCATCTTCCTCTCCAAACTCAAATTTCCTCGGTCTTTATCCTCGTCATCATCTCCAAACCCATAAATCATCAATCTTCATCTTCTTCTTCAGCTCCAAGCTCAGGAAATCTTTTCTTTTCCATATCTCATTGTTTAATAAAATTTAAACTCTTCACATTCTGATTCTAATCAAAGTATTTCGGTTTATGAAAATTTAAAATTACTTGATTATTGAGGAAATATTTCGTTTAACATTTTTAGATGATAGATGACAAAGTTATTTATTTTTCCTTTGATATTACTTGATTATTGTGTTTATTTAAGTGAAGCAAGACACCACCAAAAAAAAATGAAGCAAGTGTTGCGGCTAAGAAAGAGGATTTGACGTTTTTTTAAATGGAAAGGCTATGAAAACGTTAAATGATACTGAAGATTCAATTACCAATTTGTTATAGATGGTTTCTAACAATTATACTGCTCTTAAATTGGTTCATGTCAAAGAAGAAGCTTATTGGATAAATGTAGTGAGGTTTTTGCTTGGTCTCCACAAAAAAAAAAAAATGGTCTAAGCATATTGTATATTTCTAGACTTGGAGATGAAAAAAGTGGGATAAAGATTAAGAAAGAATTCCTACGTTTGGAGATGAAGATCTCAAAATTTTATTCTTACTTCTAAAAAATTCAAAAAGTTTTAACCCTCTAAATATTTTCGGGCACAATTTTGGTCTTTATTTTTAAGTAAGCACATGTGTAACTTTCACATTTTTTAATAAATTTTTATTTGAAATATTTTAAATATTATATCAATCTCTTGCACAAAAATTAAGAATTTTTAAACAATATATGAATTAAATATGAATTTTATAAATGATAAGAATGAGCCAGAAACTTGAATTTCGACGATAGGAATATTCGACATGAGTTAAGCATACAAACTAACCATTTGAAAACCTAATCAATATGGGAAGACACCGTTATGTTGAATGAAACAGATTTAACCGACTAACGGTAACAAATTAAATCATTCCGACCGTTAAATATGACCTAATTGAACTATGAATGAACTAGAAACTAGAATTTCGACAATTAGAATCTTCGACGTGAGTCCATCCGACAAACTATCCATTCAGAAATCCAGTCAAGATGGGAGGACACTTGTTCGTCAACTGAAACAGTTGCAACCAACTAACAATATCAAATTAAATCATTTCGGCCGTTAGATACGACCTAATTGAACTAAGAATGAACCAAGAACTCGAATTTCGAAGATCAGAATCTTCGGCATTAGTCAATCTGACAAATTGTCCCTTTAGAAACCTAATCAAGATGAAAGGACACTTGTCTGTCGATTAAAACATACTCATTCGACTAATAGAAACAAATTAACTCATTCCAAAGTTAAATATGACTTAATTGAACTAAGCATGACCCATAAATAGGAATTTCGATGATCAGAATCTTCAGCGTGAGTCAATTCGACAAACTATCTCTTCAGAAACCTAGTTAAGATGGGAGGACACTTGTACATCGATTGAAACATACTCATTCGACTAACATAAACAAATTAACACATTCCGACCGTTAAATATGACCTAATTGAACCAAGAATGACCCATAAATAGAAATTTCGATGATCAGAATCTTCGGTGTGAGTCAATTCGACAAATCATCCCTTCAGAAACCTAGTTAAGATGGAATGACACTTGTTCGTCAACTGAAATGACTGCAACCGACTAACGATATCAAATAAAAAAAATTGACTATTAGATACGACCTAATTGAATTGAGAATGAATCAGGAACTTGAATTTCAACGATCGAAATATTTGGCATAAGTCAATCTGACAAACTATCCTTTTAGAAGCCTAATCAAGATGGAATGACACTTGTTTGTCGACTGCAAAAGAAACTCAATTGAATAACTGAAACAAATTAAATCATTCCTTATATATTCTTCCTACTTTTCTCTTCTATATTCTCATTTGTATTCTCTACATTATGATATATGGAGATTGTTCTTATATGAACTACGGCGTTATGAAGCTTCCCTCGATGTTTACTGGCCATTGTCCGTTAGTCTTGAAGAACTTATTTCCTTTTGAAGGAGGTAGAAAGGGCGCTAAGATGACTAATAGTGGATTGTTATGACGATACCTTTGAGCTTGCCATGATTAACCGATGAAAAGAGGCAGCTCCGATCCAAGAACGATGATAGTTGAAGCCTTTCAGCCCTCTGCTCGAAGTCCTTGTTGATTACTGTGGTGGAGGATCTTGAGTTCGGAGCTGACTTTCTCGGACAATGCATGTGAGGCTGAGTTACTCCTATTGTGTATGCCGAAAAGGCTAATGGTTTCCACATGAATTGTTTGGGAAGGCGATATCTTGTTGTACTCTAGTGTGACAGTCTGGACTCAACCCTTTGGTGGTATCCGTCTTCTAGGAGGAAGGTGAATTGCTTCAAGAATATCCTCATTATCTAAACTAGGATTTGGAGGATGGTATGTTCAATTTTTGGTTTGTGGTCTCGTACTAAGCCAAATTCCTCCGAGGTTTATTTATGGGATGTGGGTTGCCTTTTGATACGACGAAAGTATTTCCTAAGGTTTATTTACCGCAAGCTCTTGTTCAAAAAATTCCTTTGCGAGTTATTGTATTCATGGTGCAGGTTCAATCACTTTGACAAAACCAAGAAGAGAAAATCATTGAACGCATCACACTAGAAGACTACGGGAGACTTGACAACCTTGATGAGGTGGCTCAGGGGTTTCAACCAGCAAACCCTGTTTTCTTTGACATCAAAAACTTAGTTCTCACTGCCCTTAAGGTGAATCAATTCTCAAGTAAGGATGATAAAGACTGTAATATTCCTCTGACCTACTTTTTAGAAGACTGCATCACTGTCAATCCAGATGGAGTTTCAAAGACAGACAAACGACTAAGGTTATTTGGATACTCACTCAAGGGACGTGCCAATGATTGGTTGAATACACTTTCGAGTGGAAGCAGAGCCATGTGGGACCAGCTCAAGAGAGCCTTTCTTAGCCGCTTTTTCCATACTACCAAATACATGGAGAAAAGGCGGGAAATCTCCAGTTTTCAACAAGAAGACAGAGAGAACCTCTATGATGCATGGGAGAGATACAAGTTGCTGCTTAAAGGGTGTTCAAGACACAAATTTTCTGAAATGGAGGTAACTCTTATCTTTACTAATGGTCTTAAGACCCAGACTAGAATGCTTCTAGATGCTTCTGCAAGTGGTCTTATCTTTACTAACTCTTATCTTTACTATGTTGTTATTGTTGTTTCTAAGACATGACATACTTTTAAAAAATGAACATAACATATTGTATGTTTGGGGTCTTCAAAAAATATTATCTTTGTGCAAAATTGGTGAAAACATAACTTACTTAAAACAAGCGTGACTTAAGTCATGCATGTTATACACCAGCGTGACTTAAGTCACGTTGATATACCGAGCGTTACTTAAGTCACGCTGGTGTATAACCTGCGTGACTTAAGTCACGCTGGGGGTATTTTCATCAGTTTGTATGGGAGTGAGCAATTTTCGTTGGGAGAAGAGCAATTTTCGGCCTACAAGGGCCTACATCTAGGGGTGAGCAAAATATCCGGTTAAATGGAGAAAATCATATCCAAATCCAAAACCACATTCAAATAACCGGATATTTGCATTCAAATATTGACCGGTCTATTCCAAAATGGTTGGTCATCCGCTTTTATAAATCCTGTTTTTTTTATTGGTTGTCCAGATTCATAACCATATTCTATATTATTTTATTTTATATTTTTGTCTACAACCTATCCTCTCCGCATTTCATTCTTCTCTCCGAATTGCATTCTTCGTGTATGTGCCCATCTTACTCTACTCTACTACACATGCTTGTTATTCAGAGATATTGCAAAATGGAATTAGATTTTTATTCTTTATTTTAATCTTATGGCTTCAGTAGTGAAATTTTATAATTGATACTCTTGTAGTTGTTCTGGTGATGGATAGAACGTGGCCTTCAAATTTAGATTAACTTAATAACAATTACTTTTCAAAAGAGCAAAATGAAAATGAATTTTACAGTAGTTACAAGCTTCTTAGAGAATTGCTTTACATATAGGTTGAAATTAACTTTGGCATTTCAGTCAAAAGTTTTTCATTGATTATTGTAGCTTGTATTTTTTTTTTAAATTTGTTGGTGCATTTTTTTTACTACATGTCGATGCATGTTTCTTATTTTAACAAAATTTAGATTTTTTTTGTAAAATTTGGTCTTAAAAACCAGTTTTCACAAAAAAATAACCGGTTTAAAACTGGTTTGCAAACTAATAAATAACCATTTTTAATCCGGATTAAGAAAAAAAACCGGATATTTTTTTAAGCCAAACTATATCCATTTATAAACCGGTTTTGTAAAAATAACCGATTATATATCCATAACCATATTCATAACCGGTTACATAACCAGTTTACAATAAAATATGGTCATGGTTAGGAATCCAAAACCATATAAGTGGTTTATATATGGATATGGTTTGGTCGGTCAAAATATCCGACCATGCACACCCCTACCTACATCCTAGCCTACGACAGGTCAGGTCAGACTAGACATTTTTGTCAAATAGAGAAAACTTAGGCTTTTTTAAAAGCCTATTTAGCCAAAAAGGCTGGGTCATAGGCCATAAAAGAAGCCTTTTAGGCCTACCAAGCCGGCCTACTTAAGTAAATATGAATAACATTATTTATTATTATATTATTATATTATATTTTGCACTTTGAATTAAATTATAAATTTGTTAACCTTTTCAGTAATTTAAGTTTATTAGTATACATTGATTTTTCGCAGATTTAATGTAATATTATAAACTAGAATTGAAATATGATATTTAATATATAACCAAATTCTCTAAAAATTCATGTTAAATATAAAAAAAGAGTTTATTCTCATTGATCTATTAGTTCATTAGTCGATTGAAACTTAGATCACATTACATATTTAAAGATGTTCCTATGAAATAGGCTTTTAAACAGGATAGCAGACCATAAGCCTAAAAAATAAGCCTATGACAGACCTCGGACCAGGCTTAGGCCTTAAAAAATTTGACAGGCCAAGCTTAGGCCTTGCAAAGCCTAACTCGGCCTAGCCTATTCCCACTCCTAAGTATAACGATATCTTCACCGAAAGCGATTCATGAATTTGTTTGAGATTAAACGTGAAATATTTTATTAAAAAAAAGAAAGTGAAATATATAATAAATAAAATAGAGGTAATATTGCAGATAGAATTAGAATAGATAGGATGTAATTAAAATGCTAATGAGTTATTTGACATGAGTGTGAAATGGGAAGTGGTGGATCTGAAAAGGAACCATCAAGTATTTTATTTGCAATCCATTGATTTGCTGCTTCAGTGTAGTGTACGCCATCCCAGCTAATGTACTTTGAAGGATCTTCACAAGAATTAGTAACAATTTCTTTACCATTAATCGTTGCTTTATTCCCACAATAAATATGGTAACCATCTTCATGATACCCACAACATATTGCAGAAGGCTCCACAAATCCTACAATTTAATTCAACAATTCATAATTAAGGGGTTAATTAATTAACTTATAAAAAGTAAATACGGTTCATTTAAATAGTTAAATTGATTTTTGAACAAATAGTTTTCTGTATAAATTTGTAATTGAGACAGGAGAGAATAATCAAAGGCAAAATTACTTTAAAGATTATTTATCTTATTTATTTGTAACACTTAGGTCTTTATCTATTTTTTTCCGTTCAGATCCTTTATTTTTTTTTAACTTTAACAAATTAGTCCTTTATCTATCTTCATCACCTTCATCATCATCTTCTTCATCAAACCAATAAAATTCAAATCCTAAATCTTCAAATGTTAATCCCAAAATTGTGCAGATAGTGTGGAGTGTACGTTTGAGGCTGATGTGCGCTTGAGGAAAAGAATCACTTGTGTGACATTGTGGTGGGAATGTTATATAACATTCCCCAACCACAATGTAACACATAAATTATTTGGTTTCTTCTCTCTCTTTCACAAGACTTTTTTGTTTTATTTTAAGATTAGAAAACCACATGTCACATTGTGGTTGGACAATGTTATATAACATTCCCACCACAATGTCACACATGTGGTTTCCCTTGAGGAAAGAGATGGCAAAGAGGAACTGGGCTGCTGTCCAAGATCTGAATTTAATTTTACAACTTTTTCATTGTATTAAGGAATTTAATTAGGTTCTTTATGATTATGTGTTAATGCATATGACTTTGGTGATAAAAAAAAAGATGAATACGGGTTTTGGGTTTAATGAAGAGTTTGTATCCTGTTTGGTTTTGGTTATACCCTCTATGAGTATCTTATTGGTTTTGGGTTTAAGATGTTTTCTTCAATTTCTAGGTTGAAGATGAAGATTTGTAACATTAGTTTTTAGGGAAACATTGCTTAGTACGAGAGAGAACCAACGAAAATAAACGAATTACACTACCACCACCCCATGATTTCCATTAAAAGCTAATATTATATAATTTTGATTTTAAAATTAAAAAACTCTAACCGCAAGTCTCTCTCTGTCGTCGATTTTCGTTGCTTTTCCACCCGTACTAAATAGCATTGCTGTAGTTTTTATTGGGTCTTGATTTAAGTTATTACAATATAGAGATTTTGGGTTTTAATTTCAATTTTAATGGTTTGATGAAGAAGATGATGATGAAATATGAAGATGGTTTATTTTTTGCTGGCTTTTTAATTTTTTTCATTAAAAAATTTATCAAAAAATAAATTACTAATAATAATATGACATGGCAAGCCACCTCAACATTTTTCTAATAAAAAATGAAAAAAGCACTAACATGCTAACATTTTAAAAAATAAAGGACTTGAATGAAGAAAAAATAGATAAAGTGCCTAAGTGATACAAATAAATAAGATAAAGAATTTTTAAGTAATTTTGTCATAATAATAAAACTAGTTCTCATTCTCATTCTCAAGATACGTGTGAACATAAATTACACATTTAGAGATTTCTAGCATAATTGGAATTTTTCAAGGACCCATAAAATATTTCTGACACATGATCGGTTCCTATTAAGGATTAATTTATCTCACCGAATCAAATATCATTCATTATTCAAGGCTTATTAATATTTCCGACAATATTTCTTCAAAGGATTATTTTAACTATATTTTCTTAATTAATTCCTTTTGTGAAGTCACGTTAACTAGCCAGATTTTGCAACCATATACTATATTCATATCACATGAACATGGCAATTAATTAAATTTGGTTCATATCGATGTTGACAAAGAAGATAATACCTGATTTATTAGCATTACTGATTAGCTCATACTTTGCAGAGAACATGTCCACATATGTGAAAGAAGCATCATGGAACTGTTCCCTTAATTTGACAACTATATCTTTAAGCTTTTTATTGAACTCTCTGGCCAAATTGTTTTGGTAATTAACACAACCGTTTTGATCAAGATAACCAGACACTTGAGTTTGGTTGTTGTGTGCATTGTGAATGGGCATGAACACTGGAAGGCAACCAATTGGGCCTGTGTTGTGTATCCAAAATTTCCTTGCTCCATAACTATATAGATTCTGCCAAGTAATATGGTAATTCTTATATAAATACTTGCAAGAAAATAGGCTATTAGTACATGTTGTTAGATCTATAATTAATTAATTATTAACATCTTAAGTCAATGAAACTAGATAATTGGGCTCTTTATTTTATTCTTATAATAAGACTTGACAGAAAATATGATATTATTATGATTTTAGATCCAAACAGTATAGCTAATTTTTTTAGTCAATGAAACTAGATAAAAACAATATAAATCTTGCTGTCAGAAATTGTTGCAATCATCTGACCACTTTTAATGATTTAACTTTCAACTAAGATATGGTAACCGACTCTAAGAGCTATTGGATGAGATATTGCTTTTAAAGTGAGGAATATTCACCACTTATAAACACATAAACACGTGTTCATATCATATCTCATCCCGACACTCACCTCTTAGACTAGACAGTTGGAGTGTTATCTGAGTGGCCTGATAGCGAGAGACCTGATAAGAGGTGGCATCCAATGTGAGACTTGTAACACACCCTCTCATTTCTAGGACTGGACAACTACAGTGTTACCTGAATGGCCTAATAGCGAGAGACTCGATAAAATGAGACATAATGGATCTTGGACATCCGTTGATACCGTCTTAAAATTTGGATAAGATCTAACTCAATTTGATGTAAAACTCTTAGCAAAACTTTGAACAACACGTAGAGAAAATTCTAATTTGAGTCTGTTTGATTGGTCAAATAATTCAATTAGATGTATGCAGACTTGCTAATTTTTTTATGTTAGATGTAAAGAGTTGGAGTACTCCTATTACTAAAACTTTCATTACTTATAAAAAAAGATATGGTAGCTTGCACACAAACTCTCTAGCTGATTGAGTATTAAAGTTGTCTTATTTTTCGGTGTGTCTGAGTATCGAACATAGGTCACTAATGTTAAAGAGTAAATTTTTAACGAAGTGATTCTAAGGTAACTGACAAAGTTGTCTCATTTTGAAAATGAAAGAAAAAGGTAGAAATAGAACAAAACTTTCCAAGACCAAAAATAAAAAAGTTAGCATATCTTGTGAGACTAATACAAAATTTAAAACTAAAACTACATGTATCAAAATATAAAACAACTCTTAATAAAGTGTATCACTTACTTGAACTTGTTTTGCAAAATAATCCACAATGTTTAAGATCAATGCTTGAGAATCTTCCTTTCCCACCTTACTAATAACATCACCAAGATCGTTTTGACCAATATCAAACATGTAGATAGCCTTTGCAAAGTCCTCTGGCTTCAGAAAGTTTCTTCTGAAAGAACTTTTATTTTCTGCAATGCCAATCAAATCCATACATTTTTAATGAAATTTAATATCAATTTAATAAATCTGAAGATACAATTAAGCTATCTACATCAATTTTTGTGCTGCATTTCTAAGAAGATTAAACCTTGCGTGAAGAACTTGGCTGTGCGTGATTTGAACTGACTAAACTGTACTATTTGGATTTCAAGAGTGAAAGGAGAGACACCATCGAAGATGGTCTTGTTTTGCCTCATAATTGTTGATGACCCTGCAGCAAAGTTTGCACCATGCCTATAGCTTGTTCCAATTGAGTTCATATATGCGCTCAAAAATGGCATTCCAAGGTGCTTGGCTACATGTATAAAAAATGATTCACAATCATTTATATGATTCAGAAGAAAGGTATAGTTTTAAATAGTTTGCAATTGAGACAACATGGACTAGTGAAAAACCGGAGCTTGACGCAAGAGTAAAGTTGTTGTCATGTAACCGGATGGTCACATGTTCAAGTTCTTGAAGGAGCCTCTTGTTTTAAGTTTTTGAAACAGCCTTTTGTGTAAAATACAGGGTAAGACTGCGTACAATACATTAAATGGTGGGACTCTTTCCCAACTCTATGTATGCAGAGTTTAGTGTACTAGACTGCTTTTATTTTTCTTTTTATATTTCTCAATGTAAAAATCACGATGTGACCACACCAATATTTTAAAAATAAAAATGAAAAGTAGGAAATTATTATTTTTTAACATGGGACTAATGGTCGTTTCAAATTTGTCATCATACAAGAAATTTGAACTTCCACCATTAATTTTACAACACCAATAACTTTAATTGGAATTAATAAAAAAAATTAGTAATCAACAAATCTAAAGATGCAAAAGTGAAATTTACCTCGGATTTACTTCATCCGTTTCAAAATATATGTCGCAGTCAACCACTTTACATATATCAATGTACAATTCTGACCGTTAATATATTTAATTACCTAAAGTAAAATATTATAAAAATTTAACATTTTGAAAATATTTATTGAGACAAATCGAACAAAATCTTAAATGCTACCATTTATATTTATATTAGTTAAAAAATATGGTCAAAGTAAGTCACGTGAATAATGTACATTGCAAAAATGCGACATATATTTTGAAACGGAATGAATAGTTGTTGGTATAATTATTTTGTAAAAATGTTATTGGTGTGAAGTATCAATCTACTTTGTCATTGACTAATTTCTACAGGAGAATATGCATGTCATTTTTCCAAATCACAAATTTCTGATTTCAAGACTTTACTTAAAAATCTGAGTTCAATTCTAGTCAAATTAATGTAATGTTGGTAGTCGCTCCATTATTTAGTAGCATAAACAGGGACTAATTATATTTTTCCGTCATTTCATTCATTTTTTGTAGTGTGTGCTTGAGCAAATTTATGTGTTTATTGTAAAAAAAACTTTATTGGATTTCATCACTATTCATTTGTAGGTTAATAACAAAACAAAGAGTAGACTAATCCATTAGTTTAAACCAAACTCATAAAGCAGAGAAGATTAAGTGTAACACAACATAGATGTAAAATAAATTAAAAAAATAAAAAAGATGAAAGAAAAGAATTGTATTATACCAATGAAATCTATGATGAGACGGCCATCAGAAGCTCTACCAATGAAATCTATGACGAAAGAAAAGAATTGTATTATACCAATGAATTGTATTCTAACATGGATCAGTGGCTCATATGGTCTATGATGGACAAGTATTTGTGATCGATAGATTTTATAGTCATATCATGCACCCTTCACGCATGATATTTCTTCTGACTCAAATTATCTCTCATCTATGTCACTTGTTTCATCTCTAATAGTGCTCATGTGCCAATTCTTTTTGCGTAACGTAACAAAATTTATTAATTGATTTTTTTATAAATAAAAAACATTTTCATAAATAATCATCTTCCTCTCCAAACTCAAATTTCCTCGGTCTTTATCCTCGTCATCATCTCCAAACCCATAAATCATCAATCTTCATCTTCTTCTTCAGCTCCAAGCTCAGGAAATCTTTTCTTTTCCATATCTCATTGTTTAATAAAATTTAAACTCTTCACATTCTGATTCTAATCAAAGTATTTCGGTTTATGAAAATTTAAAATTACTTGATTATTGAGGAAATATTTCGTTTAACATTTTTAGATGATAGATGACAAAGTTATTTATTTTTCCTTTGATATTACTTGATTATTGTGTTTATTTAAGTGAAGCAAGACACCACCAAAAAAAAATGAAGCAAGTGTTGCGGCTAAGAAAGAGGATTTGACGTTTTTTTAAATGGAAAGGCTATGAAAACGTTAAATGATACTGAAGATTCAATTACCAATTTGTTATAGATGGTTTCTAACAATTATACTGCTCTTAAATTGGTTCATGTCAAAGAAGAAGCTTATTGGATAAATGTAGTGAGGTTTTTGCTTGGTCTCCACAAAAAAAAAAAATGGTCTAAGCATATTGTATATTTCTAGACTTGGAGATGAAAAAAGTGGGATAAAGATTAAGAAAGAATTCCTACGTTTGGAGATGAAGATCTCAAAATTTTATTCTTACTTCTAAAAAATTCAAAAAGTTTTAACCCTCTAAATATTTTCGGGCACAATTTTGGTCTTTATTTTTAAGTAAGCACATGTGTAACTTTCACATTTTTTAATAAATTTTTATTTGAAATATTTTAAATATTATATCAATCTCTTGCACAAAAATTAAGAATTTTTAAACAATATATGAATTAAATATGAATTTTATAAATGATAAGAATGAGCCAGAAACTTGAATTTCGACGATAGGAATATTCGACATGAGTTAAGCATACAAACTAACCATTTGAAAACCTAATCAATATGGGAAGACACCGTTATGTTGAATGAAACAGATTTAACCGACTAACGGTAACAAATTAAATCATTCCGACCGTTAAATATGACCTAATTGAACTATGAATGAACTAGAAACTAGAATTTCGACAATTAGAATCTTCGACGTGAGTCCATCCGACAAACTATCCATTCAGAAATCCAGTCAAGATGGGAGGACACTTGTTCGTCAACTGAAACAGTTGCAACCAACTAACAATATCAAATTAAATCATTTCGGCCGTTAGATACGACCTAATTGAACTAAGAATGAACCAAGAACTCGAATTTCGAAGATCAGAATCTTCGGCATTAGTCAATCTGACAAATTGTCCCTTTAGAAACCTAATCAAGATGAAAGGACACTTGTCTGTCGATTAAAACATACTCATTCGACTAATAGAAACAAATTAACTCATTCCAAAGTTAAATATGACTTAATTGAACTAAGCATGACCCATAAATAGGAATTTCGATGATCAGAATCTTCAGCGTGAGTCAATTCGACAAACTATCTCTTCAGAAACCTAGTTAAGATGGGAGGACACTTGTACATCGATTGAAACATACTCATTCGACTAACATAAACAAATTAACACATTCCGACCGTTAAATATGACCTAATTGAACCAAGAATGACCCATAAATAGAAATTTCGATGATCAGAATCTTCGGTGTGAGTCAATTCGACAAATCATCCCTTCAGAAACCTAGTTAAGATGGAATGACACTTGTTCGTCAACTGAAATGACTGCAACCGACTAACGATATCAAATAAAAAAAATTGACTATTAGATACGACCTAATTGAATTGAGAATGAATCAGGAACTTGAATTTCAACGATCGAAATATTTGGCATAAGTCAATCTGACAAACTATCCTTTTAGAAGCCTAATCAAGATGGAATGACACTTGTTTGTCGACTGCAAAAGAAACTCAATTGAATAACTGAAACAAATTAAATCATTCCTTATATATTCTTCCTACTTTTCTCTTCTATATTCTCATTTGTATTCTCTACATTATGATATATGGAGATTGTTCTTATATGAACTACGGCGTTATGAAGCTTCCCTCGATGTTTACTGGCCATTGTCCGTTAGTCTTGAAGAACTTATTTCCTTTTGAAGGAGGTAGAAAGGGCGCTAAGATGACTAATAGTGGATTGTTATGACGATACCTTTGAGCTTGCCATGATTAACCGATGAAAAGAGGCAGCTCCGATCCAAGAACGATGATAGTTGAAGCCTTTCAGCCCTCTGCTCGAAGTCCTTGTTGATTACTGTGGTGGAGGATCTTGAGTTCGGAGCTGACTTTCTCGGACAATGCATGTGAGGCTGAGTTACTCCTATTGTGTATGCCGAAAAGGCTAATGGTTTCCACATGAATTGTTTGGGAAGGCGATATCTTGTTGTACTCTAGTGTGACAGTCTGGACTCAACCCTTTGGTGGTATCCGTCTTCTAGGAGGAAGGTGAATTGCTTCAAGAATATCCTCATTATCTAAACTAGGATTTGGAGGATGGTATGTTCAATTTTTGGTTTGTGGTCTCGTACTAAGCCAAATTCCTCCGAGGTTTATTTATGGGATGTGGGTTGCCTTTTGATACGACGAAAGTATTTCCTAAGGTTTATTTACCGCAAGCTCTTGTTCAAAAAATTCCTTTGCGAGTTATTGTATTCATGGTGCAGGTTCAATCACTTTGACAAAACCAAGAAGAGAAAATCATTGAACGCATCACACTAGAAGACTACGGGAGACTTGACAACCTTGATGAGGTGGCTCAGGGGTTTCAACCAGCAAACCCTGTTTTCTTTGACATCAAAAACTTAGTTCTCACTGCCCTTAAGGTGAATCAATTCTCAAGTAAGGATGATAAAGACTGTAATATTCCTCTGACCTACTTTTTAGAAGACTGCATCACTGTCAATCCAGATGGAGTTTCAAAGACAGACAAACGACTAAGGTTATTTGGATACTCACTCAAGGGACGTGCCAATGATTGGTTGAATACACTTTCGAGTGGAAGCAGAGCCATGTGGGACCAGCTCAAGAGAGCCTTTCTTAGCCGCTTTTTCCATACTACCAAATACATGGAGAAAAGGCGGGAAATCTCCAGTTTTCAACAAGAAGACAGAGAGAACCTCTATGATGCATGGGAGAGATACAAGTTGCTGCTTAAAGGGTGTTCAAGACACAAATTTTCTGAAATGGAGGTAACTCTTATCTTTACTAATGGTCTTAAGACCCAGACTAGAATGCTTCTAGATGCTTCTGCAAGTGGTCTTATCTTTACTAACTCTTATCTTTACTATGTTGTTATTGTTGTTTCTAAGACATGACATACTTTTAAAAAATGAACATAACATATTGTATGTTTGGGGTCTTCAAAAAATATTATCTTTGTGCAAAATTGGTGAAAACATAACTTACTTAAAACAAGCGTGACTTAAGTCATGCATGTTATACACCAGCGTGACTTAAGTCACGTTGATATACCGAGCGTTACTTAAGTCACGCTGGTGTATAACCTGCGTGACTTAAGTCACGCTGGGGGTATTTTCATCAGTTTGTATGGGAGTGAGCAATTTTCGTTGGGAGAAGAGCAATTTTCGGCCTACAAGGGCCTACATCTAGGGGTGAGCAAAATATCCGGTTAAATGGAGAAAATCATATCCAAATCCAAAACCACATTCAAATAACCGGATATTTGCATTCAAATATTGACCGGTCTATTCCAAAATGGTTGGTCATCCGCTTTTATAAATCCTGTTTTTTTTATTGGTTGTCCAGATTCATAACCATATTCTATATTATTTTATTTTATATTTTTGTCTACAACCTATCCTCTCCGCATTTCATTCTTCTCTCCGAATTGCATTCTTCGTGTATGTGCCCATCTTACTCTACTCTACTACACATGCTTGTTATTCAGAGATATTGCAAAATGGAATTAGATTTTTATTCTTTATTTTAATCTTATGGCTTCAGTAGTGAAATTTTATAATTGATACTCTTGTAGTTGTTCTGGTGATGGATAGAACGTGGCCTTCAAATTTAGATTAACTTAATAACAATTACTTTTCAAAAGAGCAAAATGAAAATGAATTTTACAGTAGTTACAAGCTTCTTAGAGAATTGCTTTACATATAGGTTGAAATTAACTTTGGCATTTCAGTCAAAAGTTTTTCATTGATTATTGTAGCTTGTATTTTTTTTTTAAATTTGTTGGTGCATTTTTTTTACTACATGTCGATGCATGTTTCTTATTTTAACAAAATTTAGATTTTTTTTGTAAAATTTGGTCTTAAAAACCAGTTTTCACAAAAAAATAACCGGTTTAAAACTGGTTTGCAAACTAATAAATAACCATTTTTAATCCGGATTAAGAAAAAAAACCGGATATTTTTTTAAGCCAAACTATATCCATTTATAAACCGGTTTTGTAAAAATAACCGATTATATATCCATAACCATATTCATAACCGGTTACATAACCAGTTTACAATAAAATATGGTCATGGTTAGGAATCCAAAACCATATAAGTGGTTTATATATGGATATGGTTTGGTCGGTCAAAATATCCGACCATGCACACCCCTACCTACATCCTAGCCTACGACAGGTCAGGTCAGACTAGACATTTTTGTCAAATAGAGAAAACTTAGGCTTTTTTAAAAGCCTATTTAGCCAAAAAGGCTGGGTCATAGGCCATAAAAGAAGCCTTTTAGGCCTACCAAGCCGGCCTACTTAAGTAAATATGAATAACATTATTTATTATTATATTATTATATTATATTTTGCACTTTGAATTAAATTATAAATTTGTTAACCTTTTCAGTAATTTAAGTTTATTAGTATACATTGATTTTTCGCAGATTTAATGTAATATTATAAACTAGAATTGAAATATGATATTTAATATATAACCAAATTCTCTAAAAATTCATGTTAAATATAAAAAAAGAGTTTATTCTCATTGATCTATTAGTTCATTAGTCGATTGAAACTTAGATCACATTACATATTTAAAGATGTTCCTATGAAATAGGCTTTTAAACAGGATAGCAGACCATAAGCCTAAAAAATAAGCCTATGACAGACCTCGGACCAGGCTTAGGCCTTAAAAAATTTGACAGGCCAAGCTTAGGCCTTGCAAAGCCTAACTCGGCCTAGCCTATTCCCACTCCTAAGTATAACGATATCTTCACCGAAAGCGATTCATGAATTTGTTTGAGATTAAACGTGAAATATTTTATTAAAAAAAGAAAGTGAAATATATAATAAATAAAATAGAGGTAATATTGCAGATAGAATTAGAATAGATAGGATGTAATTAAAATGCTAATGAGTTATTTGACATGAGTGTGAAATGGGAAGTGGTGGATCTGAAAAGGAACCATCAAGTATTTTATTTGCAATCCATTGATTTGCTGCTTCAGTGTAGTGTACGCCATCCCAGCTAATGTACTTTGAAGGATCTTCACAAGAATTAGTAACAATTTCTTTACCATTAATCGTTGCTTTATTCCCACAATAAATATGGTAACCATCTTCATGATACCCACAACATATTGCAGAAGGCTCCACAAATCCTACAATTTAATTCAACAATTCATAATTAAGGGGTTAATTAATTAACTTATAAAAAGTAAATACGGTTCATTTAAATAGTTAAATTGATTTTTGAACAAATAGTTTTCTGTATAAATTTGTAATTGAGACAGGAGAGAATAATCAAAGGCAAAATTACTTTAAAGATTATTTATCTTATTTATTTGTAACACTTAGGTCTTTATCTATTTTTTTCCGTTCAGATCCTTTATTTTTTTTTAACTTTAACAAATTAGTCCTTTATCTATCTTCATCACCTTCATCATCATCTTCTTCATCAAACCAATAAAATTCAAATCCTAAATCTTCAAATGTTAATCCCAAAATTGTGCAGATAGTGTGGAGTGTACGTTTGAGGCTGATGTGCGCTTGAGGAAAAGAATCACTTGTGTGACATTGTGGTGGGAATGTTATATAACATTCCCCAACCACAATGTAACACATAAATTATTTGGTTTCTTCTCTCTCTTTCACAAGACTTTTTTGTTTTATTTTAAGATTAGAAAACCACATGTCACATTGTGGTTGGACAATGTTATATAACATTCCCACCACAATGTCACACATGTGGTTTCCCTTGAGGAAAGAGATGGCAAAGAGGAACTGGGCTGCTGTCCAAGATCTGAATTTAATTTTACAACTTTTTCATTGTATTAAGGAATTTAATTAGGTTCTTTATGATTATGTGTTAATGCATATGACTTTGGTGATAAAAAAAAAGATGAATACGGGTTTTGGGTTTAATGAAGAGTTTGTATCCTGTTTGGTTTTGGTTATACCCTCTATGAGTATCTTATTGGTTTTGGGTTTAAGATGTTTTCTTCAATTTCTAGGTTGAAGATGAAGATTTGTAACATTAGTTTTTAGGGAAACATTGCTTAGTACGAGAGAGAACCAACGAAAATAAACGAATTACACTACCACCACCCCATGATTTCCATTAAAAGCTAATATTATATAATTTTGATTTTAAAATTAAAAAACTCTAACCGCAAGTCTCTCTCTGTCGTCGATTTTCGTTGCTTTTCCACCCGTACTAAATAGCATTGCTGTAGTTTTTATTGGGTCTTGATTTAAGTTATTACAATATAGAGATTTTGGGTTTTAATTTCAATTTTAATGGTTTGATGAAGAAGATGATGATGAAATATGAAGATGGTTTATTTTTTGCTGGCTTTTTAATTTTTTTCATTAAAAAATTTATCAAAAAATAAATTACTAATAATAATATGACATGGCAAGCCACCTCAACATTTTTCTAATAAAAAATGAAAAAAGCACTAACATGCTAACATTTTAAAAAATAAAGGACTTGAATGAAGAAAAAATAGATAAAGTGCCTAAGTGATACAAATAAATAAGATAAAGAATTTTTAAGTAATTTTGTCATAATAATAAAACTAGTTCTCATTCTCATTCTCAAGATACGTGTGAACATAAATTACACATTTAGAGATTTCTAGCATAATTGGAATTTTTCAAGGACCCATAAAATATTTCTGACACATGATCGGTTCCTATTAAGGATTAATTTATCTCACCGAATCAAATATCATTCATTATTCAAGGCTTATTAATATTTCCGACAATATTTCTTCAAAGGATTATTTTAACTATATTTTCTTAATTAATTCCTTTTGTGAAGTCACGTTAACTAGCCAGATTTTGCAACCATATACTATATTCATATCACATGAACATGGCAATTAATTAAATTTGGTTCATATCGATGTTGACAAAGAAGATAATACCTGATTTATTAGCATTACTGATTAGCTCATACTTTGCAGAGAACATGTCCACATATGTGAAAGAAGCATCATGGAACTGTTCCCTTAATTTGACAACTATATCTTTAAGCTTTTTATTGAACTCTCTGGCCAAATTGTTTTGGTAATTAACACAACCGTTTTGATCAAGATAACCAGACACTTGAGTTTGGTTGTTGTGTGCATTGTGAATGGGCATGAACACTGGAAGGCAACCAATTGGGCCTGTGTTGTGTATCCAAAATTTCCTTGCTCCATAACTATATAGATTCTGCCAAGTAATATGGTAATTCTTATATAAATACTTGCCAGAAAATATGCTATTAGTACATGTTGTTAGATCTATAATAAATTAATTATTAACATCTTAAGTCAATGAATCTATATAAAAGCTTTAAAAATCTTGGTGTGAGAAATTCTTACAACTAAGATATGGTAGCTCTGTTTGTAAAAAAAAAAAAAAAATTATGGTAGCACCGGAGCTTTTGGATGAGATATGATCGGTAAGATGAGGACTATGAACCACTTATAATATCTGCTCTCACTTAGAATTTAATTTAGATTGAGTCTAATTCAAATCTTCTAAAATGACTTATAAAATAAGGACTATTCACCATCTATAAACACATGTTCAAATTATATTTCATCTTATATCATAGTTTTAATGGTTAGGGATAATTTTATTTTAGTCTCTTAGATTGGTGGAATTATTCGATTTAATGTCAATGAAACTAGATAATTGTGCTCTTTATTTTATTCTTATAATAAGACTTGACAGAAAATATGATATTATTATGATTTTAGATCCAAACAGTATAGCTAATTTTTTTAGTCAATGAAAGTAGATAAAAACAATATAACTCTTGCTGTCAGAAATTTTTGCAATCATCTGACCACTTTTAATGATTTAACTTTCAACTAAGATATGGTAACCAACTCTAAGAGCTATTGGATGAGATATTGCTTTTAAAGTGAGGAATATTCACCACTTATAAACACATAAACACGTGTTCATATCGTATCTCATCCCGACACTCACCTCTTAGACTAGACAGTTGGAGTGTTATCTGATTGGCCTGATAGCGAGAGACCTGATAAGAGGTGGCATCCAATGTGAGACTTGTAACACACCCTCTCATTTCTAGGACTGGACAACTACAATGTTACCTGAATGGCCTAATAGCGAGAGACTCGATAAAATGAGACATAATGGATCTTGGACATCCGTTGATACCGTCTTAAAATTTGGGTTAGATCTAACTCAATTTGATGTAAAACTCTTAGCAAAACTTTGAACAACATGTGGAGAAAATTCTAATTTGAGTCTGTTTGATTGGTCAAATAATTCAATTAGATGTATGCAGACTTGCTAATTTTTTTTATGTTTGATGTAAAGAGTTGGAGTACTCCTATTACTAAAACTTTCATTACTTATAAAAAACGATATGGTAGCTTGCACACAAATCTCTAGCTGATTGAGTATTAAAGTTGTCTTATTTTTCGGTGTGTCTGAGTATCGAACATAGGTCACTAATGTTAAAGAGTAAATTTTTAACGAAGTGATTCTAAGGTAACCGACAAAGTTGTCTCATTTTGAAAATGAAAGAAAAAGCTAGAAATCGAACAAAACTTTCCAAGACCAAAAGTAAAAAAGTTAGCATATCTTGTGAGACTAATACAAAATTTAAAACTAAAACTACATGTATCAAAATATAAAACAAGTGTTAATAAAGTGTATCACTTACTTGAACTTGTTTTGCAAAATAATCCACAATGTTTAAGATCAATGCTTGAGAATCTTCCTTTCCCACCTTACTAATAACATCACCAAGATCGTTTTGACCAATATCAAACATGTAGATAGCCTTTGCAAAGTCCTCTGGCTTCAGAAAGTTTCTTCTGAAAGAACTTTTATTTTCTGCTAAGTGTCTTCTGAAAGAACTTTTATTTTCTGCAATGCCAATCAAATCCATACATTTTTAATGAAATTTAATATCAATTTAATAAATCTGAAGATACAATTAAGCTATCTACATCAATTTTTGTGCTGCATTTCTAAGAAGATTAAACCTTGCGTGAAGAACTTGGCTGTGCGTGATTTGAACTGACTAAACTGTACTATTTGGATTTCAAGAGTGAAAGGAGAGACACCATCGAAGATGGTCTTGTTTTGCCTCATAATTGTTGATGACCCTGCAGCAAAGTTTGCACCATGCCTATAGCTTGTTCCAATTGAGTTCATATATGCGCTCAAAAATGGCATTCCAAGGTGCTTGGCTACATGTATAAAAAATGATTCACAATCATTTATATGATTCAAAAGAAAGGTATAGTTTTAAATAGTTTGCAATTGAGACAACATGGACTAGTGAAAAACCGGAGCTTGACGCAAGAGTAAAGTTGTTGTCATGTAACCGGATGGTCACATGTTCAAGTTCTTGAAGGAGCCTCTTGTTTTAAGTTTTTGAAACAGCCTTTTGTGTAAAATACAGGGTAAGACTGCGTACAATACATCAAATGGTGGGACTCTTTCCCAACTCTATGTATGCAGAGTTTAGTGTACTAGACTGCTTTTATTTTTCTTTTTATATTTCTCAATGTAAAAATCACGATGTGACCACACCAATATTTTAAAAATAAAAAATTGAAAAGTAGGAAATTATTATTTTTTTACATGGGACTAATAATCGTTTCAAATTTGTCATCATACAAGAAATTTGAACTTCCACCATTAATTTTACAACACCAATAACTTTAATTGGAATTAATAAAAAAATTAGTAATCAACAAATCTAAAGATGCAAAAGTGAAATTTACCTCGGATTTACTTCATCCGTTTCAAAATATATGTCGCAGTCAACCACTTCACATATATCAATGTACAATTCTGACCGTTAATATCTTTAATTACCTAAAGTAAAATATTATAAAAATTTAACATTTTGAAAATATTTATTGAGACAAATCGAACAAAATCTTACACGCTAACATTTGTATTTATATATTAGTTAAAAAATATGGTCAAAGTAAGTCACGTGAATAATGTACATTGCAAAAATGCGACATGTATTTTGAAACGAAAAGAATAGTTGTTGGTATAATTATTTTGTAAAAATGTTATTGGTGTGAAGTATCAATCTACTTTGTCATTGACTAATTTCTACCGGAGAATATGCATGCCATTTTTCCAAATCACAAAGTTCTGATTTCAAGACTTTACTTAAAAATCTGAGTTCAATTCTAGTCATAAAGCAGAGAAGATTAAGTGTAACACAAAATAGATGTAAAATAAATTAAAAAAATAAAAAAGATGAAAGAAAAGAATTGTATTATACCAATGAAATCTATGATGAGACGGCCATCAGAAGCTCTACCAACAGCTTCATGAAAGAAGGTTTCACCATAAGGCAGAATAGCAGGGTAAAATGCTGCTGACATACAACCAGTATCTGAATTAGAGTCACCAAAATTGAAAATAGCTTGAAATTCACATGGTTGTGAGGATTTGAATTCCTCTGCTTCGATACTTAGAAACAAACTGAGTAACAAAACTATAGTATTAAACTGTATGAAGGATCCCATAACCATTAGTGACATTGCACAAAACAAAAAAAACTTAGTGAATTACCATATATATATATATATATATATATATATATATATATATATATATATATATATTAGTTGTGATTTTGAATCTTTATACGTTTTAAGAGTAAAGAGTCAATATTTTTTGGGTACCCAATCACGTGGGTTACAAGCAATTGGTATATAAAAAATTGAAGATAATGAAATCCGTTGACTAAACTCAATCCCACACACAATATTTTTAGTCTCATGTTATAGATTAAGGTTTTGTGTGATACTCGCGGTTGTCTTTTCCTAAGATATTGATTAGTTAGTGAAAGGGAAAATTCTAACATGGATCAGTGGCTCATATGGTCTATGATGGACAAGTATTTGTGATCGATAGATTTTATAGTCATATCACGCACCCTTTACGCATGATATTTCTTCTGACTCAAATTATCTCTCATCTATGTCACTTGTTTCATCTCTAATAGTGCTCATGTGCCAATTCTTTTTGCACAAATTCATAAATAATCATCTTCCTCTCCAAACTCAAATTTCCTCGGTCTTTATCCTCGTCATCATCTCCAAACCCATAAATCATCAATCTTCATCTTCTTCTTCAGCTCCAAGTCAGGAAATCTTTTCTTTTCCATATCTCATTGTTTAATAAAATTTAAACTCTTCACATTCTGATTCTAATCAAAGTATTTCGGTTTATGAAAATTTAAAATTACTTGATTATTGAGGAAATATTTCGTTTAACATTTTTAGATGATAGATGACAAAGTTATTTATTTTTCCTTTGATATTACTTGATTATTGTGTTTATTTAAGTGAAGCAAGACACCACCAAAAAAAAATGAAGCAAGTGTTGCGGCTAAGAAAGAGGATTTGACGTTTTTTTAAATGGAAAGGCTATGAAAACGTTAAATGATACTGAAGATTCAATTACCAATTTGTTATAGATGGTTTCTAACAATTATACTGCTCTTAAATTGGTTCATGTCAAAGAAGAAGCTTATTGGATAAATGTAGTGAGGTTTTTGCTTGGTCTCCACAAAAAAAAATGGTCTAAGCATATTGTATATTTCTAAACTTGGAGATGAAAAAAGTGGGATAAAGATTAAGAAAGAATTCCTACGTTTGGAGATGAAGATCTCAAAATTTTATTCTTACTTCTAAAAAATTCAAAAAGTTTTAACCCTCTAAATATTTTCGGGCACAATTTTGGTCTTTATTTTTAAGTAAGAACATGTGTAACTTTCACATTTTTTAATAAATTTTTATTGAAATATTTTAAATATTATATCAATCTCTTGCACAAAAATTAAGAATTTTTAAACAATATATGAATTAAATATGAATTTTATAAATGATAAGAATGAGCCAGAAACTCGAATTTCGACGATAGGAATATTCGACATGAGTTAAGCATACAAACTAACCATTTGAAAACCTAATCAATATGGGAAGACACCGTTCTGTCGACTGAAACAGACTTAACCGACTAACAGTAACAAAATAAATCATTCCGACCGTTAAATATGAGCTAATTGAACTAAGAATGAACTAGAAACTAGAATTTCGACGATTAGAATCTTCGATGTGAGTCCATCCGACAAACTATCCTTTCAGAAATCTAGTCAAGATGGGAGGACACTTGTTCGTCAACTGAAACGGTTGCAACCAACTAACAATATCAAATTAAATCATTTCGACTGTTAGATACGACCTAATTGAACTGAGAATGAACCAAGAACTCGAATTTCGAAGATCACAATCTTCGGCATCAGTCAATCTGACAAATTGTCCCTTTAGAAACCTAATCAAGATGAAAGGACACATGTCTGTCGATTGAAACATACTCATTCGACTAATAGAAACAAATTAACTCATTCCAAAGTTAAATATGACCTCGAATTGAAAATCAAGAGACCAATGACCTGGCACAAGTTGCTTCAGGATATAAAGTGCCTAAATTACAACTCCAAGAATTGATTGAAATCAAAGATAAATTGATTTCAACAGATTTCTCTTTGACACAATTGTCAATGCCAAAACTTGGGGGGGCAGATGGTGAAAATGTTCTGATTCTGAAAATTTTGAAGTTTTCAAAAATGTCAATCTTCTCCCTCATTTTTCTGTCGAAAGTGACATTTTTGGGGGGCAATTTGTTAGCCTAGATTTTTGAACATGCATTTTGACAGGCAATATGGTTATGAAGACCACAAAATTATCTAAGTACAAGTGGAAGTACAGTTATTTCGACAGGAGTTATGAGAAGATTTTCAACAAGTGTTTGTTCACTTCGACAAGTGTTAGCCTGTATTTTCAAGTATGTATTTCGACAAGAGAAATGGTTATGAAGCCATAAAATTCTACGAGTGCAGAATGCAGCATAAGCTTTTCGACAGGAAAAAGGTGGCCAAGACTACAAAATTCTCTAAGTCCAGGATCAGAAGATGATATTTTCGACAAGAGAAGATGATTTCGACAGATAAGGATTTCGATTGGTGTAAATTCAAACTGAAGAGACAAGATCAAAGAGCCAGACACATGGAAAACAAGTCAAAGCTGTCGAAAGGATTGAGCTTCTTGTCGTTGGTCTGTTAGTTATGATTTCTTATGTATATATAGTAGTTTTTCATAGGAAAAACGGGTGGTCAGTCACAAATCATACTTACAGAATTCTAAAAACTCGAAGTACCAACGTCTAGAGAAACGAGTCACAGAATGTATGTACAATGATTTGCTGAACTATCTTTACATTTCAATACAATGCAATTTATCTTTCTTTAAATGTCTTTGCCTTTAGAATTTTAAGTATTTTAGTTTTAATTCTATAAATACACTATTGATTCCTGTCGAAAGACGGTTGTCTTCATCATAAATACAGTTTTTTTCATATATTCATAAACAAACTTATGAACATCATGAATATTCAAAGTTTTTTGGAAATAACAATGCACAACATGTCCTAGGATTTCTAGTTTAATTCTGCTTGTAATAATCAAAACTAGTCTTATTGTTTAACAAAAATACCGGTAAACAGATATATAATATATAACCAAATTCTCTAAAAATTCATGTTAAATATAAAAAAAGAGTTTATTCTCATTGATCTATTAGTTCATTAGTCGATTGAAACTTAGAACACATTACATATTTAAAGATGTTCATATGAAATAGGGTTTTAAACAGGATAGCATGTCATATTAGACTTTCAACAGGCCATGCTCAGACCTAAAAAATAAGCCTATAACAGGCCGCAGATCAGACTTAGGCCTCAAAAAATTTGACAGGTCATGCTTAAGCCTTGCAAAGCCTAGCTCGTCCTAGTCCCACTCCTAAGTATAACGATATCTTTGCCGAAAGCGATTCATGAATTTGTTTGAGATTAAACGTGAAATATTTTATTAAAAAAAAGAAATTGTAATATATAATAAATAAAATAGAGGTAATATTGCAGATAGAATTAGAATAGATAGGATGTAAATGCTAATTAATGAGTTATTTGACATGAGTGTGAAATGGGAAATGGTGGATCTGAAAAGGAACCATCAAGTATTCTATTTGCAATCCATTGATTTGCTGCTTCAGTGTAGTGTACGCCATCCCAGCTAATGTACTTTGAAGGATCTTCACAAGAATTAGTAACAATTTCTTTACCATTAATCGTTGCTTTATTCCCACAATACACATGGTATCCATCTTCATGATACCCACAACATATTCCAGAAGGGTCAACAAATCCTACAATTCATCAGAACAAAAATGTAACCATGATAACTAATTAAATTTGGTTCATATCAATGGTGACAAAGAGGATCATACCTTGTTTATTAGCATTACTGATTAGTTCATACTTTGCAGAGAACATGTCCACATATGTTAAAGAAGCATCATGGAACTGTTCCCTTAATTTGACAATTATATCTCTAAGCTTTGTATTGAACTCTTTGGCCAAGTGGTTCTGGGAATTTACACAGCCGTTTTGATCAAGATAACCAGCCACTTGAGTTTGGTTGTTGTGTGCATTGTGAATGGGCATTGCCACTGGAAGGCAACCAATGGGCCCTGTGTTGTGTATCCAGAATGTCCTTGCTCCATAACTATGTAGACTCTGCCAATATTGTTTATTCTTTTATTAATATACTTGCCAGAAAATAGGCATAAATTTATTATAACAGTATAACTAACTTATTATGTCAATGAATCTATATAAAAGCATTAATATCTTGGTGTCAGAAATTCTTGCAATCATCTTAGCACTTTCAAATTGAATGATTTAACTTACACCCAAGATATGGTAGCTCCTTGAGCTTATTGGATGAAATACGACTTATAAGGTGACGACTGTCAAGCACTTATAAATCCATATTCAAGTAATATATCAATCAATACGAGATTCTTAACATAAACCCCTCACGCTCACGATTTGACATTTGAAGTGTGACTTAAGTGGCTCGATAGCGGAGAAACTGATAGCAGATAGAAGGTTAGAACTAGAACTACTATCTGGAGCTAAACAGAATAATTTTGGACCGAAAGTGTAAAGTTAACATGTATCACTTACTTGAATTTGTTTAGAAAAATAATCCACAATGTTTGAGATCAATGCTTGGGAATCTTCCTTTTCCACCTTACTAATAACATCAGCAATATCATTTTGACCAATATCAAGAGTGAAGATTGCTTTGGCAAAGTCCTCTGGTCTCGGAAAGTGTCGTATGTATGAACTTTTCTTTGCTGCAATTGGAAATCAAAGCCATACATTGTTCAGGAAACTATAATTTTTAACATCACTAGTAAAATCGAAGCTATAATTAAATTAAGCTATATGTATTCTGCATTTCACTAGATTTTTAACCTTGTGTGAAGAACTTCCCAGTGCGTGATTTGAACTGATTAAACTGTTCTACTTGGATTTCAAGAGTGAAAGGAGTGCCACCATCGAAGTACGTCTTGTTTTGTCGCATAACGGTTGATGACCCTGCAGCAAAGTTTGCACCATGACTATAGCTTGTTCCAATTGAGTTTATATATGCGCTCAAAAATGGCATTCCAAGGTGCTTGGCTACATGTATAAAAAATACTTCGCAGTCATTATCATGAAATACGATTTTGAATAAGGACATATTTCGATCGCTTGCAATTGCATAACATCGACTGGGTTTATCTGCTTGCAATTGCAACTATTTAATGTGATATTAATGGTTATTTTATAACTGTTTCCAGAAATTTAAAATATGTCTCCTGTTCCAACCAAACCAATAACTTTAGTTGGAATTCCCTTCAAAACAATAGAAGAAACAATTGAAGTTCATCTCCATTTTAGTTGTTAGTATATTATTTTTGGTAGTCATGTTGTTAGTGTAAAATATTTACAGGCTTTGTTAGAAACTAATCTCCTCTAGGAAATCTGATAGGGCCACTTTTAATGGGTGTCGTATACGAACCAGATATGTTTAACCATAAGACTTGAATCCAAGTACAGTTCCACTCAGAACAATGTAGTATTTATATATTGTTGTTAGCACATTCATTTTGAGTTTAATTGATACGTATTGTCAATGTAAAGTTATTTTACACCTACCTCTAATGATGTGTTATCACATCAACAAATGAATATGATAACTCGTATGTTTGAAACATATTAACTATTGTGGCAATAGAACTATAAACTAATATTTTCCGTCATTTTTTGTTCTTCTATATGCTTGAACAAAGTTAAGTTTTCATTGAATCCCATTATTTTTCATGTGCTGGTTGGTAATAAAACAAAGACACAACATAAGGGAACTTTGATAGTAGAGAAGATTAAGTGTGACACAAGAATACATGAAACAAATATCATTGTTGTAATATTTTTTGACAGAAATCATTGTGGTAATATAAATAAATGAAAAAGTAGAAAGAATAGAATTATATACCAATAAAATCTATGATAAGACGGCCATCAGAAAATCTTCCAACAGCATCATGAAAGAAGGTCTCACCATAAGGCAAAATAGCAGGGTAAAATGCTGCAGACATACAACCAGTATCTGAATTAGAATCACCAAAATTGAAAATAGCTTGAAATTCACATGATTGTGAGGATTTCAGTTTCTCTGCTTGGATACTCAGAAAGCAAGAGAGTAACAAAAAAATAGTAGTGAACTGTGTAAAGGACTTCATTATTGTCACAGCACAAAACAATCAAATCAGTGAATTCTATACACAAGCATATGGTTCTTTTATTTTATATATATAGATGTGTTATGGAACTTAGGAGATTATACGTTTTAATAATAATAATAATAATAAAGTGTCAATATTTTTGGGACTTTAGGTACCTAACGCATTAAAGTCACGTGTGTTGCAAGCAATTGGTATATATAAAAAATGAGGATAGTGAAATCCACTATGAGTAACATTGACTCAAAGCCAATTATACAATATTTTTAGTCACATTATTAATTATGGTTTCATGTGTTACTTTGTGAATGAGACTAATAAGGTTCAACTATGATGTTATTTGGGACACTTTATCTTTTCTATTTTATAGTTTTTCTTTATTTAATTTTTTTATCTTTTTTTTATTACATTTATTTATATATTTTTTTGAAGAAATTACATTTATTTATATTATACCGTTAATAATTTTTCATGTGGTGTTATTCATAAATCTGTTCTGTATTACCTACCTTTACCATTACTGATATGCACTTGATCCAACATTTTTGGTTTTCGGGTACAAAGAAAATCTAATTAGGAAATGAGAATCCATATTTTCTGCCAACATTTTTTTCAATACGAGGTACAAAGAGGTAGAAAAGTTAAGGAGTAGAGAATAAAGATGGTGATGGTTCGATACATACTGCATGTATGATGTTAACAGTTTACTTACAATATTAGCATGATTTGATCGCTGGGTTTAATATGGGAAAGAAGAAGTTTTTTTCATGATGGAAAAGTTAAAGCATGACCATAGATATAATACTTTTTAATTTGGACGGCTGAGATGTGTTACCTATTAACTTTTTGATAGGTCATATAAAACAAAAATTGTGACCCCATCTCATAATTAAATAACATTTTCTGTTTTGTTTGTGGTAGTGGGCTTTTGCAAAAATCTTTGGGCCTGGAGGAAATAATTCGGTCCATATATACATAAATAAAATGTTGTAATATAATTCATATGTATGTATGAATGATTTTAAATGTTTAAGAACCATAAATGTTTAATATAATTCGGTCCATATATGGAAGATTTAGGGTAAGAGTTTGAATGATCTTAGACAAATCCACTCATTTTAAGATTTTGACTAGAATATTCTTTCACTTAGGGTAAGAGTTTGAATGATCGTCTTAAACAAATCTATTCCTTTTAAGATTTTGACTAGAATATTCTTTCAGTTATGGTAAGAGTTTGAATGATCCTCTTAGACAAATCCATTCCTTTTAAGATTCTGACTATAATATTCTTTCAGTTAGGGTAAGAGTTTGAATGATCTTAGACAAATCCACTCATTTTAAGATTTTGACTAGAATATTCTTTCAGTTAGGGTAAGAGTTTAAATGATCTTAGACAAATCCACTCATTTTAAGATTTTGACTAGAATATTCTTTCACTTAGGGTAAGAGTTTGAATGATCCTCTTAGACAAATCTGTTCCTTTTAAGAATTTGACTAGAATATTCTTTCAGTTATGGTAAGAGTTTGAATGATCCTCTTAGACAAATCCATTCCTTTTAAGATTCTGACTAGAATATTCTTTCAGTTAGGGTAAAAGTTTGAATGATCTTAGACAAATCCACTCATTTTAAGATTTTGACTAGAATATTCTTTCACTTATGGTAAGAGTTTGAATGATCTTCTTAAACAAATCTATTCCTTTTAAGATTTTGACTAGAATATTCTTTCAGTTATGGTAAGAGTTTGAATGATCCTCTTAGACAAATCCATTCCTTTTAAGATTCTGACTAGAATATTCTTTCAGTTAGTGTAAGAGTTTGAATGATCTTAGACAAATCCACTCATTTTAAGATTTTGACTAGAATATTCTTTCAGTTAGGGTAAGAGTTTAAATGATCTTAGACAAATCCACTCATTTTAAGATTTTGACTAGAATATTCTTTCACTTAGGGTAAGAGTTTGAATGATCCTCTTAGACAAATCTGTTCCTTTTAAGAATTTGACTAGAATATTCTTTCAGTTATGGTAAGAGTTTGAATGATCCTCTTAGACAAATCTATTCCTTTTAAGATTCTGACTAGAATATTCTTTCAGTTAGGGTAAGAGTTTGAATGCCAGGTGGCCCAATTATGGCATGCCACGTGGCATATATAAGGGGATTTTTTTTTAAAATATGTTTTTATTAATCAATTTTATTAAATAAAAACATTTTGTAAATAGGGATAGATCTGTGAGACCCCCCCCCCCATTCTTCTTCTTTTTCTTTAGGCTTAATTACTGAATTGGTCCCTTAAGTTATTTGTTGGTTACATTTTGGTCCCGTAAGTTATTAACGTTACAAATTGGTCCCATAAGTTATCCTCCGTTAATCATTTAAATCCTGAACGTCAAATATTTGAAAAAAACGTTAACACATCTTATGTGGCATCAGATAGGGCAAAAATGGGTCCAATGAGGGATGATGGCGTGGCATAAGTGTCCAATTAGGGTTTTTTCAATTTCCTCTTCTTCTAAATCTTACCATTTCTATCAATTTCCCCTTCTTCTCAATCGTACCCTTCTTCCTTCTTCTTC
Organism: Medicago ruthenica; assembly: GCA_018208015.1. NCBI lineage: Eukaryota > Viridiplantae > Streptophyta > Magnoliopsida > Fabales > Fabaceae > Medicago > Medicago ruthenica. The sequence continues at coordinate 10,679,352 of CM031378.1, forward strand.
CTTCTTCGATCTGCTTCCTTCTCAATCGTACTCTTCTTCTTCCTGCTTCCTTCTTCCTTCTCAATCGTACCCTTCTTCTTCCACAGCACCATCACCCTTCTTCCTTCTCAATCGTACTTGTTCTTCTTCCTTCTTCTTCTCCTGCTTCGTTTTCTTACAGTTTACCATGTCCAGTGCTAGCCAAAGCTCCAGAAGCCATAACAACAACAGGGTCCAACTGAGTCTGAGTGGTTGCAATTGTTGTTCATGTTCGATGCAGTTGTTCATGTTGGTGTGGTTAATTTTTGTTAATTTTGTGTTGGTTAATGAAAGTTTGTTGTTAATGTTGTTAATTGTATTATTTGACTTTTGTTTGTTAATTGTATTATTAAGTAACAATTAAATGAAAAAAATAAAAAATAAAAATTCCAAAGAAGCCATAATAAAGGCTTGCAACGGGAAGAAATGAAAAACCAAATCTAGTCTGGAAAATGTAATTTAACAACGAAGCCAGTTGACTATTAGTTAGGAGTACACAGGTTGCTTTATACAGTCAATGACAGTCTCAAAGTATGGAAGTTGCGTGTTATCAGGAAGGACTAGTCTCTTTCAAAATTTCACTGTTCATAGTACTTTTCTGTTAAAAGTGTATGCATTGAGCTGTTTCCAATGGCAGAAGGTGATAAGTATGATAATATAATAAATAAATTTAATAGTTTTACTTCTACTACAGTACTTAGTTTCATGATTGGTTGTAAAAAGCATAAGCAAACACTGCACAACTTTTTCACTACTTTTTCCTTGTCAGCAATAAAAGGTCACAAATAAACTTTAAGCCATACAGCTTAGAGCTATTACCTATAACAAAGAAAGCATACAAAAGGTAGTATTATAATCTGCCAGGCATAATGGGATAATATTTTAAAGGTTTTATATTAAGTTATAGTTAACATTCGGTGCATTTAAACACCAGAAGCCAAGCCATCAGTCCCATATTCTCAATTTGAAATTAAGTTGTGAGTTTTTTCACCTAAGAAACATGGAGTTCATCATCGACAGACACAATCAAAATGAGATTAACATGTAATTAGCGTACCAAATCAATGTTGAAGTCTTCACTATCTTCGTTTAAGTCTTCCTCGACATCGTTAGCCATTTCCAACTCTTCAATTTGTGAATTCATTATTGCTTCGTCTCTAAGCTGACAAGATTTTTGATTGCGTCCCTCTAATCCACATATTTCACACTTTTGTGTCTTCCTTTTAGGCTTACCGGTCGCAGTTTGAGATGAGGATGCAGGTACTCCACCTTTTCGCCTAACCCATGGGGGGTTCCCTACGCTACCACCAGCTTGTGTTTCCACCATCGAAGTTTCACAACCATCACTCCTAGCAAAGCATTCTAGCCTCTCGGTCTGCTTCTCTACCAATTCATTGGTACTATGAATTTCGTCCGGATTTCCACACTCAAATGCAGCATTCACCATCCTTTTACATCGCTCCACCAAAGTAACGTATGTTGTAACAAAAGCTGGGTCACGTTGACTAGCATTACTTGCATTTGCAGCATTAACAATGTCTTTGACACTTTTGGTCCATCTTGCCAGAACAATAGAAGGAGGTGTAACACCCATACTAAATTGTCTAGAATATTTAGCATGTGTATTAGTCTGATACTGGATACATTAAAATTTTCAATAATATTTGTTGAGTATTTTGGTGTTGGCTGCATGTTTTGGCAAATCCAATGTGTTGAATAGAAGCATCTCCATATTTAGAACAAGTCTTCAGTTGCAAGAAAATCCATTTGAAGCTGTTCAGAAGTTGTTTTGCCCTTCAGAAGCAGAAAATTCCTTCAGACGCAGAATCCTGAGTCTGAAGCATCAGACGCTCTGTAGCAGAGTTGACTTTTATTGACTTCTTCAGAAGCTGCATTTTTTTCAAGATATTTCTGCATGAATCTTGGCGAGATTTATCAAGGATATATCCTCGCATATTACTTCTAGAATGCTGGTTGATTTGGTGAAGATTTTATGAAGATTTGGTTCAGTTTTATGAAGTTCGTATTTTTCTGCAGAATCTTTATAAAGATACATTGCAGGTTTATTTGTTTCCTTATTGGATCATTCATAATTCAGAAACAAATCATGTGCAGAAGATTGGAATCTAATTTATGCTGATTGCTGAAGGCTATATAAGGAGAGCTTTGCTGCTATTCAAGAGACACGAATTAGAGAGAAAATTCAGAAATAGAGTCTTAGTGTGTGTAAGATTTTTAGCTTTGTTTTGTGCACCACTCATATGTTTTGAGTTGGTTTAGGTTTTATTGAGTTGTAATTCATTCCAAGCTTTTAAGCAAGAATGAAGTTTTTGTATTGAAGGGTGTTCTTCAAAACTGGGTTGTTTTGTTTCAGAACTGGGTTTAGTTCAAGGGTTGTTCAAGTAACTGGGTTGTTACTTGAATAGGAAGTTAGTGGATTCTAATACTCATGCGTGGGTAGAAGTCTGACTAGGTGGAGATTGATTGCTTGGGATAGGAACTGAGAGTCAGTGTCTAAGTCTTAAGGATTAATTCCAATAGTGGATTTCCTTCCTGGATTGGTATCCCCCAGAGTAGGAGGTGTTTACTCCGAACTGGGTTAACAAACCTTGTGTTCTGTTTATTTCTGCACTTTTAATTTCTGCTGCATAACTGTTTTTAATTGTGCTAAGTGTTTGTTCAGAACCAGTTTAATCAGAACCAATTTAACCTCCTTACCAGTTGCTTAGCCAGAAATTTCAATTGGCATCAGAGCAGGCACCCTGCCTGTGTTTTGGGTGAGTTCCAGGGGTATTTATTTCTGGCAAGTATGGAGAAAGAAGGAGGTTTTGTCAACAGACCACCCCTACTTGATGGCACCAATTATGAGTACTGGAAATCCAGGATGTGTGCATTCCTGAAATCCATGGATAGCAAGACCTGGAAAGCTGTGATTAAAGGCTGGGAACATCCAGTTGTAACTGATAAAGAAGGAAAGAAGACAACAGTTTTAAAACCAGAAGAAGACTGGACCAAGGATGAAGATGATCTGTCACATGCTAATTCCAAAGCCCTGAATGCTATTTTTAATGGAGTGGATAAGAATGTATTCAGGATGATCAAGCAGTGCACACTTGCTAAAGATGCCTGGGAAATTCTCAGGATTGCTCATGAAGACACCTCAAAGGTAAAGCTGTCCAGACTTCAGCTTCTGACAACAAAGTTTGAAAATCTCAGAATGCTGGATGATGAGAACATCCAGAGCTTTTACATGAACATTCTGGACATGGCTAATTCTTTTGAATCCCTTGGAGAAAAAGTTTCAGATGAGAAACTTGTTAGAAAAATCCTCAGATCCTTACCCAAGAGGTTTGATATGAAAGTAACTGCTATTGAAGAAGCACATGATATATCCAGCATGAAGGTTGAAGAACTGATAGGTTCTCTTCAGAACTTTGAATTAAGCAGAACTAATCAGAAGGGTAAAGGTGTTGCATTTGTTACTGATTATGAATGTGTGGATGATGATAGCTCATCAGAAGCTCTTGTGCTGCTGAGTAAACAATTCAAAAAGTTCCTGAAGCAGAAGACAAGAACTGATGACAAAAGCAATCAGTCAAAGAAAGTTCAATGTTTTGAATGTGAAGGCTATGGGCATGTCAAGTCAGAATGTCCTAATTTCCTCAAGAAGCAGAAGAAGAGTCTGACTGCTTCCTGGTCTGATGATGACTCAAAAGGTGAAGAGAATAAATCTGTCAATGCTTTAACTGGTAAATTCTGGGCTGATGATCAAGTTATGGGTTCAGAAACTTGGTCAGAATCTGAAACAAGTGATGAAGAATCATCCTCTGAAGTTCTGGCTGCCTGTCACAAAAATCCAGCTGAGTTTTGCAGGAAATTGCAATGTCAATTTGTTGAAGTGTGCAAGCAGATGGAAGAGCAGAAGAAAATTAATACTCAACTTCAGATTGAGAGGGATGGACACTTAGAGAAGATTTCTGTTCTCAGTAATGAGGTAATCCAACTCAATTCACAACTTGATCAGATGATAAAGCAAGTTAGAATGCTAAATCCTGCTACTGATAAGTTGGAGGAAATTTTAGAGAATCAGAAACAAGGAAAAACTGGTTTAGGTTTTGTTAATCAGACTCAGAATACCAAACAGATGAATTCTGTTAATCAGTTTGTTCCTGCTACTCAAACTCATGATTCTATGGTTGGAACATCAAAGAGGAGACCTCAGAAACAAGCACAGATGCAAGGTCAGAAGCAAGCTCAGAAGCAAGATCAGATGCTGCCTCAGAAGCATGCTCAGATGCAACCCCAGAAATGTTTCAGAAACAAAAAGAGGAATCATACCTGGATCTGTCATCATTGTGGCAAAAAGGGTAACATTAAACCTTTTTGTTACAAATTGCATGGTTATCCCAAACATTTGCAACACAGAAAAGTTGAACCAGCTGTGAACAAGAGCAAAATCAAGAAAGTTTGGAAACCAAAGAGTGAAGGTGTTGCTCAGAGTCTGAACAAAGGAAAAGGAAAGGCTGTTGCTGATGACAGAAAGCCAATTCCTGTAGCACAGAAGAATTCTGGTGCTGGACCATCCAAAATCTGGAGCAAAGTTCCTGTTCCTGATCAGAAGGTTCTATTTTCTTGTAAGTCTGAAGATGTTAGGACTTGTGTTCAGCAAAGAGTGGCTGATTTTGAGGAGAAGATAGCTGGGAAGAAGGTTTTTATTGTGCCTGAGGCACATATTAATTAAGCAACTTCTGTTGTTTGTGTCTGATGAAGACTGAGCAATCTGGTGCTGAGTCTGAAGACTGGCTTGTTTGTTCTGGTATTATGTACTCTACAGTTGTGCTGTTCCCTATTTTTTTGTGTGCTTGGTTGTTCTTCTGCAAGGTGGATTCTTAGTGATTCTGATCTTTGCAAATGTGCTAGATTGGTCTGAGATGTGCTGTTATGTGTGTTACTTGTGTTTCTTCTCCTGATGTTTTGCTGGTGCTTTGTCATAATTTTGTGACTAAAAAATGGGAGAAGTTTGTGTGATTGGTGATTGCTGATCAGTGTGTGTCTCAGGGGGAGTACAAAGTTCTAATATACCTGAGTGATGATGTATTCCTGAAGGTTTCAGTTTCAGAAGTTACTTGTTTCACAAGTTACTGCAGTTTAGAATTAAGGGGGAGTTTTTATGGAGTAATGTTGAATGCTGAGTTACAGGGGGAGTATTGTGAAGCTTCAGGAGTGTTTGTGATGATCAGGAGTTGATCAGTAATTGTGTTTTGTGTGCTTCAAGTTGATCAGACGCTGCAATGTGTGTATCATTGTTCAGAAGCTGAAACTGATTGGTTTTTAATGTGAACATAGCTTGAATCCGCTACTAATCTGTTTGCTATGTTATATAATTGTGGAGTTCTTCATTGCTGAGTTAATTTTATGGGAGATTGAAGAACTTGGGTGTGTGAACATTGGTTTTAGCCAAAAAATTTGCCAAAGGGGGAGATTGTTGAGTATTTTGGTGTTGGCTGCATGTTTTGGCAAATCCAATGTGTTGAATAGAAGCATCTCCATATTTAGAACAAGTCTTCAGTTGCAAGAAAATCCATTTGAAGCTGTTCAGAAGCTGTTTTGCCCTTCAGAAGCAGAAATTCCTTCAGAAGCAGAATCCTGAGTCTGAAGCATCAGACGCTCTGTAGCAGAGTTGACTTTTGTTGACTTCTTCAGAAGCTTCATTTTTTTCAAGATATTTCTGCATGAATCTTGGCGAGATTTATCAAGGATATATCCTCGCATATTACTTCTAGAATGCTGGTTGATTTGGTGAAGATTTTATGAAGATTTGGTTCAGTTTTATGAAGTTCGTATTTTTCTGCAGAATCTTTATAAAGATACATTGCAGGTTTATTTGTTTCCTTATTGGATCATTCATAATTCAGAAACAAATCATGTGCAGAAGATTGGAATCTAATTTATGCTGATTGCTGAAGGCTATATAAGGAGAGCTTTGCTGCTATTCAAGAGACACGAATTAGAGAGAAAATTCAGAAATAGAGTCTTAGTGTGTGTAAGCTTTTTAGCTTTGTTTTGTGCACCACTCATATGTTTTGAGTTGGTTTAGGTTTTATTGAGTTGTAATTCATTCCAAGCTTTTAAGCAAGAATGAAGTTTTTGTATTGAAGGGTGTTCTTCAAAACTGGGTTGTTTTGTTTCAGAACTGGGTTTAGTTCAAGGGTTGTTCAAGTAGCTGGGTTGTTACTTGAATAGGAAGTTAGTGGATTCTAATACTCATGCGTGGGTAGAAGTCTGACTAGGTGGAGATTGATTGCTTGGGATAGGAACTGGGAGTCAGTGTCTAAGTCTTAGGATTAATTCCAATAGTGGATTTCCTTCCTGGATTGGTATCCCCCAGAGTAGGAGGTGTTTACTCCGAACTGGGTTAACAAACCTTGTGTTCTGTTTATTTTTGCACTTTTAATTTCTGCTGCATAACTGTTTTTAATTGTGCTAAGTGTTTGTTCAGAACCAGTTTAATCAGAACCAATTTAACCTCCTTACCAGTTGCTTAGCCAGAAATTTCAATATTTACAAATAATACAACTGAATGAGTACATATTGGCTCGTTTATACAATTATCCAAATACCATTTACAAATACTTAAAGATATGCTGATTAACTTCTGAGCTTGTACATGACGAGCAACTGCACTCCATCCAGCGTCTTCCTGAAGAACATCTGCATGAACCTCTTGCTAACCTATAAACCTGCACCAGAAGGATTGGGATGAGACATAATGTCTCAGTGAGCTCCAGCCCAACCTACTGTTGGCAACCACGGGGAACCTAGGGTCGTCATGCCTACTTTTGGCAATCTCAGGGAAACTACAATCGCCGTCATTCTCTACATATTTCGTGATCAAGGGAAAACTAGGATCGCTATATGTCTTTATCTTATGTTGTACTTATGCTTAATCTCATACTTAGTGATCTAGGGACATCCTACAATCACCTTCTGTTCACTGGTGACTACTTTGCCTTATCTCTTAGTATATAATATATATACATATTCATCTTTTCATAACATAAGTTAGAAGTTAGCGTTGAATAAACAATACATTATCTTGGTTCATTTTACGGAGTGCATCTGGGTGGAATAACCCCGAAGTACATCTCCCATCATACCGATGAAATTCCTATCATATCAGGCTAACATCGGACTCCTCTTATCGTTGTGTGGACAACTCTCTTGATGAAGTCCCATCCGGCGTATCCCAGAGTCTACTGAACACAACTTAACTTGCATGTAGACAACCCTCTCGGAGAAGTCCCATCCGGCGTATCCCGGAGTCTGCTGAACATGCTTAATCTTTAACATACGTGTGGAAAGCCCTTTCGGAGAGATCCCATACGACATAATCCGGAGCCTGCTGGACACGTTAAAACATAATCTTTAAACTTACGTGTGGATATCCCTTTCGGAGAAATCCCATCCGGCATAATCCGGAGTCTGATGAACACGTATACTCTTTATAATATAATATAATTCTTAACTTACATGTGTATATCTAATACATCATCTAAACCTATGCATATTTGATGCATTCATCACATAATTAACCATGAATTACCTAATCTATAGTATAAGGTTCTATGCTTATCGTTCTCATAAGCAACTTAGTCATGTTGGGTACCTGAACCCCCTTAGGCCTATCTTAGGCCTTGAATGTACCGACACATTCCTATTATCTTCGTATTCTAAACTGAATACACCTCTAATCCTGCTTACCTATTAAAGGTTCTTGACATATCGTTCTCATATGTCATGCTTAAGGGCTTGCTATCCCATTGTACTAATTTCCTGCATTCTACCCTTTGTTCTTGCATTTCCTATACTTTGTCTATCCCTTGCTCACTTATGATTTTGCCCACTAAAGGCCTTTAGGATGAGTTAAAATGATGTCCTTTGATTCCTTAAAGTTTTTGGAGAAAACGGTTACGAAAAACCTCGCCTACACGCACCAGAACACCCAAAACAGCTCAGCTGATAATTGCTGTTCTGGTGAGCTCGCTATAGCGACGGGCTGGTCGCTATAGCGACCCTGTGCAGTGTCCAAAATGGTTCTGCTCGCTATAGCGAGCTCCAGCTTGCTGTAGTGAGCTTATCAGTACAGAAATTGTCCAGAAATTGCATTTTTCACCATTTTAACTCCATCCAAGTTACCCAAACATCCCAAAGATGTTAGGAATGATTTTCCAATGAAATTATACAGTTTTTAAACATGATTGAGCAAGGAATTGACTAGTAATTGGAATAGGGCACAAAACCTTAACTTAGCATAAAATGAGATATACACTCAAACTTACTCAAAGTGGGTTCTAAAACCCTAGGGAGCTCACCTAGATCCTTGCTTGATGCTTGTTAAATTCTTAACTCCAAAACCTTGCTTTGATCTTACTCCTTTCTTGATTCTCCTTAGCTTCCTCTTGCCCTAGCAATCCCAAAGTGAGCTTGCTTGGAAGTGTTTCCACAAGATTGAATGAAAGTTTGATGGATTAAGGCAAGGGAGGTTGGGCGTGAGTTAGAAAGAGGGAGAGAGAGAGAATTCAGAGTTGTAGAGAGAGAGAGAGTGGATAGGAAAATGAAATGAAAAATATCTTGGTTCAAATATTTAAAGCCTTGCCATCTTGAATTTACAAATTTGCCCTTCTTACTCGTAATTCCTCTCATACTGGTAAATACCTGAGTCTGAAGCAGGATGTTACAGGAGGCATGACAACAATATTAAGATAAATCAAAACAGACAAAACATGCTCACAAGCAATACCCAATGTCTCAAACCTCATACAAGAGCAAGCAAATTTGAAACTTTCTTGGCAAAATGACACGGTCCATTCAACATCATGTATTGGGTATTTACAAACAGTGTAGATAAATATTGAACCATTTTTCACAACACCTTCAACCTTGCAACGACACGCCCTTTCCAACATCGGCCTAAACATCCTAAAAACTGACCTGGTGTACAATTTTGCAGCAGACTTCTCTAAACATTTGTGTTGTGTTTGAAGCACCGTTTCTCCATACGAAGACACATAATCAGCCTCAATTTCTTTGCACCTCAAGTGATTAAGCCAACAGAAAAACTGTTGTAAAAAATCAACCAAATTTGATAGGACACTGACATATTTTCCAAATTCTGAGTGCAAACCTTCACATCTTGAAGTCGTCCTAAAACCAGCAAAAAACTTACCTCGAATATGCGCAGTAGCCCACATTTTTCGCTTTTGATACATCTCTAACATGCAACTGTTATCCTCCAAACCAAACTCACATACAAGCTCTTCCCATTTACGCTCAAACTCATCAACATCAACATCACCCAACATACAACGCTTAAACTTAACAACAAATTGCAGATTTTTAACATTGCTGGTTGCATTACGGATAAGATGCCACGCACACAACCGATGGTGAGCATCAGGAAATACCCTCCTAATTGCGTTTCACATAGCTAAATCACCATCAGTGATCACAGACACCAGACATTTCCCATCCATTGCTTCAACAAAGTTTTCGAAAAGCCAAACATATGTCTCTTCTGTCTCATCGCCGACGATTGCACTACCAAATATAACACTCTTATTGTGATGGTTTACACCAGAAAAAATAACTAACGGCGTATTATATTTTATTTTCCGATATGTAGCATCAAATGCCAACACATCGCCAAATAGCGAATAGTCCATACGACTTACTCCATCACACCAAAACAAATGCTTAAGACTTCCATCCATATTCACAGTATGTTTCCAAAACATCATATCATCCCTAGTGCACATTCCTTTAAGAAATTCAAGTGCAGCATCTGCATCAGAACGCTTGCTACCCCTCATTTTAATTCGTTCATTGTACATGTCTCTTTTTGAATAGCCTAATTTTTCATACCCACCCGCTTGTGTAGCAAAGAAAACCATAGATGTGTGACGTAGGAATGCCAGATTTTCTCATTGTTTTCATTTGGTATTTGTCATAATCGGTCATCTTCCTATGTGCCGGTAACATTCCCTCATACTTATTATCCAAAAACGAATGATTATGGACATCATCAAAATATTTAATGTACCAACGATCACTATTAAAATCAATATGAACTTGAAATTTGGCTGAACAACCACACCTACTATTAGGTCTATGCTCTCTTTTCCTACTAACGGATTTGCTATACCTATCATCCCTAACACCTTCCCTATGACAAAGAAAAGTTTGTTGAACTACTTCACCATTAGTATTCCTAACAACCCGATTTTTTCTACCAGCAAATCCGTGTAAACAGCATACCAGTTATAAAACACAAATGCTACTTCCCGATCAAGAAAATGGTACCTCATTATTTCTTCGGAACTCATGTCCTTCAAGTTTAGTTTTTCTATATCACTCATATTATCCACGGCTGTTGCAGCATCGTAATTGCAGGAAAATCCTTCATTGTTGGATTCTTCCCCTACATCTTCATCGTTTGAAGTATTTCCTTCATCTGAACCATAATTGTTGTCCAAGCCCTGAAAGTCAAATTTCAACAACATCAAAATTATAAGATTATTTACACCCAATTGATAATACTCCACTACAATTTTTACTTAAAAAAATCATGTTCACCTCCTCTGAGTCACCCCCAACGAATTCGGTTTCTGGCACTGCTTGAAAAATTTCTAAAATTTCATCAATATCCATTATGTCTGCAGATTGTAATACTTAACCAAATTAATTATCATCAAAATCAAAATATAACACTCTTACTTAGAGCTCAACCATAAATTGTAGCAGCGTAGGTCCAGAGAGACAACATATTTGCATATTTGTAAATTTCTTAAAAATCAACAACATTACTTTGTTAAAAAAAACAACATTTATGTTTCAGACATGTCGTAAGATAACATATCAATGTAAATCTTACCTTTCTTTGTGCTTGCCAGGCGAAATCTGCCTCGGATCTAATTGGTAAGCTTTTTTGTTCGATTTAGAGAAGAAGAAGGACAAGAGTTATCGAACCAGAGAAGAAGAAGAACAAGAGTTATCGAACCAGAGAAGAACAAGAGTTGGTGTTCGATGTTCCAAAGTCGCTATCCTATGTTAAGCATTTTTTTCTTGGTTTTCTTATGTTTTGCGTTCTTTAATATTTGAGAAGAAGAAAATTTGATGTTTTAATCCTCCAGTAGTGGGTGAGGTGTACTTTGCAGTGTAATAACAAAATGGAGAGGTGCAGTAGTAAAGTTAAAAACAACATTAAAAAATTGAACTGAATTTTTTTTACCAGTTCAAAACCGACAGCTGTCCTGGGTAAATGGACTTTCCCATAGTGGGAAAGAAGTCTCCTTTCCCAGGTTAAACACCACCTGATTTGATGGTGTCAAACATTTTTTCAATGGATATTAGTTAGTGTTAAACTGGTCTAGATATTTTTATAACCAATCTTCTCAATTTTTTTTTCATCCATGAGGTTCAAATTCAAGACTTTGTTTTAGGAATCTGAGTCAAGCGGAATAATTTAATGTTGTGTATTGAATGTGATTTAGAAATAACAAAAAAGGTTATTTAAACACAATTTGACACATACACAAATAGCATATAAATATTCACCATATTATATCGTTTGTTTTTTGGCAAAAAAAGAAAAAACAGTTTCAAGTGTGGTTTTCTTTTTTCTCAAAAAAAAGTGAGTGAATTTCTTTAATGGTTCCGTCTTTAAAGAAATCCACTCACATTATGAGACTATTGGTAGAGCTTTTGATGGTGAGACCTTCTGATGGGTTTTTAAACGAGTGGAACTCAAATCTAAATCTATTTTACCTTGCTCTTTTTCCTTATGGTGAGATCTTCTTTCATGAGGCTTTTGATGGTCGTCTTATAATAGATTTCATTGGCATAATAGAATTATATTATTTCTTTTTTTATTTAAATAATTTATTAATAAATATGTTATGTATGTTGTGTCACACTTAGTCTTCTCTGCTTTATGAGTTTCATTATGAAAGGTTTAAATGAATGGATTACTCTAGTCTTTTTTACTTTTATTTTTTTAATAATGGATTAGTTTAGTCTTTGTTTCGTTATGAACCCTACCATGACTAATGTAGAGAGTCAATAAAGATATGACTTCTTTTTATGTTACTAAATATACTGATGACTACCAACATTATATTTATATTGATCTGAACGAAATTGTTTGTTATTTTATAAAGTCATTTTTCTTTGAGAAAAAAGAAACAAAATAAAAAAATTGGAGGACATAAACCTAACAAAGGAAAAAATAAAAGTAAAAATAAAAAGATCTTCATATTACGTAAGTTTTCAACCTCTTGTAATATGTAATCGAACTGAGTTCGCCATATTTTTCTTTTTTTTTTCTTCCATAGACCATCTATATAAAAGACATTTTTAATAGTATCTTTATTCTTCAAATTCTTAATTATGTTCAAGCCATAAGAACATTTGGACATTCTCAAATACAATCTTTGCTCTATTATTGGCCGACGCCCAATCACTAATAAGTTCTAAAGTGAAGGTGAGAAAAACACAAGAAGGTGAGTTGAATTGTGTTGGCTTTTTCTGAGTGTTTAAAAGTTGTTCAATCCCCTTGCACTTCCAAGGGATTTCACTATAATCACTACTGATTACAATTGCTCAAGGACTCTTCCAAGAGACTTCTCAATGCTCAAGCACACTTGCAAGAGACTTCTATGCTCAAGGTCACTACCAAGAGACTTCCAATGCTCAAGGACAACTTCAAGAGACTTCTATTGCTCAAGCACGCAGGCAAGAGACTTCCAGTACTCAAAGGACAATCCTAAGAGACTTTTATTGCTCAGGGTCTCACCAAGAGACTTATGTGCTCAAGCTTCACAAGCAAGAGACTTTTGTTTGTTTACAACAAATATAAACAAACTTGTTCTTACACCGGATATATATAAATGGTTGGTGTAACTGAACAAATGAACAAACTCTTTACAACTCTAGGATTTCTAAGATACAAAGTTTGGTAAGAAAGACCCTAAGTGTTTTTGCGCTATTTAATTTGACAGAGTAATGACACATTAAAATAGCAGATTCTTGTTGATCTTCTTCATGGTCTCCAGCTCCTTATATAGGCAGGGATTTGAGAGACGTTGGAGAAGAGTGCCAGCGCATTATGAGTCATTGAGAAGCTTCAAATCAAGGACGTTGAGCCATTGCCTGATATGGATAACTTTGTTGGATGTTCATTCGAAAATCCTTTGCTGAAACAGGGAGTATCCATTCATTCTTGTTGCCCTTGAAGTTTTTGCTTGTTTCTACACGTGGTCAAAAGAAGACAAAGTTGTGCTCAGATCCTTTGATGTGGACAACTATAGAAGACGACAAATCTGACGTGGAGTCTAGGTCCCTCAGGTGCTTCTAAAGTCTGAAGGTCTTCAAAGTCTGATAGGTTCTTCTGTGTCTGACTAGGTCTTCTGAGTCTGATGATCTCAATAAAGTCTGATGATCTCTTCAACTTCTGAGAGGCGTCTGTTTCTTCTGATACAATGTGTTGACTTCTGGTTGACCTTTCTTCAAATCTTCTATCCTAGTCTCTTTGAGCTTCTCTTATGCTTCTGATGCTTTAATACATGTTCAATATTTGATGAATACATTCTATGATCCTGCACACTTGAACAAATATTAGTATATCCAATTGTTTTTCAATACTTTGTTATCATCAAAACCTTATAGGAATTGTACAAGATCATTCTTGTTCCAACATAAATAACTCCTCACAAAAGGAGTTTGCGGGACCATGGAATGTGAGTGAATGGACCCAAAAAAGAACAACCGAAGAAGCCCATGACACAGTAGAACACATACCAAACGTGAACAATCAACATGGTCTGTAACACAGGAGAACACAAACCAATGATGAACAACCAACATGGTCTATGGCACAAGAGCAAATAGACCAAAGGTGAACAACCATCATTGTCAAATTTAAGAAGGTCAGAACATGTATAAGAGCATCAGAAGCACAAGAGAAGCTAAAAGACTATGGTAGATGATCTGAAGAAAGGTAAACCAGAAGTCAACAACTTTGATTAGAAGAAAGGAAATCACTCAAAAGCTGAAGATCTGCATCAGACTCTGAAGACCATCAGACTCTGAAAACCTCTAAACTCTGAAAAACAGAAGACCCAAAGGGACCCAGAAGCCACGTAAGATTTGTCCTCTTTTGTAGTTGTCTCTATCAAGACTCTGATAGTACAGTTTGTCCTCTTCTGACCACGTGTATAAACAAACAAAGAACTTCAAGGACAAAGAGAATGAACGAATAATTCCAGTTGTAACAAAGGAATTTCAAATGTCTAATCAACAACATTATCCATATCAGGCAATGACTCAACGTCCTTGATTTGAAGCTTCTCAATGACTCTTAATGCGCTGACACCTCTCCAACGTCTCTCAGATAAAAAAGCGCATAGAACACTTAAGAATTTCTTATCAAAGTTTGTATCTTAGAAATTCTAAGTATAAGAGTTTGTTATGTACTTAATTGTTTGCACCTCTGATTGTATATCAAGTGGAAGAACAAATATTTTATTTGTAATCTTTTAGAAGTCTCTTTCAGTTGTGATTGAGCATTTGGAAGTCTCTTGCTTGTGTGTTTGAGCATTTGGAAGTCTCTTGGTTGTGTCCTTGAGCAATTTGTAATCAATTGTGATTATAGTGAAAATCCCTTGGAAGTGCAAGGGGACTAGACTACGCCTAGATTGTAGGAGGAACCAATATAATTACTCGTGTCTGCTCTCTCTCTCTCTATCTCTCTCTCTCTCTCTCTCTCTCTCTCTTTGAATTCATCAGACTCTGATCAGTGCAAAACTTAAAGAAAAAGTTTTAAAAAGCTAACACAATTTACCCCCCCCCTTCTTGTGTTTTTCTCACCTTCAACCCAAACTCATATTAGCAATGTCCCTCACATCATAGTAACATTTATTTGCTACGAGCTTAGAATGAAATTTATCTAAATACATGTCATAATCTTCGTCTAAAAGCAAGTCTTGAACCATAATAGCCTCATCCGAAACAGCAGCAGCAGTAGCTTGTCCTCTGCTTCTTCCTTTACCCTTTTTGGTCTCGTTTTTTTGATTTGTTTGTTGGTTGGAATAAGATATGAACCTGAGTAAGAATGGGAATGAAAATTTGTGTGAAAAGAAAGGTTAAGGGTTGCAAGTGGTTAATGGAAGTTTTGAGAGGTTTTGGGTTTTAATAGTCGGATTTAGGCAAGTGTACCAAATCGTTTACCAAGTAATAAAGTGATAAGTACAGTATCATATCCACAGGGATTATCGTTTCAACCAAACAATTCACGTTACTTATTTGGGGAAAATAAAACAAAATAAGAGATAAGGGTTTAGAGTTTTGCAAAGTTAATCTGTTTGCAACATAGCAAAGTTTACCTATTTTGATTGTAGAATGTTAGCGGCGGTTAGGATTCTTCGAATCCCCTCTATTTATTCATGTTATTAATTGTAACAGCCAAATTTTTACGATTTATTATTTAATTGTTTATGTGTGTTTAATTGTTTATTTTGGGGATTTATTGAATTTTGGGAGTTTAAGGGTATTTTGGTAATTTGAGAGGTAGTGGCATTTTTGTAATATGTTAGAAGTTTGAAATTTGAATTTTTGAGAATAGTGGTGTATAAGTAATGGGGGGGTTTAAGTGAAGTAAAAGTGTAGAGAGAATAATTGTGAGACAATTGTGACTAAGCCCATTAGTGGGAGTAACCCTAAAACCATATTTAAATACACTAGTAGTGAGTGGTGGTGAATTAGGTTAAACATTATAACACAAAAGTTTTGAGTGGCAAGAGAGAGAAAAGAGAGAGGATGCTTGGTGAAGAGGAAAGCTAGAGAATCAAAGAGGAAGGAGGGCATTGCACTAGAAGTAGCAAGAGAAGTGAAGAAATTAAGGTAAGAGGGGAGATTATGATTAACATATGGGTTTAAGAAGCAATTGGGTGTTTGGGAGCTTTTAGCTTATAGCTTATTTTCATGAATTATGATTAATTGTGTTGATTTTCATGCTCTTTGTTGATGACTGAATTAAGTGTATATTAAGTTGTTGATTTCATGCTTTTACTTCATCAAAACTCATGGTTGATTGTGTTGTTTGTGAACTTTGTGAAATTTGGTGAAATTGATCAGAAACATGATAATTGGTGTTGATTATGCTTAATTGTTTTCATTATGAGTATGATTATGTGTTTGGATTATGAAATCATGAAGTTATGTTGTTTGTGTTAGGTTGGAATTGTGGTTGTTGTTGTTTATGTGAAAATTACTTAAGTTGGTGAATTTGGGTAAATTGTTGTTATAATCAGTTTTAAGTTGATTCATGTTGTTAATTAAGTAATTATGATCATGTTGATATGATTAGAAAGTTGGATTTGTTGCTGTAAAGTTCTGTTTGGGATTTTAAGTTGTTTTGGGAGAAAACTGGTTTTTGAGACGAACTTTGATTTAATCTGATTAAGTTGAGTTTAAGTGCTTAAGAATAAGTTGTTTTAAGCCATGTTAAGTGGTAGGTGACAGGGTGTGTCTTGTTTAAGGTGTTGGGACGAATTTGGTGCGAATTGGATCGAAAACGATATCGAAAAATTGTATTTTCGTGAAAAACGGAACGGAAAATCAGTCGTTCCTGACCTGCACAGGGTGCACGACCGGGCGCCTATAATGCATGGTCATGCGTGATCTTGCTGCCAGGTTAGGCACGACCGTGCGCTTTTTGGCACGACCGTGCCAAACTTCTTGGGTTCTGAAACCCTATTTTTATGACTTTTTGAGGTATCCAATGACCCTAAATGGTTCCCAAACCTTTAAACTTGATTAGTAAAAGTGTAAGAAAAATGTTTATGATTGATTAACGTGGACATAAGTTTAGTGGGACTTATAGGTTAATTAATTAGAAATGAACTTTACAAATGAAGTGGAATGGAGGCTTTTTGGGTATTATTCATGAATGAAGTTGAATCATGGATATAATGTGGTGTAGTAGTAGGTTGAAGTAACCTTACTTAATTTATTCGTGAAATGTGGATTATGTGAATTATGGTGAATGAAAGTAACATGATGAACTGTTTATCTTTAGACGACGATTAAACTTGGTGAAATGCATTAATATGAGATGAATGATGCTGGATGTGGCTTAATGCTTTATAGTTGTGATTAAATGATGATGTGGTGATTTAAATGATGATGTGATGAATTGAAATGATGATGTGATGATAGCATGAATTGCGTGGATGTATTGATTTGATAATGCAATTGATAGTTGTGAAAGTTGCATGATTTAAGATCATGATTTATAGTTGTGTGCATTGTCAGTCCATACGTGAATATCCATGCATTCATAGTCGGTTGATAGTTGCTTGATTTAAGATCAAGATTTGATAGTTGGTTGATTTAAGATCACTATTTGAAAGTTGAGTGATTTAAGATCACTATTTGATAGTTGGGTGATTTAAGATCACTATTTGAAAGTTGGGTGATATAAGATCACTATTGATAGTTGGGTGATTTGAGATCATTATGGTACCACATCCATGTAGAGTCGTATTAGGCGCATTACATTCACATGAGTCGTGTTTGGTAATGTTTTGGTGTGAACTTGTGCATTTATGTTGTAAATGTTAAATGTCGATGTGTAGAAATTATGGAATGATTCATAAATGTGCAATTGGTGATTTATAGTTGAAATGATGATTTAACTGTTGTGATGAATTCTGATGTGAGAATATGATTTAATTAACAATGATGAATTATGACGCGAAGTTACAATTTAATTACAATGTGGTATAATTAAGTTGATAATTATATAATGACGAGGGTATGCTATGACTTATGAATTATGTATGAGTAATAACTAGGCTTGTTGAGTTGATGATACTTGATGAATGTTGAGTGTTTGATATATGATTGAAGATTACGATTAAGATCATAATTGAATATGAATGTGATATGTATGTTGAGTTATACAGGCTCGTTTGTGTAGATGTATATGTGATGATTGTTGATATTGCTTGCCTGACATACATGCGTTTATTATTCTCTTATGTTGAGCATATATCTTACCCTCTAGTGGCTTTATTGTAGCATCATCCATGGGTTCAACCCTTGTGGATGTAGACGTTCAAGCTGAGGAGTAGCTTACTCGTGAGTATGTCGAGGATGGCGTTTGCCTACTCGAGTTTATCCGCCTCGGAGTCTAGCTTAGGAGCTCTGATTAGGATGTGGGGTTTTGCTTATGTTATACCATGCGATCTTAGGATCAAACTTTGTTGAGATATTATATTGATTTGTATGTTATGACTGTGACATGACATTTGTATTGATGTTGATTATATTTTTATTCCGTTGCGATATGATTAAGTTGATGAAATTTTTATAATGAATATGTGATTAGAGATGTATGTTGAAGTAGTAAGGCTCCAATGTATGATAAATCCGTGATTTATCTTTATATTTATGTTCTCGGGGATTGGGGCTTTACATTAATCGTTATCTATCTAAGTGATGAGTTTTCGTGGGGTTTTACTACCTATCAGTTGTCAAGTTGCACCTGCTGATCACACGGGGTAGGTATGTATGGGGCCTTACTCTCTCAGAGATATGGGCTCATTCCCCTCCAGTTGTCGAGTTGCACCTGATGATCACACGGATAGGTACGTGTGGGGTCTTACTCTCTCAGAGGTAATTGAAACATAAACTTAAATTAACGTTCCTAAATTCCCATTAGTGTAGTCCCAATCTTCTTAAAGGTTCGTTCATCTGTGAATCTTAGAAGCACATATCACACTTTCCCTCTCGATAGTTCTACAAACGAGCAGCCCTATCAGCGTCTACCTTATCAAGGTTCGAGGAGAATGGAGTTAGTGGGCTGATTTAAGTCGTGAAGTCTCATGTTTCCTTAATTACTAACTAGTTACTTCCTGATTCTGGAAGATATCCATCAATATTATGTGTGTCACCTCCCTAAGTACCTTTCTCTTAGGGTTCTGCTCTCTCTCAGTGTGTTTCCCTAGTTAATAATTAATTACTTCCTGGTTAGATAGATATGCATCAATATTAGGTAATGTCACCTCCATATGTGCCTAAGTCAGGGTTATGCTTCAGAGGAGACAAATCTTATGCACGACAGTAAAACTAAATAGCATAAAGAAAATAACTGAATAAAGACTTTAAATTAAATAAATCATCCAACAACCAGAATAGAGGTTCATCTTAGAACCCTAGCCTAAAAAAATTTAGTTACACATGGTAACTAAATACAAATTACAAAAGAAATAAAACATACCCTAGAAATACTTGGAGTGAGGAGAGAAATTCCTCCCTTAGTGCTTGCCTTCCTCTTGAACCGCTTCGTTATGAATGAGAAATTATGAATGAGAGGAGTGGTATTTATAGGGAGAGTTTCCACCTGAAGTTGGGCTAAAATATCGGGCTTTTTTTTTTTACAAAAGGAACAAAATTTCAGTCTTGGACTGCAAGACACATGCGCCAGGCACCTAGGATCATGCGCTAGGCGCATGTGAGTAGTGTTTTCAGGCACCAAGTGCCTAGTTTGAGCGCCAGGCCCATGGCCATGCGCTAGGCGCCCCATTTTGTGCGCTAGGCACATGTGAGTGCAGTCTTGGGTGCTAAAATGTCTGTTTCTTCGTCTTTTTGGGTGTTTGCTTCCATATAAGATGCTTTGGAACTTGGGAACAAAATTCCTCCATCTATAATGTCTTCTGAGGCCTCTTGAATCTTCATTCTTTGATCTTCCCAAAGTCCTCACAAATCTTCAAATGTTTTGCTTTGCCGATTTGTATGATTTCTTCGTGAATTACATCAAAACACCCTAAAATTGCTATGTTTTGGGAAGAATAGAATTACAGAATCAAATATAGAAAACATTACAAATGTCCCGAAATGATAAGCAATTGTTGTAATACTCCTCTATTCTGAATGTAAAACCTACTGAAAATGACAGAAAAACATGATAACAATAACGTAAGATGAACTACTGAAAATTACAAATACGAATAAGTAATTTAAATTGCTTAGTCGAAAATATCAACACTCCCAGGGAGCGACGCCAAAAACGTGATGGTCGGATTTAAGCAAGTGTACCAAATCGTTTACCAAGTAATAAAGTGATAAGTAGAGTATCATATCCACATGAATTGCCGTTTCAACCAAACAATTCGCGTTACTTATTTGGGAACAATAAAATAAAATATGAGATAAGGGTTTAGAGTTTTTCAAATTTAATATGTTTGCAACAGAGCAAAGTTGACCTGTTTTGATTGCAGAATGTTAGCGGTGGTTAGGATTCTTCGAATCCCCTCTATTTAATTGTTGGAATTACGTAATAGTCATGTCTTATTCATGTTATTAATCGTTATCTATCTAAGTGATTGATAAGTGCCTAAAAGTTGTTATCTTTTGATACATTTTAGGGAACTTATGTTACTTGTTTTACAAGTTACCTTAGGATAAGAGCATATTTGTGTTAGAAATGCAATATTTGTGATCCTAAGCCTTACCCCATGTTATTATGCAGGAAATTCATGTTTGAACCTGATTGATGCAAGGAAAAATGAAGTTTTTCATGAAGCCATCGCTACAAGCGCAGAAGCCACGCTAGAAGCGAGGATAGGCAGGGATTTCCATGAAGCCATCGCTTGAAGCGCCAGAAGCCTCGCTAGAAGCGAGCCTAGGCAGAGATATTCAAGAGTTCATCGCTTGAAGCGATGAACTAGACGCTAGAAGCGAGCCTAGGCAGGGAATTTTAAGGATCCATCGCTTGTAGCGACAGACCTTGTCGCTACAGCGACCAGAGGGCGGTTTAATGCTCAAGGATGACGTGGAGCTCTCCCATTGGCCAGAAAGTTTTCCTCGCTACAGCGACAGGCTGGTCGCTTGTAGCGAGCGTGCAAATTCTCAGCATATAAATATATTTGAAGCTCATTTTTTGATATAGTTAGTTTTTTATCAGATTTTACAACTTCTAGAGCTCAAAATATTTGATTTCTAAGAGAGAGAATAGGCATAGAAGGAGGCAAACTTCAAATAGCAAAAGGATTTGAATTGAAGAATACATTAAGAAGCTTTGAGAAATCAAGCCTTAACATATCTTCATCTTCCTTTCTTGTTTTGCAATAGTTATCATGACAATGATCAACTAATCTCCTTTGTTGGGATTAATAGGTAATCAATCACTCTATGTTGTAAACTTTTGATTTATTAAATATATGATTCTAGCATTTTTATATACCATTGAATTTATTCTTGCTTTTCACTCTTATATTTGATTTAAATGATATTGGAAAATACTTTTGAATCTAGGTTTAGAATGATATTCTATCAAGATAAGAAATTCTAGAAATGGGATTTGGTTTTGATAATTACATTAAGTATTGGATCGTAAAGCTTTCGAATCGTTTAATAGATTGAGAAATCGTCGATTAAATGATACGATCGATCTCACGACGTCATTTGGGAAATCAATGACGTTGTTGAGCAATACGTGATAATGTCATATATAAGAAAAAGCTAGAATCCGTATTTATGATCAATCGAATACAAATGATGTTTGATTGATGAACGTTAATCCTAACACCTTTTATGTCCTATTACTCTACGTTTTAATTATTACATTTTTAAATGTTGAGTAGTGTAGTATTGAAAAAGGTTAAACCCTAACTTAAGACGATAATCGACGTTGAACGGATTATGATATCACGATAATCCCTGTGGAACGATATAAAACTTATACTTACTTTTGTACACTAACAAAATGGCGCCGCTGCCGGGGATTAAAGTTATGATATTATAATCATGGCAACGTTAATTAATTATCTTAAGCAATTTTGCACAAAATTCTTTTATGTATATAACTATTATTCCTTATCCATCTTGTTTGCTAATTCTTTTTGGTCAGATTGTTGAAACCGTATATGCGAGGTCAAGTATCGGACGACCAACTGCTTTTTGATTCTGAGATAGAGAGAACAGCTCGAAGAAACAATAGCAAGAATCGGAAAAAGAAGCAGCAAGCAAAGAAAAGGCAACAAGAGGAAGCTTCTGTTTCAAGTCCTTCACCTAGTCCAATTCCAAGCCAAGAGATACCAATGGCTGCAACAGGAGATGGTTCAAGTTGTTCAGGCGGTCGTGGGATGCCATGTCACAATAGCCCACGCCGTATGGCCCAATTGGGGAAAACGCCACGAACTACCAAGCAAACCGAGATGAAGACGGGGATCTTACAAATATTATATGCTAATCCTTTCTCAGGATTGGACCATGAGGATCCGTTCCAACATCTCACAAAATTTTACGAGATTGCCGGTACACTTGGTGAGACGGAGAACAACGAGGAGGCTATATTCATGAGGATGTTTCCTCATTCTTTGATTGGCAAGGCTAAGGAGTGGTATTTGGATCAGCCACCGACGGTGATGACGAATTGGAACACTCTTGAGGAGAAATTCCTTGAGAGGTTCTTCCCTCAAAATCGTTTCATGGAGGCGAAGACAACTATTGCTCTATTCTCACAAGGTTCTAGTGAGACGTTATGTGAAGCATGGGAGCGCTTCAAGTCGATGCTCAGAAGATGCCCTAATCATGGATTCGATGATTTGACACAAATCCATCTTTTCCGGAACGGGATGCAACAACAATCCAAGTTATTGCTTGATGCTGCTGCTGGTGGTTCTTTGATGGCCAAAAGCACCGAGGATGTTGTTGCTATTATTGAGAGAATGGCATTGAATGATCACCAGGCTCACCATAACAGAAACCAAGGCCAAAGGAAAGCGGGAATCCTAGATTTGGGGACGAATGATGCAATCCTAGCTCAAAACAAATTGTTAACGCAACAAGTGGAAGAGTTGACTAGAAAGATGGCCAACCTTCCTCAACAAATGAAGGATATCCAGAACGAACAAAGAATACAACACCAAGTCGCATCATGCGAGCTTTGTTCGGGAGATCACCCCACCGGATTTTGTCCGCCACCTACCGAAGAGGTAAGCTATGTTGGAAATCAACCAAGGCCTCAACAGTTTCAAAACCAATACCAAGGTCATACAAACAACTTCCCAAGAGGGAACAATCCAAATTATGGCCAAGGTTGGAGGCAAGAAGCTGGGCAACAAAACCGACAACCTTACCAAAACTACAATCAATACCAACCTCCACAACAAAAACGCAACCAAAACACCGACGAAACTCTTAACTAATTAATGCAAATGTCAATGGCTAACCAAAAGAACACTGATGCCTCCATAAAAAACCTGGAAAAACAAGTGGGCCAGTTGGCACAACAATTAGCTTAAGCAACCCAACAAGGCGGAACCTTTACTGCCAACACACAAACCAACCCAAAAGATCATGCATCATCATCAAAATGACAATTAAGTCATTTTGATGAGGAAGTCCTTGCATCAAGAGACAATGATAATTGCAAGGCGATTGCTACTCGGAGCGGGAAGGTAATTGGTAAAGGTATAGGTGACAACCTTGAAGTTGAGAGAAGAATTGTTGAGAATGAGGAGAAAGATGAAGATGAAGGAAATGAGGAGGAAACAGGAGGAGTACATATTGAGGATGAAGTCGAAAATAATAAGGATGTAGTTGAAAATGAGAACATAGTGTGGAAGAAAGATGTGGTGAAGGAGAAGGGCAAGAATCAAGAAGTAGTGAAGAATGCGCCAACACCACATCTACCGTACCCAACTACAGCAGCAAGAAAGGAGAAAGAGAGGCAGTTTGCTAGGTTCCTTGACATATTCAAACGGTTGCAAATCAACATACCGTTCTCGGAAGCCCTAGAGCAAATGCCGACTTATGCCAAGTTTATGAAAGAGATTCTCTCCAAGAAGAGGAGGTATAATGAAGAAGAAACAATTCAGCTAGACGCGAATTGTAGCGCAATCATCCAGAGAACATTGCCAAGGAAGGAAAGAGATCCGGGCAAAGTTACACTACCTGTGTCCATTGGCAATGTTAATGTCGGCAAAGCACTCATTGATTTAGGCTCAAGTATCAACCTAATCCCACTATCCGTTGTCAAAAGGATTGGTGATTTGGTTGTGAAAAGAACTAACTCGACCTTGCAATTGGCCGACAAATCCTACACTCGTCCTTTGGGAATTGCTGAAGACGTGTTGGTGAAAGTCGACAAGTTCTTGTTCCCCATCGACTTTGTAGTGATGGACATACCGGAAGATGATGATGTGCCGCTAATTCTTGGGAGAACTTTCATGCAAACGGCACGGATGATGATTGATCTTGACGGAGGCTTAATGAAAGTCCGTGTGGACGATGAAGAAGTCAATTTCAACATCAACGAAGCGATGAAGTATCCTAATGATAAAGGTGCTTGTTTCAAGATGGATGCAACGGAAGAAATGATTGTTGATACGAGAAACCAGTTGCATCACTTGACACATCTTGAAAGAGTTTTGACAAACGCACTTAGTATCATAGGAGAAGAAGATGAGAAGGAGCTTGAAGAGTGTTTGAAGGAGCTCGATTCGTTGAAAGAAATTCCTCCTCACAAAGCCAAAATCGAGGAATTGACGAATGAAGCTAAAGTGGAAGAAGTGAAGCCGGAGATGAAGATCTTGCCCTCACATTTGAAGTATGTATTTCTTGATCAAGAGGGTACCAAACCGGTAATCATTAGTAGCTCCTTGTCAAACCATAAAGAAATAAAATTGGTAGAAGTTTTGAAGTCCAACAAGGAAGCAATAGGTTGGACACTATCCGATTTAAAAGGGATAAGTCCATCCTATTGCATGCATAAGATCATGATGGAAGAGGATTATAAGCCGGTAGCACAACCTCAAAGACGGCTAAACCCAAACATGAAAGAAGTAGTCCGGAAAGAAGTAGTTAAGCTACTTGAAGCTGGCATGATATATCCGATCTCGGATAGCACTTGGGTTAGTCCGGTTCAAGTTGTCCCTAAGAAGGGAGGTATGACGGTAATCACGAACGAGAAGAATGAGCTCATACCGACAAGAACCGTCACCGGTTGGAGGATGTGTATTGATTACCGGAGGCTTAACAAAGCAACAAGAAAAAATCATTTTCCTCTACCATTTATGGATCAAATGCTAGAGAGGCTGTCAGGACAAGCTTTTTATTGTTTCCTTGACGGATATTCGGGTTACAATCAGATTTCGGTGAATCCAGACGATCACGAGAAGACCGCATTCACTTGTCCTTTTGGGGTATTTGCATATCGACGCATGCCGTTCGGATTATGTAACGCTCCAGCAACATTTCAATGATGCATGCAAGCCATCTTTGCAGACTTGATAGAGAAAAGCATTGAAGTGTTTATGGACGACTTCTCAGTTTTCGGGTCATCATATGATTTGTGCTTGAAGAATCTGGACACGGTACTGAAACGGTGCAAGGAAACCAACTTGGTGCTCAATTGGGAGAAGTGTCACTTCATGGTAACCGAGGGTATAGTCCTTGGTCACAAGATCTCCTCCAAGGGCATTGAAGTTGATAAAGCTAAGATTGATGTGATAGGAAAGCTTCCACCACCAGTCAACGTCAAAGGAATCCGAAGTTTCCTAGGCCATGCCGGGTTCTATCGGAGATTCATCAAAGACTTCTAAAAAATTGCAAAACCATTGAGCAATTTGCTCAACAAAGATAAGTCTTTTGATTTTGATATTGATTGTTTAAATGCTTTTGATAGTTTAAAGGATAGCTTAACATCCGCACCCATAATCACCGCACCAAATTGGAACTTTGATTTTGAACTTATGTGCGATGCAAGTGATTATGCGGTAGGCGCGGTGTTAGGTCAACGCAAAAACAAAATTTTTCATGCTATACACTATGCAAGTAAAGTTTTAAATGACGCACAAGTCAATTATGCTACCACTGGAAAAGAATTACTTGCTATAGTGTTCGCATTAGAAAAATTTTGTTCGTATCTCATAGGTTCAAAAATTGTTATCTGGACTGACCATGCAGCTATCAAACTTAATCACCAAACCCGACTCAAAGCCGAGACTCATCCGTTGGATGTTGCTACTCCAAGAGTTTGATTTGGAGATTAAGGACAAGAAGGGGACTGAGAACCTAGTAGCTGATCATCTGTCAAGATTGGTGAACGATGAGATAACGAAGAACGAGAGGGATATTCTTGAAGAGTTCCCGGATGAAAAGTTGCTTATGGTGCAAGAAAGACCATGGTTTGCTGACATGGCCAATTACAAAGCAACGGGGTTCATACCGGAGGATTACACGTGGCAAATGAAGAAGAGGTTGATGAGAGAAGCAACTCAATTCATTTGGGATGACCCGTACCTCTTCAAGATTGGAGCAGACCACTTGTTAAGGAGATGTGTTGCAAGAGAAGAAGCCAAGGACATCATGTGGCATTGTCACAACTCGCCATATGGTGGGCATTATAGTGGTGAAAGAACTGGAGCAAAAGTTCTTCAAGCAGGCTTTTATTGGCCCACTTTGTTCAAAGACGCATACGAGCATGTGAAGGAATGCGAGAGTTGCCAGAAAACTGGAGGGATTTCAAAAAGGAATGAAATGCCTCTGCAAAGTATCCTTGAAGTCGAAGTCTTTGACTGTTGGGGGATTGACTTTGTGGGGCCGTTTCCATCCTCCATGTCTAATGAATTTATTCTGGTGGCTGTTGATTATGTGTCAAAGTGGGTAGAAGCAATAGCATCCCCAAAAGCCGATAGTAAGACGGTGGTCAAGTTTCTGAAAAGGAACATCTTTTCCCGATTTGGAACTCCAAGAGTGCTAATAAGTGATGGAGGTTCTCACTTCTGCAATTAACAGTTGGCAAAAGCACTTGAGCACTATGGAGTAAAGCACAAGGTAGCTTCACCATACCATCCACAGACCAACGGTTAAGCCGAGGTATCCAACCGTGAAATCAAACGGATACTTGAGAAGACCGTGTCATCATCAAGGAAGGATTGGTCGATGAAACTGGACGAAGCATTGTGGGCCTATAGGACCGCATACAAAGCTCCTACGGGTTTCACACCATTCCAGTTGGTGTATGGGAAAGCATGCCACTTGCCGGTCGAGTTGGAGCACAAAGCGTTTTGGGCGCTAAAGTTTTTGAACTTTGATCAAGAGCAAGCGGGGGAGAAGAGAAAGCTTCAGATGAATGAGCTCGAAGAAATGCGTGACCAAGCTTATCAGTCAAGCAAGCTTTATAAGGAAAAGGTCAAACGGTATCATGACAAGAAGATCATGAAGAGGGAATTCAGGCCCGGTCAAATGGTGTTGCTGTTCAATGCAAGGCTAAGACTATTTCCGGGTAAATTGAAGTCTAAATGGTCCGGTCCGTTCATGATCAAAGAGGTCAAACCTTATGGAGCTGTGGAGCTAGAAGATCCTATCATTAAGTCAACATGGACAGTGAATGGACAGAGGCTGAAGCCATATTTTGGCGGTGAAGTTGTTCGGCACACGACGACGATTTCACTCATCAATTCTTGAGCAAAAGCGAATCAGGCATCGATCTAATGACGTTAAACAAGAGCTTGTTGGGAGGCACCCCAATTTTGTAAGAATGTTGCATTTTTAGTTTTATTTTAGTTCTGTACAGTTATTTATGCATGTAGGGATAGTGGCAAGAACTCAAAATTTTATTTTTCTGTTTCCTGTCATGGTCGCTACAGCGACAGATCCATCGCTGTAGCGATGAACTTTGCACTACGTCGCTGTAGCGACGTACTGTCGCTTGTAGCGAGACCTTCCAAACTTTGCGCTTGTAGTGCCAGCCAACGCTTGTAGCGATGGGCTTGTAGCCTGTCGCTGTAGCGACAGGTCGCGCGCTTGTAGCGACCGTAGCAGAAACGACAATTTATAGTTCCCAGGCCACTAGTCTTTTCCCCTACCTCCCAACCACTTTATTTATTGCACTAGCCGTTTTTGTTTAATATTTTCGCACACTATTACACAGTACACCTTCCCATTCCAGTTTTTGTTTCTCTGCACAATTTCTTGCGAATCATCTGAATTCCTGTTCAATCTTTCAACTTAACATCAATCAGGTATGTTTTCGAATCCATCTGTTGCTGTTTGTAGCTTATTACCTGATTAATGGTGCCTGCATGCGTATTACAGAACTTAGGGTTTTAGGGTTTTGAAAATTTTTGAACTTAAGGTTGATCCTTGTTGCTATACCCATGATTGTCTGTAGATTAAGCTTTAGTAAATGAACTGAAATCACTTACCAAACTCTCCTTTCATCCTCTTGTTCATAAAAATCGTATTTTGAAAAAAAAACCTAAATGTAAAAACTCAAAATAAATTTAGGGTTTTTGATGATGAGGAAGTTTTAGTGATTGTTATTCATTTATATTAGCTTTAGGGTTAATTTCGCATGCCACAAGTAGGTTAGAATCTAGAAAAATCAAAATTTTTGAAAAGGGTTTTTCCTCGCTACAGTGCGCTTGTAGCGCAGGAAACTAGCAAAATCTGGGTTCGCTCGCTACAAGCGACCAACCTGTCGCTGTAGCGACGAAACCCAGAATTTGTTTTGTTTTTCTTTTTATCTATTCCTAACTTGTATCCTACCTGTTTTGCATTTTTAATGTCTTTGTGTAGGCATGGCACCTAGATCATCAACCAAGAGATCACAAAATGTTGAGGGTTCTTCTTCAAGACCCCAACCAAGTCCTCAGCCACATGATGCAAGCCGCTTCTTAAGCTTAAGGAATCAAGAGCGGTATGAGGAGCTTAAAACAAGGAGGATATGGTCCGAGAAGAAGTTCCAAATTTCAGAAGAAGGCAACTATGCAGGGATTGCACACATGCTTAATGAAAGAAATTTGGGAATTTTGTGCAATCCTCCGAGGAAGATTAACTACGAGATCGTGCGGGAATTTTATGCGAATGCGATTCTGGCTGACCCTTCAGACCCATTCACATGGACGACATATGTGCGAGGGCGCACCATTGCATTTGATAGGATGTCCATTAATTCATACTTGGGTAAACCCTTGGTGTTATGTGATTCGGATAACCCACTAGCACCGGAGCTGCTGTGTGACTTCCATGAACACCAGAGAGGAGGAAATTGGGATCATGATCTCATAGCACGAGAAATCTTCCAAGAGGGGAAGCATTATGATGTGAGCAAGGCTTCGGGTAAGCCTTTCAGAGCCTTCAGATATGACATGACCACACCTGCTCAGGTAGTACTTACCCTCATTCTTTATAATATCAGGCCTAAGTCACACACTTCATCTACCACACTCGATGTTACACCCCTTCTCCACTATATCCTTAGCAACCGTCAGGTTGACGTTGCAAGGATTATAGCCAATGAGATGAGGGTTGTGGCTGAGAGCGGCATCCTACCCCCAGGCAAACCTAAATGCCCATTGACCTTCCCTGGTTTGATAATGGGATTGTGTAGAAAGGCTAGGGTACACATGCCTAACCAAGTGGATGAAGAGATCGAAAATCCTATTGATGACAGGTACATCAATAGGTATTGCTCCACCCCCTCACCTACTGCCCCACCTTCTTCCTCTGCCGGACCTTCCACATCAGCTGGACCTTCCACTGTACCACCACCAGCACCACATCACCCTAGCCACCCTCAGGGCCCGACCTATCCACCATTAGATTTCTCTAGTTGGGACCCATCTCTGGTTAGCTCATTTCCCATGGCGCAGAATGCGTCTAATCATCGTGCTCTCACGACGATTCAGAGTCACTTGCACGAGAGCGGCTACAGCACTTGGACGCCAGCCTTCTTCTCAGAGCATATTGCTTGGCCTGGGGACAAGCCTTTCTTTCCTGGAGGGGCAGCTGCTGCAGATGCTGGAGATGATGATGATGGTGATGATGGTGATGATGATGCTGATGTTGATGATGACCATGGCGATGACTCCTCGTAGGCTACTCGGAGCATTGACCATGCAGCTGCAGACTTGATGGATTCGGACGATATGGATTCAGACTGATCTTGATGCAAGCTGCAGATTTTGTTCTATCACTTCTTTCGTTTTATTTATTATGCTTTGTATTTTATAACATTGTTCATGCTATGTACTTTATTTTGATTATGCTTTTTGTACCATGGATAATGTTATTTTGTTTTATGTTATTATATTTTGGTTATTACATGTTTAGTATATATTATGCTTTATATATGCTTTATTATTTAATTTTGGTTAAAATTTTTTGAATTATCCCAACAATTTGGAAAGAAAGATTCAAAAGCCAGTGCTTGAGCTTAGAATCATTTGAGTGA
Source organism: Medicago ruthenica (assembly GCA_018208015.1). NCBI lineage: Eukaryota > Viridiplantae > Streptophyta > Magnoliopsida > Fabales > Fabaceae > Medicago > Medicago ruthenica. The sequence continues at coordinate 10,709,671 of CM031378.1, forward strand.
TAATGATAGAATGAGTGTTAAAGCGCGCAGCTAAGGTACTCGTT